>OX366537.1:9312500-9705000 GCA_947256265.1 Acronicta leporina
TCTTCTTCCCAGCGAAAACACTAGGAAGCGGTGAAGGGCGGGCGTTTTGGGGGCTGTCTATAATGTAAAAATTACGTTCAAAAAGTACTACTTAGTAGTCTATATTGAATAAATGATTTTGACTTTGATAAAATTACAATCCAAAGGTCTTCGAAAATCATATCATTCGAAATCATACTGATTTCTGACACTTACGCGAATATTAGACATTGGAATGAAACTACTTTTTACTTTTTACGCTCATGGATGCTGTAAAGGATCCGTCGGGAAACGTCGGGAATTAAATATTACCAATATAACGCGATAAAATAAGCCACAAACACTCAGGACTTTGTGACGAATCTTCGAAACCGATCGTCATATAAAATTCTTAATTCAAAAGACGATGATCAGAGAAAAATCGATAAACTTTTTATCGATCTTTAAACTGACTGAAAATGCACTACGATTTTTTGTCTACTAATAGTCGTCACATCCGTTGTATCTCGTATCCGTGAATGTTGTGTATGTGTGCGTGCGTTCCAGACGGATGTAGGGAGTCGGATAGGCCTATGCTGTTATAATCTGCACATAAGATGTGTAAGGTCTGTTATGTGAAGGGTTCTGGGATCATTTGTATGCGTCCTTCGTTTGCGGTCGGGCGGCGTTCGGGTGACCTTTAGGATGGTATGGTGCCAGAGGTAGCGGGGTTTCATGAACTAATTTACTAAAATAAAATAATATGTAAGTACGTATTAGCCTAGCCTATTAGAACTGCTTCATTGTGTGCTAGATTTCCTGGGTTCGATTCTCATGTCGAGAAGTGTTATTTAATTTTGCTATGAAATTCTCAGTAGTAGCTCGACGTTTGGATTTGTGCCTGTTTATGGCAATAGGCTCACCTTTTCTGGATTTAAACACACCGGGAAACTGTGGGTGTATGGGTACCTCTGCATAACCTTTCAGGGAACTAAGGCGTGATAGTATATATGATCTATAGCCATGGTGTTAAAAGGTTTTATGACTATACATAGAAGCTCTACTATACATTAATGGTACAAACAGTTTTCGAAAATAAAATACTTTCTCTTTTTCCGCGATGGAGTATTTGAAAATTTACATAGTTAAATCATTGTTTTATAATATCTCAATTACAATCTTACGTAAATAGCAATGATTACTAATTAATCCATTATTTATAGCTGGCACCAATTCTATTGTTATTGTTAGTAAGGTTGTAAATCAATTATAATTTTGACGTCTAGTACACAAAATGGCTGACAATATTCCCACGCTGTTATTACCAGTGACCAATATAACTTGGCTGCTAATGGTGGCGCTACTAGCAAATAAAACGCTAGTAGTTTTATTAGTTCCATAATTCGCCGCAAATGAAGTTATAGTGAAGTTTCGTTATGCCATGGAATTTGCACCCATTTTTTATCGTTAAAGGTGTTATTAAGAATAAACAAAAGTGTGCTTTTAATCATTGTTAGTTCATATTATGTGAACGCGCGGTTCCATAATAATGAACGTGGATGAAGGGAAAGTGATGAACAATGATCGTAGCAAGTGGAACAACAAAAGTCTTTGCCTATCCCAATGAGAGACAGGCGTGAAAATATACTTACATGCATGTACATGTCTGCCATTTAAAGGTTTATAAATGAGACAGTTTTGCAATAAAGTGGTTAAATTACCCCGCTGACACTGCGACCATACCCTTACCAAATGTTAACCGCTACAGATATGGGAGATTTAGCTAAAATGTTGATCAGACTAAGAATAGATGTAATAGTTAGGTGAACTCAGACTGCGGGGCTCGCAGTGCATACTAATGGGAGGATGGGAAGGTACTTAGACAAAAGAAAAATAACTAGACATTTGGAAGCGCAATAAAATATATTTGTCTTTGTCATTACATGCTAGAAACAATGGAGATATAAAACCAGTTTAAAACTAATTTATAGTATGGAGCAAAAAATTTGCACAGTATTCATTGATGCGGTAGGTGGAGGTCTTCGTGTGTCCGTATAATTGAAGCCTAAAGCCTAAAGGGATGAGCCTAATGACATTAATCAAAACTGAGCTATGATGCATGGCATAGGTACTGTAAATGTCAAAATTCATAACACTGCCTTTTGTCCTTATGGGCTTACGACTGACTGTTCGCCTGATGTTAAGCGAAACTACGATCTACGATGGAGCGCGCTTGCCTAAAAGAAACCAATTCACTCGTGCTTGAACTGGGTAGCAAACCTAGAAGCTCACTTTAACAGCTGGCAACCAGTAAACCAGTGTTAAAACCATCTACAGATTGATCCTATAAGTGTCGTTAAGCTAGTACATACCACTATTATTCAACAGAATCATGGGTTGTTTTTTTTTATGGGATAGGTTAGCAAACGAGCAGACGGATCACCTGATGGTAAGTGATAACCGCCGCCCATGGACACCCGCAACACCACAGGAGTCACGAGTGCGTTGCCCGCCTTTTAAAAGGGTTTGGGCCTCCGGTAACCTTATTCATTCGGCGAAACACAAAGCAAGCGTTGTTTCACGCCGGTTTTCTGTGAGGCCGTGGTATCACTCCGGTCGAGCCGGCCCATTCCTGTCGAAGCATGGCTCTCCCACGTCAAAAGTATACTGAAAGTTATTTTGAAAGGCAATGCAAGGCAAGGTTGCAAGTTTGACTACTCTACTAAAATGTTTAAGAAGAATCATTGTATTAATTGCTATAAAGAACTTGAAAGAAATAAAAGTAGTTATTTCATATGTCTTGTATTAAGCTTGCTACCAATTCCATCATCATTCCAAATATTTTATTATTTTTTATTATTATCCATCATGAGAAAATATGTCATCGCCTTTGTCTCAAGGCCTGAGCGCAGGTGTCTCATCCTTTCGACCATGATAAGCCAAACCTGGTCAGAATTACTTAGCGTGTGAATTTCCTTACATTGTGTCATTGTTGCTGCCTGACAAAAATTAGGTACATACATCATAATTCTAAATGTAGGTATTAGTTTAGTACATAGCAGTATGACTAACGGGCGGCGGTCCCAATACTAATTTCGGTGATAGTTATGCTTACTAGAGATAGGTTTTTGACATAACTTTTATAGACCTTAAGTCAAAATTCTATCTCTAGTAAGCTAATCTACTGACTGATCTATCCTAAATATAAAGCTGAAGAGTTTGTTGTCATTTAACCTTTGGTTTTTCCATCAGCGCTAGCGTTTTTACTATAAGCTACCGAAGTCTCAAAGACAATCGATTTGAATTTTTTTTTATTTCGAAGCAGACTGCGTCCGTGTAACTCCATGTATTTTTTGTTAGATTGGATGAGGCTTTGGTATACTATTCAAGTATTGAAGTCGGGTTTTGTTTTCTACAAAGTTATTTACAGTACCGACACTATAAAATAATGTGTGCCTCTGAAGTTGTTAGCTAATAGCTGCGCAATGGCTGGTTTTACGATAAAATATCGCGCAAATACAGTTGGGGTCGTAAATGCTTTGCAGTCGTGATAATTTTCCTAACGACTCGATATTTAAATGCACAAAACTACTTTTTTTTTTAAAAAAAAATGCTTACTAGCAATGCGGGTCGCACATTACTAGTATTCTTGTTAACCCCTCGTGCTAAGCTAAATGCTTGTGTTACGAGTGGGTTCACGTCGGTAGTGCAATGGGTGGGGTTCGAACCGGCAACCACATGATCGCAAGTCCGACGCCCCAGCCATTAGGCTACCGCCGCTTCTTTTGCATGTGACCTAGCACTCGTTCGGAAACATAAGAATACCTAAATATATTTCTGAACTGTAAGGAAGTAGATAAGTATGTATAGATTGTATACTTCTTATTTAAATTATTTTAAGAAAATCGCATGCACCTATGTAGATAAGTAAATCATAAGCCTTTAGATATTGTAATAGAATAGACTGCCTCGTTAGTCTAGTGGTTTCAAGTGCGACCACTACGCTAGCGGTCCTGGGTTCGATTCCCAGGTCGAGCAAAGTGTTATTGGGTTTTTCTATGAAATTCCCAGTAGCAGCTCGGAGTTAGGAATTTGTGCCCGATTAATGGCAATAGGCTCGCCCCCTATTACATGGGACCTAAAACATACCGGCGAACTGTGGGTGTACATTAGTACGCCTCTGCCTTACCCTTCGGGGAATACAGGCGTGATGGTATGTTATGTTATGTTATTGTAATAGAAAACAAAAATACGACTCCAAATTAACTAAATTGAAAATCAAACTGAAAGTTTTGACCAGTCAAGCAAACTGTCTTATGAGGAAAGTTACTCAGAAAGATTGGTTTAGACGGTAGACAACAAACTCATACCTTATTCAAGACGTAAAAGACATAATGTAAACAAACGTTAGTATGCGATTATAGTCGTTAAGTATCTCTTCTCTACGTTTATAAAATTGTAAAAAAGCTGTGTCTGTACATTGAAGATATATATAAAAGAAACAAGTGGGTTAGGATATACATATAAAATTCTCCGAACACGAAAATATGATTTTTAAAATTCTTGCCTGTTTGTTACGGGTTAGGAATAGATTTTAATTTTGTTATGTGTAAGAATTTATGTGCTCCAACTTAAAAATTTGTATACTTTGTATGGTATACTTCTTATCTCAAATAATTAAATGGAACCTGAGATACAGCTTGACCTCTCTGATGTATAGAGACCCATACAAAAAAGAGATCATCACTGCTGGTTTTTAGCTCCAAGTGAGCGAAGCCGCGGGCAAAAGCTAGTAGTACCTAATTTTGTTGTCCTTTTACAGTTGACTTTTGCTTGATTGAACCTAGCCAGAGTAATAATTTTCGTGATCCATCTTGTACCCCGTTTGTGCTTCAGACACAAGATTATGAAAAACCTAGTTATTTTATTGAAGGAAAAACCTAGTTATTATTTTATTGAAGGAAAAACCTAGTTATTTTATTGAAGGAAAAATTCGACTGCAGGATTTGGAACTGCGTTCTTCTGACTAAATACACCAGACGTCTACACGTCTGGTGTATTTAATCAAGTCAAAGTCAAGTCAAAATGTTTTATTTCATTTAGACCATTAGGTAGAGAAGGTAGGTACTTTTGAAAAATCAAAACTAGTTGCACGGTTCCAAAAAGTGGGTCTTATGGAGAAGAGTCGCAAGAAACTCCATAGATCTATACTCTTTTTAAAATAAAATAATCATAACAATATTAGCTTTACAACTTTGTTTTAAATAGTTGCTGTAGTAGAATACTTTTTTCCTTCACTAAAATACCTATCTTTCTTCTTAGCATTTTACGATTAACAAGTTTAACATGAAAGAGAAAGCTACCTATCCGTTACATATGATACCGTAACGCCAATACAAATAATGTAATCATTCAAATAAAGGATGATTAAAAATTTCATGGCTGTCGTGCTATAATATCTGTCGGAAGAGGTTGACCGTTTCAAATTCGCGAGATAGACAATAATTGCATTACATTGTTTCCGTATTTCCTGTCTGTATTCTTGGCCTAGAAAAGAATATAGTTATTATTATTATAACTTTATTTCAAGTAACCAGGAGTTATGATTTTATGTATGATTTTTGTCGAGAAAAATCATCTCGATCGATAAAAAAAAGGCACCAAAACAGTATCTTGTAAATTATGAAGTCATGTCTGACACACGTGATATACAGTGACAATCATGTATAATTTTGATTTTATAAAAAAAGTACATAATAAAGTCTTCCAACAGCCATTACATCGACAAATCGAACGCCCTTAGGCTATGCGTGACATTGACAGCTGTCAATGCTACTGTCATGGCGGCGCGTTCGCTAATTGGCGGGAAAGCACAATTTGTGTGAATCCAACTGTGTTGATTTGTCTGCGTTGTTAGCTAAAAAAACAGGATAAACGAACGAAAATAGCTGCTGGCGATAATTATTAACATCGTATTTTTTTATAATCATTTTACTTGATTAGCTATAAGGTAAGGAGTATCTTTAGTTATAATCTACAATTCGATTGTGATAACTATCTACTGTGTCGACATGAAGTACTAATGCAGATAGGTACCTACTTACTTCTACTTCAATGGATTTATAACACTGTAGGAACTGTGGTGTTTTCTGTCGATATCTTTGTTCTGTCTAAAGTGAAAATGACAGACTTCATAACTATTGTGAAAAACATTTGTTGTATCCAGACCAGAAAAATATATCCCTTTCAAAGTTTCACCGTCCGATGGATCGTGGTCCAATCATGTTCACTTTTCACATTGTCTAGTAGCTTTGACTATCTATAGTCAAAGTCTAGTACCTATAGCACAAGCTCTGCTTAGTTTGGGACAACATGGAGATGTGAAAAACGTCGCAGAATATTTATTTATTTTTAACTAGCTGGTACCCGCGACTTCGTCTGCGTATCTTTTAAAATTAAGAAATCCCATACAAATCGCAATAAAAGGTAGCCTATGTCCTTTCTCAGGGTCTAAAGATTGTCTGTGCCAAATATCATCAAAATCGGTTGAGAGGTTTAAGCGGGAAAGCGTAACAGACAGACAGACATACATACATAGTAAATACAGAGTTACTTTCGCATTTATAATATTAGTAGGGATTTAAATGGAATAGAATTTTTAGGAAGGACTCTCATCGCAATATAAGACCTATATTTCAGTGGCTGACTTGACGTGATATAACAAATTAAATTAAAAATTTAAAAAATCCCCCGCCACAAAAATAAACCTGAATCCCTATAAAAAGAAAAAAATAATCTTGAAATTATAACCCTTCGTAAGTACGTATGAAGTTTTTTGATTAAATTTTGTCGCGTCGGGGGACCGCTCTCTAATTATGTGAATCCTTTCCTTTCCTTTTGCTTCCCGAACGTGAATCGCGCGAATTCAGAATTGATGTGGATGGCGCGTACATCGCCGTGACGCGCGGGAGGGCGTAAAGTGGGCGGAGCGTAACATATTCAAGTTTGGCAACCCGAGCGGGCAGACACGCGAGAGCTAGAGAGCGGTCCCCCGACGCGACAAAATTTAATCAAAAAACTTCATACGTACTTACGAAGGGTTATAATTTCAAGATTATTTTTTTCTTTTTATAGGGATTCAGGTTTATTTTTGTGTCGGGGGTTTTTTTAAATTTTTAATTTAATTTGTTATTTCACACTTTTTGTAGGGACTCCTTAGTTATTTTGTTTAATTTCTTTTATTTTCTTGCGTTTTAATTAGGTATTTTCTTCGTTTAGTTATTCAACTTTTGTACAATTATTTCATAGCTATTAGATATCTTATATCATAGTGTATAGTATTCTACTAGTCAAGCCCTTTCATTTGATACCTTTATTGAGGGAGTAGTGAAAAAATTTAATAAATTCACCATTTCGTGGAGGCCGCCATGTTGGATTTGAAATTTTTCATAGTGTATAGTATTCTACTAGTCAGGCCCTTTGATTTGATACCAATATTGTGGGAGTTGTGAAAAAATATGTAAACCAAACAAAAAAAACAAAATCAAAATCGGTTCATCCATTCGGGAGCTACGATGCCACAGACAGACACACACACACACACACAGACAGACACGTCAAACTTATAACACCCCGTCGTTTTTGCGTCGGGGGTTAAAAAGGTAATAATTACCTAGTGCATTAGCTAACCGTTGTAGCGAAATATGAAGTAGATAACGTAGCGGTGACCATACTGTGAGCCTTATCGGTTTAGCAACACGGTGACCCATATGCCACCAGTTAATGTACAGTGCACATGCGATGCAAACATATTGCAATATCATATGAAATATAGTAGTGTAACTTTTATTCTTGTGAGTAACATTCAGGTAGTTTTTCCAGGAATTCTAGAATTTTCAAGTAAATTTGTTTCGCATCCAGGATAAGGTACGGTAAAGGCAAGTGTTTAAAAAAACTTGACCTATTTTCGTAAATTTCTTCGAATTATCCAGTGATTTTGCGTTGTTCATCGTTGCTAATTATTTGATTTAACCTTCTGTTCTAAAATGTTTACAAAACAGAGCAATCAATGTTCAAAAGGGTTAGAAAATTGAAAACATTTCTTATATAAAAACTTTCTTATCTTGATTTGATTTTCTTCTCAGGCTGACTATGACATTAGGCTGAGCGACTTATGCAATTACGATTTTGTTTATGATGTCAAATCTAGCATTTAGAATATTTAAATTTCATTCGAGATAAGTAGGTACCTTATACAATTCTGTTATTGTAGCAACAGAAGGTAATTTTGCAAACGTGCTCATGTTTGTTTGTGTAAAAATATTTGTTGTTATAACTATAATACACGTAAGAAGTAATAAATAGCTACACAAGACGTGTAAAAACTGCTATAGTTTGTAAATGGGTTATTTCCTGGAAAAAAATATCGTCGTCAAAATGACACGTCGAGCGTAAGGAAAAAAATAATTGCCTACGGTTGTAATTCATAATGCAAAAAAATTTAAGGCCTTAAAAATATTTCAATAATTCCTACATAATGGTATATTTTTTGAGCATATTGTAATGTTCGATAGTAGGTGAAGTAGTTTTACAAAATTGTTCACGTTAGACTAATGTGAACAATTTACATATTATAATTATTTTAATGAAATCACAAAATTCAGCTACTGAAATATCACCGAATGTTGACCTTAACAGACATTAAGATTTTGGGTTACAATTAGATACTTAAGTATATTTTTTGTATGTAATTTTATGCATTTTTGTCATGCTAAGATTATACAATTTATTTTAGAGAAGGATAAACTTGATTGCGGGCAGGATTTGAACCTGCGTCTTCTGGTTCAATACACCAGATGCTATGATCAACTAAGCCACCGCGAATCCCACACGCCCGGTCAAAATTTGTTTATTAGATTTATTTTTTGTTTATTTATCTAAATACCTATTACCAGAACGTGAGTGAATGATGGTCTAATTGAAATTAAATATTAATTTGACCTTAAAGACCTTAAGACAGCACTCGGAAAAGTAATAACCTTATTACACCCCTCCTTTTGCACATTCACTGGATTATAATGGGAAAATGAACAACTAGCCACAACAAAAAAAAACTGTTAAAAACAAAGAATAATAAAGCATCTCGCTTCGACATTTGAAATTCAAATCCAATCGTGTTGCAGTGTCGACGCAAAATCGCGCGGTTTTGCGATTATTCTAAGCCAGTGACATGCGACAAAAAGTCGTAACAAACGCAGCGTGCCCAATACAAGGGATTGGTTGCGGGCGCTTTGTGCATAAACACAAATTATATTGCGGTTACGAAAATATAATTTTGACAAATTGTGAACCTTTTTAAGATAGCAATAAGGCGACATGATAAGTTTTAGTCAGTAAAGTAATATTGTCAAAAGTTAAACGAATGAAAAATACTGGTATATTTTGACGTTTTTGACTACGTCACTCGTTTTCGCGCTGCCCAACGTTCCGAAAGATTAGATTCCTTTTTGTGATACACAATGTCGTTCGAAAACCGAAATATTTGAGCATTTTCCTTTGAATTCTGACTGTATTTTCGTACGTCATTCGGTGACAACCAAAAAGGTTTGTTTGCCATTTTCAATCAAACACTTTTCAATGGGAATTGCAATTGAAATGGACAGATAGGTAATAAAAATTCGCTATCTTTTCGTATTGTTAAATAAAGTATATTTTACAGATGAACCTTGAGATACCTACTAATTACCGTTGAAATATTAGTCTAAGATGATTGAAATACCTGCTCAAAGTAATAATTACTGAGAAGGCTTTTTTTATCTATCTTTAAGTTTTTAAAACATTTTTTAGAAATAAAGATTTTAATCTTACTGAGCCCTTAATTTATTTTTGAACATTTCTAATTAAATATTTTAAATATTCCATCCACATTATCTAAGTACATAAAAATTATAAGGTTCACCTCTTAGCCTTTTTACCGCCATCCTTTTACTAGAAATGTTCTATAGCAATCGATTATTTCCCTTTGCTTCCCAATCTCTCATTGTTTTTCATTTTCCCCCAATCAATATGGCAGTGAAAACTCATAATTGGTGTAAAATAATTGGCATTTATTCTGCGAGCTCTTCATAGTTGGCATGCAGGATTACCGTTGTCTGTTCTCATTAGCAAGAGCTTTACTGCACTGGGTACTACAAAGAACAATAGTGGTTGACAATACCTATTTCTACTTTGTGAACACAATAATAAGATTGAAAATTTGTTTACTGCTTAGATCGTCCATTGTAGGTAAGTACGTATAACTATGATATTTTCATTAAAACACTGAGTAGTTCGTAAAAGTTTCCTACCTTAACACTGACCTCTATGAGGGAAATATAGAGAACAGTGTACCATATTCAAAAACAATTCTTTTTTTGAAATATTTCTAACTAAATCGTCCTCTATTTTAAAGCGATTCCACAAAGGAGGTTCAAAAATAATTAAAAATATTTTTTCTATAAATAATTGGTCGGAAAACGATTCTCGTTGTTTAGCTACGATTCTATGGCACGTGTTGTGGGTTCGATATCCGCATGCAACAAATATTTGTATGATCTACAAGTAATTGTTCCGGGTCTGGGTGTTGTGTGTGTGATTCATTTGTGTGTGTAAACGCACCCACGGCCCACGATACAGGAGAAATTTCTAGTGGGGACAGATAATAGAATACAAGTAAGTGGGGCAACGTTTTTTATTTAAAAAGAATAGAATTGACAATAAGGCCCACTTGCACCAACTTCGTAAATGTGTTTAAATTGTATTTAAAATCGAAATTTCTATGAAAAATTGTGTTTAAATATAATTTAAACATATTTAAGAAGTTTGTGCAAGTGGCCCTAAATGTTGCTAGAAGTATCGGCTACGCATCGAAATGATTGCTACTTTTCATTCATTTTTATTCGATGAAATTATGATTATTATTCACAACTATTTCACATGCGAAATTTCGCAACCTTTTTTCGTTTGCAATGAATTGTCATTCAAAACCATTTATCGCAACACACCTTTGAACAAAATGCGATTTCATTAAAATTCGATTTCACCTAAAGGCGATTTTGAGCAGGCTGTGTGAAATAAGTCACAGGTGTGACGTATGAAAATTATTTCATGTGATTTCTCACATGCTGTAGATATCATGTGAAATTCACCTTGCCTAGTATCGGTGTCCTCTAGTTTACTCAGTAGAACTTACGCAGGGTTAAGGGCGCCACGGAAATCACAAGAATATCGGTTCAGTCACTCCAAGTAGGGAATTCCACTTACCTATTGCTATTTGATTCCTTTAGCTAGATGAGAATTCTCCAACCTCGTTCAAGCTCGAACTCAACTGCGAAATAGAGAGAAGAAACATTAATTTAGCATCATAGTATTATAGATATTGCCTCATTAGCCTACTAGTCCTAAGTGCGACGCTTGATGTCCTGGGTTCAATTCCCAGGTTGAGTAAAATGGGGGGCAAAAGAGCAGACCGATCGCATGGTAAGCGATTACCGCCGCCCATGAACACCTGCAACACCAGAGGAGTCGCAAGTGCGTTGCCGGCCTTTTAAAAGGGTTTGGGCCTCCGGTATTCTTACTCACTCGGCGAAACACAACGTAAGTCTTGTTTGACGCTGTATTTCTGTGAGGCCGTGGTATCACTCCGGTCGAGCCGACCCATTCGTGCCGAAGCATGGCTCTCCGTCTGTAAAAACGGTTTCTCTAGTAAATCTCGGTAGCAGCTCGGAGTTAAGATTTGTGCCTGTGGAAGTAGGCTCGCCCACTATTACATACGTCGAACAAATACTAGCAAACTTAGGGTGTCCATTCTGCTTTACCCTTTAAAGAATACAGGCGTGACGGTATGTGGTTAGTATCATAGTATTTGAATGAAAACAAGCAATTATTCCAGTCTTCTAAGGATAAACTGGTTATCAGTCGCTTTGGGCTTATATCAAAGGACTTCGTATGACACTTGGGATTGATGAAGGGGTCTATGGTAACCCATCCATAGATTAACCGCGGCGAGTGTGCATTCACTACGCAGATCGACTGATCAGCATACTTAGTTTTATATTAGCCTTTAAGAAACTACATAGGATAATTTGAGTTAAATTAACACTTGCCCTTTTTCTAAATTCGGTTAAATAAACACACATTTTTTTAACGAAATTAATTTTAGGTAAGTATATTTTTTTAATCCCAACGTTTTCATTTCACTCCGTTGTGAGTAGGTGCTTAGTTAAACAAACCACTTAATTAACCTCTGTTGACCTTAAGTAAAGATCATCAAATTATCTTTTAACGTAATTATCTTTTTTAGCCTTCAAAATACGAAATTAGGTAATTGTTATTATTTATAACTAGGATTTTCTGCTGTAAGGTGGTCGCTTTTACAAACACAAATCCTCACAGACACAAACGACAAAACTCGGAAGCGGAACAACTGTCATATAAATATTTGCTACGTGTGAAGGTCGAACCCACAACACCTGACGCAGAAGCCTATCGCTCAACCGCTACGCCAAACATGTCGTCAGTTAATTGCTAAATACTTTTTAATTGTAGCTACTAAGATAACAAATAACGTGATGGATGAATGAACTGCCTCATTAGACAATGTATGAATTGCCTCATCAACCTAGTGGTCCTGAGCGCGACTGCTACGCTAGAGGTCATGGCTTCGATTCCCGGTTCAAGCAAAGTGTTATTGGGTTTTTCTATGAAATTCCCAGTAGCAGCTCGGAGTTAGAAATTTGAGCCTCTGCCTGACCCTTTTTTTTATCGCCGCCCATGGACACCTGCAACACCAGAGGAGTCGCAAGTGCATTGCCCGCCTTTTAAAAGGGTCTGGGCCTCCGATATCTTCACTCACTTGACGAAACACACGTAAATATTGTTTCACGCCGGTTCGGTGAATACAGGCGTAATCTCCTGACGGTAAGCGGCAACCACAAGCCTATAGACGCTGAGCCTATGGAGCTTAAAAAACTGAGGAATCTGGTGTTGCTGACCAGACTCCTCAGTTTTTTAATTATATTCGCCCAGTAATTATACTACACTACATTCCGTCCACGACTTCGTCCGCGTGGAATGTTTACTTGGTCTTAGCGTTATTATATAATTGGCCTATAGTCTTCCGCAATAAATGGGCTATCTAACAGTGAAAGAATTTTTCAAATCGGACCAGTAGTTCCTGAGATTAGCGCGTTCAAGAAAACAAACAAACAAACTCTTTAGCTTTATATATTACTATAGACTATAGATTATCCTTCAAACCGGTACACAATAATGTTAGCACATTGTTGCTTAGCGGCAGAATATTTGGCGATGCGGTGGTACCAGCCCAGACGGACATGGCAACAGATTGAAACCACCTCAAAAACAAGCGGTACTACACCAAAATAGCGGCTTGTGGATGTACTAATGTACACCACTAAATACCCCTTGGGGAATTTGTTTTGCTATGTACAAAACTACTACTAAGTATATAAAACTGATTCTCTATTGATCTGTGTTCGATTCTTGGGTTGAGAGTTAATTCGTAGATGAAGTCAGAGCTACCCTTAATTTAAACTCTGGTCAAGTTACACATCAAGCCTACATCCTAATCACAAGACTATTATTATATAAGTTACCTCGCCTATTTTATATAATTTTATGTAAATATAATCTTTCTACGGAACGAAGAAGCGGCTTATCTTCAAACAATCTCTTTCTTCTAGAATAATGTTCTAAAGAGAAAAGAAAGACACAAATGAAAATAAAATAAGGAATATTATCTCACAACTTCATTACTTGGGATCGAACCACAGATAAATAAGAAATGGACTGCCTATGTGTGAGTGGACGCTGCCACCGTTGACTGATTTACAAATTAATTTAAATTTTCAATAATTTTCCACATCTAGTATGACAAACAAGGATACGGTCATGATGGTAAGCAGAAACCGCAGCATGTTAAGCTAGCACGTTATCATCTTTTGAGAGATAAAAAAAAATATGGCGTAGTTTGGCAAACGGGCAAACGGATCGCCTAATTGCAAGCGATTACCGCCGCCCACGGACACCCGTTACACCAGAGGAGGGAGCAAGTGCATTGCCGGCCTGAAAAGTTGGCCCATTCATTCGAAAACAATAGTAAAATAGTTAAGATATCTTTTTTGAAGCATGGGATATGTCCACAGTAGGTGCTGCGCGTGTCATAGAAAGAAAGAAAGAAAGAAAAAGTTTTTATTTTCTCCCGTCATACTAATTCAAGCGCGCATTCGAGTAAAATATAAGGCAGGGCTTCGCTCTTGAAGGGGATCCGGCGATTGGCTATTACACTGGACCACAATCTGTGATTTCCTTTATGTACCTTACATAAGGGAATGGAAGTACTGGTTTGAGTCGGTACTGGACTGACATACACCGCTCCCTCGTGACTAGTGTTTATTGTAAACATTGGTATTAACAGATTAGAACTCCATTTTTTACTTCTCCATGACTAGGTACCGTAATCTCAATATATTACTCGTAGTACAACAATAGCAAAGATGAAATTTACTTTTCGAGCGTTTACTCATGAAAAGATACAGGACTACCTCGTGAAAACGACCTTATCACCAACTTTGATATACATCGCTGCCTAGCTAAGTTTTTTCGTTACAGGCTACAAACAAAAACATCAATGTATTTATAATATAATATAGTGGTGGAATTTCGTTTACAAAAGCATCGAATAATAAAAATTTTGAGAAAAAAATCGTCCTATTCGTCCTATTAAGGTCAGTACACACAGGGTCACTCTCAGTAAAGATGATAAATGATATGTTTTTAAAGACACTTTTTTACAAGTAATTTTATTTTTAACTTGTACTTATGCTTATGTCTTTGAACTTATAAAAATCGTGAGAAGTAGCGTTTGATAAACCAAATAATACATAGATGAATTATTAACGCCAACTCAAATAATATGCTTACAATGTTTATTTACTTTAAACTGACTTTTAAAATTGAAGAGGTTCTTAATTTGTCTTTATTAATTTTAATGTATTGAAGACAGGAAAAAAATAGATTAAAAAAAAAACAGAGATAACTTGGTTTCATGATAGTTAGGTAGATACATCTCAAACGTATTAAAGAAAAATGTAATGTTAATAACTATAATATATCAATTGTTAAAAGTTACGTCATACACATGTATGACGTTATCAACAAAAATAATAAATGGTACCTTTTAAATAATAGAGAGATTTTTTTAAGAAACACGTTTTTATAATAAAATGAATGTTTGTTGGATGATGTAATGATGGTAAAATTAATGTATGACGTCACCTAATTGATTTATGTATGATTATTATACATACATTCTGTATTGAAGCCTATGGGATGATTGGGTGGATTAATTATATATAAAAAAAGTCTTTATTAGATATAGCTTCTGCCCGCGACTTCGCCCGCGTAGCGTGATGATATATAGCCTATAGCCTTCCTCAATAAATGGGCTATCTAACACTGAAAGAATTTTTCAAATCGGACCAGTAGTTCCTGATATTAGCGCGTTCAAGCAAGCAAACAAACAAACTCTTCAGCTTTATATATTAGTATAGATTTTATCTTGTGTGGGGATAGGCAGCAAGGCCCCAGTGCACTTCGTCACAATGGCACTACGATCTTTTGTGCTTCCCCTAGATAATCTATTCCTCATCCCCTCCTAGTTCTACAAACAGGTCTTCCATGAGCTTTATAATGGAGGCTGGAGGTATGAGTCTGTAGTCCTCTGGTCTTGGATAACCCTGATCCAAGAGGCACATTTGCTTTCTAGCCATTGCATCGGGAGGAGAAAGAGAAATTGAGAGCATGGAACACCTTCTGTGTACATACCTACATAGAAGGTGTTCCATGCTCTCAATTTCCCTTTTGCAGACCCATCTTTAGGATCCTGAAATTTCCGGCCAGCGCCTTCATAAAAAGACGGGCCTGCCGCCTGCTTGAGTTCCAAATGGCATTAGTCGTGTAGGCTCATTAGTGTAGTGGTTGTAAGTGCCACTGCGACGCTTGAGGTCCTGTGTACATTTCTCAGGTCAAGCAAAGTGTTCAGAGTTCGTATTCGTTGTCCGGTTACAATAGGTTCACCCCCTTTTACATGGGATCTATATACACCGGCGAACTGTGTGGGTGTACACTTCTGTCCTCACCCTTCGGGGAATAAGCGTGACGGTATTGCAAACTCAACATAGTACTGCAAAGGTTAGAAAGATAATACCTACATAATAATACTGTACATATTTATTCTGCTAGCGTAATAAGGTATATTAATTACTAATGGTTTTTCTGGAAAAATCTGAGACAGCGGAAAATCGGAAGGCATCAATGAATGCTAACTTATTTAAGTTTATGTTGAGCGCGTATAACGGCGGAAAGGCCCACTTGCACCAACTTCTTAAATGTGTTTAAATTGTATTTAAACACGAAATTTCTATGAAAAATTATATTTAAATACAATTTAAACATATCTAAGAAGTTGGTGCAAGTAGCCCTTAGATCCCGCTCGGTGTCCCACTTGTAACCTTTTTTAAATGTTTTTGGGACAAAATATAACATGTTGCAAAAATTATTGGAATCGATTCAGTTACTTATTCTGAACAAACTATACTCATGCACTGATATAGGCTGATGATGATGAAGAGATTCGAGCTATCGATTGGGGATGAACTAAGCATCATAGATCGAATTAAATGGTACCATCTCGTATGCGAGTTCAAAAGTCAAAAGTGTCGCTTAGTCCACGGAGTAAGCATGATAGATAAATAGAAAATTAAAAAGAAAATGGTAATGATTAAAATTCAAGAGAAGAGTTCAAATGAGTCAGGGACATGGCATTGCGTTATAATTATAATTCTTTTTACGTGGGAGAGCCATGCTTCGGCACGAATGGGCCGGCTCGACCGGAGTGATACCACGGCCTTACAGAAAACCGGCGTGAAACAACGCTTGCGTTGTGTTTCGCCGAGTGAATGAGGTTACCGGAGGCCCAAACTCTTTTAAAAGGCGGGCAACGCACTTGTGACTCCTCTGGTGTTGCGGGTGTCCATGGGCGGCGGTTATCGCTTACCATCAGGTGATCCGTCTGCTCGTTTGCTCCCCTATCCTATAAAAAAAACAAGTTAGTAAAATACAATATGGCGCTTATGCTCCTTATATTAACAGAAGATACAAAGTAGAAAGATATAGAAGACCCTTAATCAATCAAATTTTTTAAAACATTGCCACCACACACACACCCCTGTATGGGTGCTTTTAAAAACACAAATATTCTCATATTATGCAAACGCCCAGATCCAAGTACAAACATAACATAACATACCATCACGCCTGTATTCCCCGAAGGGTTAGGCAGAGGCGTACTAATGTACACCCACAGTTTGCCGGTATGTTTAGGTCCCATGTAATAGGGGCCGAGCCTATTGCCATTAACCGGGCACAAATTCCTAACTCCGAGCTGCTACTGGGAATTTCATAGAAAAACCCAATTACACTTTGCTCGACCTGGGAATGGAACCCAGGACCTCTAGCGTAGCAGTCGCGGTCAGGACCACTTGACTATTGAGGCAGTTCAAGTTCAAATGTTTTTATTTCAAATAAGCTTTTACAAACGTTAATGAAACGTTATGATTCTAGTCGCATGGTTCCAAAAGGTTGATCCTATGGAGAAGAAGAAACCCGCAGAAGAAAGGCAAGAAACCCGGAACGACCTGTGCGTCATGATTGATGAGAAGTCGATCGCTCAACCACGACGCCAAACGTGTCGTCGTTTGGTAGATATTTTAAATAGGCATGATTTATCCGGTCAAGATTTTAAAGACAGTTGCCATTTTATGGGCGTGGTAGAACTTTTACAGGCAATTATTTTAAGACAATTCTTACAGGAATTCTTCCTTGATCTCTTTCTATATTGTGGCATTTTTAAATGCAAAGTGTTCTCGAGAAACTTCAAGAATATTCGAGAAGTTGCGCTACTAGTTTTTATTGATGTAACCTAAGAGACATTGTTCTGTTCATTATGTCGAGTTCATACAAAAAATTCTATTCAAATTTTCTGGGTTTTTTTTCTAAAAACCTCACTTGACATCGATAATTAAAATCGGAATTATTAGCAGAAATATAACTGTAATCTTTCTTGTTGGTTGTTCAATTTGAGCCTTTTGTATTTTCTTGTCTAATGTCATCTCTGGCCTTATGACTCATACATACATGGCTCGCATAGCATTCAATTTATTTTCTTTCAAGCCATTTTCTAATGCTAATGTCCTGGCGCTGTGCATTGTTAGAGAATTACATAAGTGTCAAGCATTAATCATTGAAGATGGAATTTTCTCACGTTTTTTTCCGTCAGTAGTTTCAAGAATTAGGGGTTTATTATGTTAATTGAATAATTATTAACTGCTAAAAATTCTTTTAATATAATAATTAATTTGTGGCAGTTACTTCTCGTTCTATGTTTAAATATTCTAATATTTTAGATGTTAGTCTGAGCTAGACTTCTTCCAATTTTTAATTTTTATTTTTTAAGTCGGCAAGTCGTCATCGTCACAAGTTCGTTGCCCGCCTTTTAAAAGCGTTTGGGCCTCCGGTATCCTCACTCACTAGGCGAAACACAATGGAAGTGTTGTTTCGCGCTGGTTTTCTGTGAGGCCGTGGTATCATTCTGGTCTAGCCAGATCATTCGTAACGAAGCATGGCTCTCTCTAAAAATAATTATTTATTAAATACCTTATTTATCGTGTAGAAAGAAAGAAAGAAGAAAGAAAGATCATTTATTTTCGCCCATAACGACGCACAAGTTCTTTTTTTTTTTAGCCAAAGGCCAATGTGTCAGTTCGACACTACAAAAATAACATAAACACAATTAAAAAATTAAAAAACAAATTATTACATCTGACAACACTGGCAAGTGACAACCAAGTGCCAGCACTGCCAACAAAAATAGTAAATACAAAAACAATAACAAACACAAAGTCAGATGCATAAATTGAACGATATAAAACAAATTTTTAGCATGAACTGAGGCTAAGTTTAAACAAAGAGAGAGATGTGCGTCGTATCAACGAAAAAAGGTCAAAGCTCAGCATGTTGCTGCGGAGATGTAGTGTTACAGCACCGACAGCGCTGGTTTTCAGCGATGACCCTGTGACGTAATGGCGTCCTCCAGTGGTGAAAAATCAAACATTATTATTCAAAGTACCATTTTATACATACAAAAAGAAAAGGAAGCGGTCAAGTTGTGAGATTCAAAAATAAAGCAATGTGATACAGTAAATATAACATAACATAACATACCATCACGCCTGTATTCCCCGAAGGGTTAGGCAGAGGCGTACTAATGTACACCCACAGTTCGCCGGTATGTTTAGGTCCCATGTAATAGGGGGCGAGCCTATTGCCATTAACCGGGCACAAATTCCTAACTCCGAGCTGCTACTGGGAATTTCATAGAAAAACCCAATAACACTTTGCTCGACCTGGGAATCGAACCCAGGACCTCTAGCGTAGCAGTCGCGGTCCGGACCACTTGGCTATTGAGGCAGTAAATATAAATAAATAAATAAAAGATTCCACCAAGTAAACGTGTCAAAATAATAATAATAAAGGCAAATAAATAAAAAGTGATGTGTGTATGTGTAGTGTAGTGTGATGTCAAGTATTGTGTGTCTGTGAGACACTGTGAGAACCCCAAAATGAGATGAGAACCCCGAACAGAAAAGCACTCGAGCCAGCAGACAATTGTAAGAGATTTAGAATAATTAAGTAATACAGAATTCAGCTGAAAGCAAGCAGTGTAATGCAAATAACTATCGATGCGTTCGAGATATTTATCTCGACATCCCTCTACTATTAACAATATTAATTGCTATATATCTCTGTACAAGAAGAATATTTGTTACATTATCGCTCCCATATCTAGATCCCGGTAATCGAGACGGTAAAGTGTAAGCTGACCTTAACAGTTACGTAGTACCAATCTCGGGACCGCGTTGTCAATGAACCCAAATTGAATTGGATTTAAAGCATCCTACTTAGTACCATCTGCCGAGGATTTATTAATATACAGTACCTAGAAGTATTTATTATATTAACCGCACAATAAAATTCCGTGTTCGTTTTATTCAATAAAACATTTTCCTTGAAGTAGGTATTTTCTAACTGAATTTAAATTTATTTTTAGAAGAACTGCCTCATTAGTCTTGTGGTGTTGACTGCGACTGCTACGCTAGCGGTCTTGGGTTCGATTTCCAGGTCGAGCAAAGTGTTATTGGGTTTTCTATGAAATTCCCAGTAGCAGCTCGGAGTTTGGAATTAGTGCCCGGTTAATGGCAATAGGCTCGCCCCCTATTACATGGGACCTAAGCATACCGGCGAAGTGTGGGTGTACAGTACGCCTCTGCTTAACCCTTCGGGGAATACAGGCGTGATGGTATGTTATGCTATTTTTATTGTGCCCAAGTCACAAGAAAAAAGTTAATTTTTAGTTATGGCCACCTCATGTGTTCATAAATTCGGCTGATACGATTCCTGACGATTGGGAAATATGGATTATGCTCTAATAAGAATAAAGTTTTGATTCGTGTTTGGTTTTTAATTTGTTTATTTGTTTCTCTTAAATTAAATTAAAAGTAAGTAACAATGAATTTACTGACTGTAAAACTCTTACAACATATTGTATACCATATAACAACAAAGCCATAAATATAAACAAAAACCTATTGCCTCACCGTAAACACCAAAAAGTTCAATTCCAACAAAGGCGTTACCTACCGCCATTTTGTGCGGCGGCCATCTTGTTGGGAGTTGGCGTGAAACGACCATAGACGCGATTCGTCTCCCCTTTATCGTCCTATTAGGATTTTGTCGACAATATTTTATTAGAAGCGTAATGTTAACTGGGTCGGATACAATCTTTGAAGATTGCAAGCTTTACATTTTTGGAAGCTATCATTTATTTGCCGAATTTCTTTGTTTGGTATCGTTTATTTTATGGCGTCAATGAAAATTATTGCCATTGAATAAAAGCCAGCAAATAGGTTGCCATTGAATTTATTTTGCGTGGTTTTGATGTTCTTTTGATAGAGGTTAGATGAAAATGTTAGTGTTAATAACTTATCTGAAATCATTATTCTGTCTCACTGCAGGGCCCGGGTCTCAGATCGAGACGGATTTTACTATAGCCCCTATATTATGTAACATACTAGTATACATTTATTTGTGTTAATAATAAATAAGTATATCCCATAATACAAATGATATAGTGAGCACAATATTTTGGATAATTCTTTGCTCTTAAGTACGTAAAATAAACTATTTACTTGACAACAGTATGAAAATAGGTAGGTACCTACATTTCCGCAGCCAGGCTCACATTTAAACAAAATTTCCAAAACATATTTGTCATTCCCAAAACTTTACAACTAGAAGCAACATTAAAATGATCACAGATCAAAAGATAAGGAGAAAAAACGTGATTAATTAAAAAGTTGTGCGTAATCAGCGAAGGCAGAACTAATTTAAGAGATAAACACCAGCAATAAAAGTGACAAACAGTGCTGAGAAACACCCACTGCCAACAAGTACAGTGCGCAAGGAGATCAGAAGTACCACCCGATAAACGTTCACTGAAAACGGAGCGCGTGCGTGTGTGTTTATACCGAATTACCGTAATTACCATTAAAATCTAGTACATTTTTTAAATGTGATAAAAGCATCATCGACATCCAGGGACGGCGTCATTGCCACCGTAGATATTGTAATTTCAGTTTCAAGTAACATTATAGATCTCAAGACATGTCATCTCTGTAAGCTATGGTTACCCAACAGCGGATAAGTATCGGATGTATAAGGCTGGTTCCTCCGGAATGTTAGGAAAGTTTCTATTAACATTTTGACCTTATATCTCTAGTAATCAAAGCCACTGACTGATTTGTTAATGCAACCGGTCGTTACACTCTTTATCTTTGAAATAAATTAATTATTACGGTCACTGTTATGATATGTACTGCGGATATTTTTGACTTCGAATAATACACGAATAAAGAAAACTCTATTCATTGATGAATTAGTGATTCGCTTGGACTTAGCCTTCTGTATCTTACATATAGCGTGGCCTATTCTTACCAAAATTGAATAGAATAGTGTTTGTTGCAGGGAAACGTAGTCAGTGTTTTGGTAAATCACTTCAAATCTACTGTCTCGTCCTTTTGTTCAGTACACAATGAAACGGAATGAGTTTACTTACATTTATTTGTATTATGTAGTTAGTAGAGATTATATTGTTTAGAACTTGCGGTGATTGTTAATTGAAATGTTGTGGAAATAGTTATTTTTGCTTATTTACTTTGGTATTAATTAATTTCAATAACACTCCTACAGTGGTAGGCAGAAACTGTAGACCGCCACTTGCTACAATTCTTGCATCTCTCTACCATAATAAAATTGTAAGAAAGCTGTGTCTGTACATTGCAGATATTAAAAAATACAAGCGGGTTAGGATAAATAAACGTCTGCGAACCCAAAATTTGATTTTTTTTTAAATTCTTGTCTGTCTCTACTGATAAGATTTTAATTTTCTTATTACTCTTTGAGAGTATATGCTCCAACTTAAAAACTGATTAACTTCTTATCTCAAGTAATTAAACGGATTATGAGATACAGCTTGACCTCTCTGATGTATAGAGACCCATACAAAGAAGAGATCATCACTGTTGGTTAGTGATTAAATTATGTTTGGGATTAATTTCTAATCCTATTAAGCTCCAGGTGAGCGAAGCCGCGGGAAAAAGGTAGTAGTAAAATAAAATATGATTTAAATATCATAATAATTATCATTCATTTTGAAATAATGTTATATTGTTGTGTACTTTTAAAATTTAATATGATTTTATAGTTATTAATTGTTTTATCGATGTTAGTAGTGCTCGCAATCGTGTCTATTGGACCTGGGTTCGTTTCCCAGGTGAAGCAGTGACATTTATTTTTTTCATTAGTTTTCCAGTATCAACTTAGATGTATACTCGAACTAAAACATAGCGGCTTACACGGTAAAAAAGGGCCTAAGTTTATCTCATAAAAAATAATAAACTCAGTCTATTTTCTAAACCGAATAAAATAAGTAATACGATTTTTTTTTACTAAAGTTTTTAATGAATTTTAAAAGCGCATCACTGAAATCTTATCTATTTGTGCGTTTAAAATAGTCACATTTTAAACCCTCCCTCCGCTACGGTAATAAAAAGAATGCAATAGTAGTTTCCAATAAAGCAGTCGTGCTCCTGATTTATCCGAACACAATCGAAGCAGTAAAAGCCGTTGTTTCACCACTTTTTATTGCGCTGCCCGGATTGAAACGTGTAGTGGAAACGATGCTGCGGACTTCTGATAATATTATTTTTTATATCTTCAACCTAGAGATAGCGGGGGAGGGTTAAAAGAAATAGCTACCTTCATCTATTTCCTGAAAGGAAGGCAGAGAAGTAGGTACTAAAGTGGTTGTATAGTTAGTCGGTATATTTAGGTCCCATGTAATAGGGGGCGAGCCTATTGCCATAAACCGGACACAAATCCAACCTCCGAGGTGATACTGAGAATTAATTAGAAATGAATTAGCCACCTTGCATGTATTCCCTTGAGGTCCTAGGTTCAATTACCAAGTTGAGAAGTATTATTGTATTTTTCCATGAAATTCTTAGTAGCTCTAGTTTTCCGAAAATACATCATCGAACTGTGGGATTACATCAGTTTTGAAATATTTTTGAGTTTTGTATAGATAGATGACGCTGTTGGATGAGCAGCGATTTTTCAATCACGGTGTGATTTAATTGCCTCAATAGCCGAGTGGTCCTGACCGCGACTGCTACGCTAGAGGTCCTGGGTTCGATTCCCAGGTCGAGCAAAGTGTTAGTGGGTTTTTCTATGAAATTCCCAGTAGCAGCTCGGAGTTAGGAATTTGTGCCCGGTTAATGGCAATAGGCTCGCCCCCTATTACATGGGACCTAAACATACCGGCGAACTGTGGGTGTACATTAGTACGCCTCTGCCTAACCCTTCGGGGAATATAGGCGTGATGGTATGTTATGTGTTATTTAATTAAAGCAAAGTTAGGCTTATAGCAAAGTGCTAATTACGCAGTATTGCGCTATCATCAATGATTGGTACCTATTATTATAAAGATATTTTTACTGAGGGATGTCTTCAGGTTCCATACACCATAACTTTAGTACAAGATAACATTCCATCACGCCTGTATTCCCAAAGGAAGGGTTAAGCAGAAGCGTAATAGGGGGCGAGCCTATTGCCATTAACCGGGCACAAATCCAAACTCCGAGGTGATACTCGAAATCGTGATACTTTAAAAGCGGCGGTAGCCTAATGGCTAGGGCGTCGGACTTGCGATTATGTGGTTGCCGGTTCGAACCCCACCCATTGCACTACCGACGTGAACCCACTCGTAGCACAAGCAATCTAGCTTAGCACGAGGGGTTAACCAGAATACTAGTAATGTGCGACCCACATTGCTGGTAAGCTTTTTTTTAAAAAAAAGTACTGAGAATTTCATAGAATAACTCAATAATACTGCTTAACTTGGGCATCGAACCCAGAACCACTAGGCTAATGAGACAGTTAATAAATACAACATAACACAAATAACTTAGCATGGAAAATGCAAAAAAAAAAATACAAATAGATTGGTATTATTATCAATAGACAAACTGACATAAAATGTCAATGTTAATTACAAGAACTACCCTCTTTTTAATCTTTATGGCATCTCTGGAATTGCGCTACATCCCTTACGAGGGGAAGCAGAACCCTTGCTATAATTGGGGGATATTTACTGTATGAGGTCTAGGGAGCTTTGATTGGGTCTATAATTTTATGTTTCCTTCCCTAAATTACTGTATTGGTTGCAAGCGCATTTAGTTATGAAGTCCTAGGTTTGATAATGAGTTCGCAAGTTAAGCAAAGTGTTGTTTCCGTTGATTTTTCTGCAAAATTCACGGTAATAGTACGGTATTTTGAGTTATTTACGGTTGATGGCTCGATACACCTCTGTGTAACCGCCCTTGGGGGATATAAGCGTGATAGCATATGTTTATGTAGATCATGTTTGAACCTGCGAATTACAGTCGGCAGCCGCGCTTTTTTTATGGGATAGGGGGGCAAACGAGCGGACGGATCACCTGATGGTAAGCGATTACCGCCGCCCATGGACACCCACAACACCAAGTCGCAAGTGCGTTGCCCGCCTTTTAAAAGGGTTTGGGGCTCCGGTAGCCTCACTCACTCGGCGAAACAACAACGTAATGTGTTGCTTCACATCGGTTTTCTGTGAGGCCGTGGTATCACTCTGGTCGAGCCGGCTCATTCGTGCCGAAGCATGACTCTCCCGCGATAAAAAGCGCTAACAGCAACAGAGTAATGAGCTGTGAAATATTTATCAATAGTTGAAATGTTTATAAAGATAAAAAATGCGTGTGTAATGGACTGTGTTCTGAGTATTTGTTCGCTCGCCATCTGCAACAAATTCATACTTTACACCTTATAAGTACTATCATCACCTCCTGTCCGGCTTAGAGGAACTTCATCCCACGTACAATCAGGCTGTGGAATGGGCTACCTGCTGAGGTTTTCCCAAAAGACGATGATAGCATGGGGTTCTTTAAAAAAAACAGGCCTAAAAAGAAGTGAAAAGGTTTTTACCCGGCAATGCGCGAGCGTAACCTCTGTTGTTGGAGATGTCCATAGGCTACGGTAACTTCTTACCATCAAGCTGGCAGTAGGTCTGTTTCCCACCTCAATAGTATAAAAAAAAAACTAGATACGAATTATATTTTTGTGATTTTTTTGCATTTATCATGCTAAGATTATAAAGTTATTTTAGTGAAGGAAAAATTCGACTCGCAGGCTGGATTCGAACCTGCGTCTTCTGGCTAGGTACGCCAGACGCTATGACCTCTAAGCCACCGCGAGTCCCACCTTTCAATAGATGTTACTGACGTCACCTTTAAGACGTAAGTTCCGAATGTGAAGGCAAATTTCGACATGGCAGGTGGGACTCACGGTGGCTTAGAGGTCATAGCGTCTGGCGTACCTAGCCAGAAGACGCAGGTTCGAATCCAGCCTGCGAGTCGAATTTTTCCTTCACTAAAATAGACACGAATTATTATCAGCCTCAGTTATAATTTAGTTCTCAAAGCCAACTTGTCCTAACTTATACAGCAACTAAAATGGACACGGTAATTAAGTTATTTGTTCAGCGATACATCTCTGTATACAATACAGGTGCTAACGATATGGTCTAACTAATTATACTGTGTGTGTCATAATGAAATAATATTGTTAGTAAGTCTGTTTGTAGAAAAGGTTATCTATCTATATTACTAATATATAAAGCTGAAGAGTTTGTTTGTTTGCTTGAACGCGCTAATCTCAGGAACTACTGGTCCGATTTGAAAAATTCTTTCAGTGTTAGATAGCCCATTTATTGAGGAAGGCTATAGGCTATATATCATCACGCTAAGACTAAGTATCTAACTATTCCACGCGGACGAAATCGCGGGCGGAAGCTAGTATTATATATTACTAGTGACCCGCTCGCGGTTTCACCCACGCTGCCTCGTTTTTAAGAGTCGTAGGGTTATGTTAAATAGCTTAAAACCTTCCTCCTGAATCACTCGATCTATTAAAAAAAATTGTGTCAAAATCCGTTGCGTATTTTAAAAGATATAAGCATACATAGGGCCAGAAAGACAGCGGGAAACAAATTTGTTTTATACTATGTGGTGATATTTGCAATATTTTGTCGACGTTGGCCTGTCGATCGGTCCATACCACGCAGGTATTCCCGAAGGGTTATTCAACGCACCCCCTTTTACATGGGACCTGAACATACCCGAGAACTGTGGGTGTACATTAGTACGCCTCTGCCTAATCCTTCGGGGAATATAGGTGAGATGTATGTTATTAAACGTCATAGAACAAAAACTGTTATTACACGGTAGTAAATGGTTCACCGAGTCCGTTATTTTTTTACAAATATTTTTTGTAAAATTTAATTTCTTTTCACTTCTATTTCATTTTCATTTGGTATCATTACGAAAAACAAAAAATCTCCGAGTGAAACCGCGTGGTTTTCTAGCTATCCTCAGGTGTATGAATCATATTTTTAGCACGTACTTGCCGACGTTTCGATACTACGTGTGGTGCGAAATATTTTATATATGAGACATTTTGAGACGACATGCTGTATTTAGATATTTCATTTCATTATATTTTGCCAATATAGAGT
Organism: Acronicta leporina; assembly: GCA_947256265.1. Taxonomy (NCBI): domain Eukaryota; kingdom Metazoa; phylum Arthropoda; class Insecta; order Lepidoptera; family Noctuidae; genus Acronicta; species Acronicta leporina. Next base: position 9,339,799 of record OX366537.1, read on the forward strand.
GGAGAGTTGTGGAGCTCTCTCTGTTGAAGCTACAAATTGATCTGGGTTGCAAGCACTCGAACCCAATAACAATTCCGTCAATACATTTGCTTACTAGGATTTTGACATTACTTCAGTAATATCATAGTGATTGATTTGTTATTGAGACCCGCTATATGGCGAAGGGGCTTATTTGACCAACAGAGGGTTTTTTTTTATGGGATAGGGAAGTAAACGAGCAGACGGATCACCTAATGGTAAGCGATAACCATGGACACCCGCAACACCAGAGAAGTCACAAGTGCGTTGCTCGCCTTTTAAAAGGGTTTGGGCTTCCGGTAACCTCCCTCACTCGGCGAAACACAACGCAAGCGTTGTTTCACGCCGGTTTTCAGTGAGGCCGTGGTATCACTCCGGTCGAGCCGGCCCATTCGTGCCGAAGCACTGCCGTGCCGAAGTGGATTTAGGAAAATGTCTTATCAACTAAAGTCTCGTGGTTACTACGCGCTTATAAAATTAAATGAAATTATATTTATATTTCTATAAATAGATCTTTTAAGGATAGTTTTACATGTCAATGTTTTCGATGGTGTCGGCATTTCCTAGCTGACGACCTCTGAGAATCAAACCGAAACAAACTCAGAGAATCATGGTCTCTTTTAAAGTCCAGACATAATAGTATCATACGATGCAGGGCATTGTCTAAGATGGCCTTTTGAAGAAAGAGTCATAGCGGCTTTGAGTGGACCAGCCCCAGCTGACGCTACGCATGCATCAGTCATTTTGTAGCTCTACCATATTATAGGGAGTTCAACAACCCGTCACATGACTGTCACTTGACACGCCGAACGAGGCGCCATAGCGGCTGAGCAATCGGTTTCCACACCATATGATGTGGGTTCGATCTCAAAAACAGCTACAGAAAGTTGTAATGGGTCTGGCCGTTTGTGTTTGAGAGAATTTATGTTTGTATAAGTAACCACGATACAGTAGATAATCCTAGTATGGGGCAAAGTTTAAAATAAATAAAATAAAGTAATTCAGGCCACTTTGTTGCGGTTCTAAAACATACACATAGCTCATCGCAATTCTAAAGTGACGTCACAGGATGTACAGCTGCGCCCGCAGTGACGCCATCAATTGTAATGTCCATTGTGTTACCTACAAACTTGTGTTAGCCACTGTACCTACTCAATATCTATTGTTAGATACTGGGGTTCTATGCCATTCTGGTGTGGTCTGGTTCTCGGTTGATATGAAAACTACTTCTTTTTCCTTATAGAAGTTATAACTTCGCAAATTTCGTAGCTTTGACGATATGGTTACGATCAATTAATTTATGGATCCCATAATTTTTTTTTGTTCGATAAATGTTTATGGAGTTTCTTAAGATTTTAGGCAAGCGTTGTGTGGGACGCCCTGTGACAAGATGAACCGACGATTTGAAGAAGGTGGCTGGCAGCGGATGGTTGCGAGCGGCCCAAGACCGGGATGGTTGGCGCTCTTTGGGGGAGGCCTACGTTCAGTAGTGGATGGCAATAGGCTGATTTGAGTTATTAAGATAAAACGTTTGAATTTAATTTTGACTATCGATCCTTGAGGATTTTTACACTGCAAATGCCTTTTCGATAATAGAACGTCTGAAAAGGCATTCTAACTTGGAATGATTCCGGAATCCCTTAAATGTAGTCACAAGTCTTAAAATCAATCAAAGGAGGTGATCTTTTAAGAGGACACAGTACCCTCCATGTAGAGATGGGTTACAGAAGTCGTTTTGGTGGGTAAAAATCCCACACTTCAACCGGTCTTATCCCCGAAGATCAGTTGCCTTTTGAAGGTTTCCCCCCATAAAATAAATATGTACCTACTCTTGGGCTTTGTTTCCTTAAATACACTACAATAATTATCTATAGTACTATAATAATGATTATAGAGGCATTATTTTAAAAATTATAGCAGTAAATTATGTGTCTGTTATCGACTACGGGATAATTACGTGCTTCAGGCGATACTCGTTCATTATTATAATAGAGAGGTAGTGCTATGTAGGTTTATTAACATGCTAGCTTCTGCCCGCGACTTCGCCCGCGTACCGTGATGATATATAACATATAGCCTTCCTCAATAAATGGGCTATCTAACACTGAAAGAATTTTTCAAATCGGACCAGTAGTTCCTGAGATTAGCGCGTTCAAGCAAACAAACAAATAAACAAACTCTTCAGCTTTATATATTAGTATAGATATAGAAGTATAGACTAGGCTTTGCCCGCGGCTTCGCTCACCTGATGCTATAATGGGATTACAAATGGATTCCAAAAATAATTTGATAAAAACCAACAGTAATGATCTCTTCTTTGTATGGGCCTCTATACATCAGAGAGGTCAAGCTGAATCTTAGGATCCGATTAATTATTTGAGATAAGAAGTTCACCAGTTTTTAAGTTGGAGCATAATTATGATTTCTAACAATGAATACAACATTAAAATCTATTCAGTAATTTTTGCTCTAACCCGTAACAAACACAGCTTTTTTACATTTTTATGATAGTAGAGATGGAGATAAAGAGAGCCACTAAAAAAATTACTTCTGTCGTTCTTGTAGGCAGTCTTCCTCTTTTTCTTTTCCGGTACTACTTCTTGAGCTTCAGCTACAGTAAACTACTGGTTCAAATTGAATGCAGAAGCAAAAGAAGTATGCAAGTGGCGGTCTATAGTTTCTGTCTACCCCTGTGGGAGGAAGACGTGAGTGTAGTATGTATTTATTAATCTGAGTTTTCACAATTAACTCAGTAACATCAGTGGCCCAAACACGAACAACTATCGAACAACTACGAATGAGTTTTTTTCTGATACAAACCTCATACATATATTTTCACATCTGTCCCGCATTGGGGTAGGCAGAGACTACACCTGCTACGATCCTGGCACACCACTTTCGCTTCATCTACGTTCATTAATCTCCTTCAAATACAAATTATTCCATGATTTCGATACGAATAAGTTTTCGAAAGTTTTCTTGCTTGGGCTACAGGTTATTATTATTTTCTTTATGTGCAAGGGGTAAGTACTAATTTTGCATATCCCTCTGTAAATATTATAGGTATGAGTACATGTTGTATCATAGCCAGTCCAGGGTTGTCAAACGTTTGACCTGCAGCTATAATTGCTCCTCGTTGCCTCGTATTGCTCTATTGCCCTTTGTTGCTCGCACAAAGGAATATTAAAAGCATAAATTGACGCAGCTTTTTTCGAATTTGGAATATCCCAATTTTTTGGGCCGCTAAAATGTTGCTGTGACTTTTGAATAATCTGTGATTATACTTAATACTTTTGAGTGATTCTTACTTAGATATTAATTACAACTGCCTAATTATTATATATGCTAGAAGTTCTAGATTCGATTCCCAGATGAAGCAGTGTGGGTTTTATCAATGAAATAAATTTTCTTAGTAGCCGCTCGGGAGTTTGGATTTGTGCCCGGTTAATGGGAATAGGGTCGCCCTATATTTAGGTACCATGTTATTACAGGGAACCTATAAATACCGGTAAATTATGAGCGTGCATTACACACATCACATATCTGCCTAATCCCTCGGAGAATACGGGTATGTTATGTTATTAATAAAATTACGCTTTTTGCAAATTCCACCCGGTAAAAAATGCAACTTAGAGTAAATTACGCCAGCAATATTTAGTTTCTGAAAAGTATTAAGAAAAGGGTGACAAAGATGATGAAGGATTTCAAGAAGCTAGATTTGGAACCGTCCTGATAATGGCTTTAAATTTATTGCGACAAAAATGGCTTCTATCTCTATTCATAATTCTTACAAGTCATTTAGATAAGGGCTTAAAGTTCCTGAGTTGACTTTAAAAAAACGGACTACCGTGCTTCCTTAAAAATATCTATCGTAAAAATCGTCTGGCAGAATGCCCAGTTTTTACAGAAACTAGTTATCTAGTTATACTTATGGCTTGGAGAAGTGGCGTTTCTTCATTGTACCGTGAAACAAAGGGTGTAAGAACAATGATGTCACTGCGCTTGTGGGAAAATGTATTTTTTAACGTCTTATTAGTATAGTGATGGTAAAAAGCGCAATTGTAGATTCTGGGTCATCTTGTACGTAATCAAAACTTACTTACGTATTTGCGTGTCTGTTCATAGATAATTGATAAAATTATGAGTTTCTTAATTGTATTATTTATTCTAATATTTCTATAAAATGTATAGGTATTTTTTTTTCTTTCTAAAAAAATCTTACTAGCAATGCGGATCGCACATTACTAGTATTCTTGTTAACCCCTCGTGCTAAGCTAAATGCTTGTGTTACGAGTGGGTTCACGTCGGTAGTGCAATGGGTGGGGTTAGAACCGGCAAACACATGATCGCAAGTCCGACGCCCTAGCCATTAGGCTACCGACGCTTCAAAAATAATTCTATAATTGTATTATTATATTTTATTTTCAGATGATTTCAAATCGGTGTGTGCGCACTTCCAGTCAATAAACAATCAATTAACATTAGTATGTTTGATTGAATAAACAAGGGCATTATGGACCCTGTCAGTCTCAACCCAGTCCAGCAGAGAGAGAAGGTAAAGCGCTTGTTTATCTATATTTTATTAATTTCTTATAAATCTGTTTCTTTTTAGTCTAATTCTTGATTCTAAGGTTATGGACTATTTAACATAATGCTACGACCCTTAGCAGCCGAGCAAGCTTTAAAATTTTGGAGCACAGCTAGTTTTGAACATTCAGTTAACGATAATATAATAATATCCTGCTCCAGGTATGAAGCAAGACGGAATACGAGTTATTTTAGCGCTCAGCTATAACTCGTGTTATAATATTCACATGTGGTATGCATCTAAAAGTAATGACAAACCCTCGGCAGCATAGCTTATATTTTTACGTATCATGTCAAGAGATAAAAAAACCCATAATGCTTGCAGATAATACGAGCGCCATCTTAGGGCCGCTCAGTTCACGCACCGTCGCACCACGTCAACTGCATGTAAAGTTAGGTACCCTGCACACGGTATATGTATGTTGCACATAACTATGTAATGTGCAACATTATTTTCATTGGAAATAAATTACCGTCTTAATGTACTTATTTAAATTCAAATTGACTTATTTCGAACTCAGGCAGTTTTATTATTTCTGAAACTGTCTGAATGTAAGTTACTCACCTAAAAATGGCATGAATTGGGTTAAATTATATTTTATATTTAGTAGCAAGTACCTCTAAGTCAGACAGAACTTACTAAGTTTGAGAAATGGTTAGCTATTCGACGTCAATTGCTAGTGATTCTATAAAATCTCTTTGGTAGTTCTAGTAATTGGTTGAAATAGAACGACCTCGCATTGAAGTGATCATTTATTTATACGTAAGTAAGTAAGTCTCCAACGGATCTTATAATTTGGCTTAAGGATTTTTACAATTGAACAAAAATCTTTTTAAGTAGATAGAAAGAAAGCAAATCGTTTTTTTTAAAAAAAAAAAGCTTACTAGCAATGTGGGTCACACATTACTAGTATGCTTGTTAACCCCTCATGCTAAGCTAAATGCTTGTGTTACGAGTGGGTTCACGTTGGTAGTGCAATGGGTGGGGTTCGAACCGGCAACCACATGATCGCAAGTCCGACGCCCTAGCCATTAGGCTACCGCCGCTTTTAGTTGATAGCAATATATTTGATTTTCCGATACTTGAAATTTTCAAGATACCTATTCATTATATTGTGAAAAAATAAACTAGCTTTACAACGCCTGTCAAAACTATAATAATGTGAATCTTAGTCAAAAAGAGATGACAAACAGACGAAATATAAACCAAAGTGCAAGAAGACCAAGATAGGAAAAATTAAAATAGATTTATGACTTAGGTAATTCAGTTTACAAAAGAACAGATTTCTTCGTAACAAGGAAAAATATCTTAAGAATTAAGACTATTATTAGCTGGTAATGATGATGAACGATGTTAGACAGCAAAATAACTGAAAAAGACAATTTCTATCAGACTTTTCATACTAATCTTTCAAAGTTAAGTAATAATAACATATTTTTCTTAGAAATTAAATACTGTCTGTACAACATAACATAATATTTCTGCATGAATGTTGGATGGTGTACCCCAGCACTAAGTGCACCATTGGTTTGGCAGTCGCTGGACCAGCTGGCGAGCCATCCAACTTTATGCACACGTAAACTGTTCGGCACAGTAAAACCCCGATGGTTTTAGAAAAGCGTGCATTAAAAACTTTTTAGTTACGTTTCATGCGAATGGACAGTTTCATGGCTGCGTTGGTTTGAATTGTGAATTTTTATTTGTCGAGTTTGTATTGTTAAAAGGGATTATTTAACTGTTGTATTTATTTTCCTTATTATTTTTTTGTTTTCCAAAGTTGATGCGCTTTCCGAGTGGGTGTTCCCCCGAGAGATAAAATCTGGGTGGAGTTAAACGGTTTCTTTTAAAGGAAGGTTGCAGTGTCGCTTACCTAACATCAAGCGACCTGGCGATGAAGCGTAAGCGTAAGAATTAGAAAAAAAAAATATTGCATGCACTAATTGGCACAAACTGTTGAGTACGGGTCTTGTATTAAAACGAAGGGTTAGGCTATAGGTATGTATTGCGTAGTCTACCACTCTTACCTAGGTACTGAAGACAAACATCACACATCGTCAGGGAACTCTCTCAGGCATACAGTAAATTATGTGAATGTGAAAAAAGAGATTACTAATGGAAACCCAACTGGTTTCTCTGAATATTTGGGGCAAACCACCAAAGAATAATTTCAATACATCCAATTACTTACAATACGATAAACTTCAGAACAGACTGAACAGGAGCGCATCTTCCCGCAGCCTCTCGTCTCAACATATCTGATGCAAATTGTATTCTTTAGATGTGTATCGCCAATAGACAACGCTCCGTTGAAAATTTACTTGCTTTATTGCACAATTTCCATAGATTATAGCTAATTTTCTTCCACCTAATTCAACGGAGCCCCTAACTAATTAGGGATGGGACGAATTGAGTATATTTTTTACTCGAATATGGTTTCCACGGTACAATTTATTCGTTTCTCGTTTACAAATGTATCTTATGTAACTGTATTTATAAAAAAATACTATTAATACATAACTGTAGATATGTATATATATTCCATATTAGGCACCCTTTTAAATGGCACCTGAGTTAACTACTATTTCTGTCCTATCACTACTTCTCGAGAGTTATTTTATTCTTTACTAGCTCACAAAATAATGATATGTAGGTAGTAGCATCCACTCATATAATTTTAACATTTTAATAACAGTTATTTTAGTGGAGGAAAAATTCGACTCGCAGGCAGGATTCGAACCTGCGTCTTCTGGTTTGATACACCAGACGCTATGACCACTAAGCCACCGCGAGTCCTACCTGCCATGTCGAAATTTGCATTCACATTCTTCGCGGTGGCTTAGTGGTCATAGCGTCTGGTGTATCAAACCAGAAGACGCAGGTTCGAATCCTGCCTGCGAGTCGAATTTTTCCTTCACTAAAATAACTTTATAATCTTAGCATGAAAAATGCAAAAAAAATCACAAAAAGATAGTTAGTAGGTATGGTAGCATCGTACGACATAGAACTAACCGTAAGGTAAGTCATGTCGTTTGAGAGGCAAAGTAACTTGCTTGTCAATAGATGTTACTGACGTCACCTTTAAGACGTAAGTTCAGAATGTGAAGGCAAATTTCGACATGGCAGGTAGGACTCGCGGTGGCTTAGTGGTCATAGTGTCTCGTGTATCAAACCAGAAGACGCAGGTTCGAATCCTGCCTGCGAGTCGAATTTTTCCTTCACTAAAATAACTTTATAATCTTAGCTTGAAAAATGCAAAAAAAATCACAAAAAGATAGTTAGTAGGTATGGTAGCATCGTACGACATAGAACTAACCGTAAGGTAAGTCATGTCGGTTGAGAGGCAAAGTAACTTGCTTGTCAATAGATGTTACTGACGTCACCTTTAAGACGTAAGTTCAGAATGTGAAGGCAAATTTCGACATGGCAGGTAGGACTCGCGGTAGCTTAGTGGTCATAGCGTCTGGTGTATCAAACCAGAAGACGCAGGTTCGAATCCTGCCTGCGAGTCGAATTTTTCCTTCACTAAAATAACTTTATAATCTTAGCATGAAAAATGCAAAAAAAAATCACAAAAAGATATTTTAATAACAGCCAAATTCTTAGAGCCTAACCTACTGTGATTTGTAGGTCGCGGTGACTTAGAATTAGAATAATTTTATAAAAAAGAGTAAAACTTTACTTGTATTTAAAAATCTAATAAATCGAATTATAATCTAAACTTGAATTGGCAAAATCAATTACCATAAGGTACTTACATGAAACAAGTAAATACCTACCATTAACTACATTGTATAATCATTCCAAATATTATGCCATAGTATTCATAACAAATTAAATTAAAAATTTAAAAAAACCTGAATCCCTATAAAAAGAAAAAAATAATCTTGAAATTATAACCCTTCGTAAGTACGTATGAAGTTTTTTGATTAAATTTTGTCGCGTCGGGGGACCGCTCTCTAATTATGTGAATCCTTTCCTTTCCTTTTGCTTCCCGAACGTGAATCGCGCGAATTCAGAATTGATGTGGATGGCGCGTACATCGCCGCGACGCGCGGGAGGGCGTAAAGTGGGCGGAGCGTAACATATTCAAGTTTGGCGACCCGAGCGGGCAGACACGCGAGAGCTAGAGAGCGGTCCCCCGACGCGACAAAATTTAATCAAAAAACTTCATACGTACTTACGAAGGGTTATAATTTCAAGATTATTTTTTTCTTTTTATAGGGATTCAGGTTTATTTTTGTGTCGGGGGTTTTTTTAAATTTTTAATTTAATTTGTTATTTCACACTTTTTGTAGGGACTCCTTAGTTATTTTGTTTAATTTCTTTTATTTTCTTGCGTTTTAATTAGGTATTTTCTTCGTTTAGTTATTCAACTTTTGTACAATTATTTCATAGCTATTAGATATCTTATATCATAGTGTATAGTATTCTACTAGTCAAGCCCTTTCATTTGATACCTTTATTGAGGGAGTAGTGAAAAAAATTAATAAATTCACCATTTCGTGGAGGCCGCCATGTTGGATTTGAAATTTTTCATAGTGTATAGTATTCTACTAGTCAGGCCCTTCTACCTACTAACCGCCATCTTGTGGCGGCGGCCATCTTGGGCTGATTTTAATCAAACATAGCTAAGAACACTCCCCACTTATTCACCTTTCAAACAAAAAAAAACAAAATCAAAATCGGTTCATCCATTCGGGAGCTACGATGCCACAGACACACACACACACACACACACACACACACACACAGACAGACACGTCAAACTTATAACACCCCGTCGTTTTTGCGTCGGGGGTTAAAAAAGCTTGGACTATGCCTCTATCTCCAAACGATAGTTTCGAAAACGAATAAAAACAAAACAACACAACTCCTCTGAAATAGGCTCTCAGACACACGAGCACATCACTAGCGCAAGTTCAGCGGCAGAGCTGCCAAGAGAGTTGGCATCTGTTCAATGTTGCGTCTCACTCGCTCTTACGAATTTATAACACTTTTACATTTAATGAGGCAATTACATTATCGGTACGTAAAATGGTTTGATTCCGACTTTTTGCTTTTTTAAATATCTTTTGACAGGCCTCTATAGGAATGACAGCACAAACAATAGGCTGGCTACACATCCTATATCACGATAACATATGACACTGTATTGATTCCGACTACAACAAGAGAACTCCAATTAAAATCGCACAAACGCAGCGATACACTAGATCGTGCGTATATTACAATTTTAATCCGGTTCGAACCGGATCCAGGCGGTAATACCCAGTTATAGTCGGGAGTGGAGTAAAGAGCTAATGGAGTGATGATGTGAATAAAGAATGAATACAAATATTATTTTCCACCATAAATGAGACAGGTAACTCACTAAGAAGAACGATATGCGTGCATCCATGAAACGATTCGGCCTAATCGTGAACTATTAAAAGCAAGCGCTCCATTCGCTTACTTCTCCGTGTAATCGGAAAATTCTGGTGCGATTCGGCCTGGACCGTTTAATTGCATTCCATTGTCCGTTCCCAAAGATTTCTAGGGCTGGGGTGAGCCCTACGTACGGACAAAGACCACGAAGTCTTTTAATTTTAAGAGCGATTTGAAACTGGTATTTTTTCATTTGATTAAGTAGATAGCGCTATTCGTCTAAAAAATAAGGTAAGGCTGGAACTCTATAGGTACTTACATTATAAAGAAAGGGCGGGTTTAATTTAAGAGGAGAACAATCGACAGCAAAACGTATCTTTCAGTGATCATTATGTGTACTTCTTGCTAACTGTACAGTCAACAGCAAATCAGGCTACCACAAACTCCTCAATAGATAATTAACTCTATTACTTTCTATTAACTGCCTCATTAGCCAAGTGGTCCTGAGCGCGACTGCTACGCTAGAGGTCCTGGGTTCGATTCCCAGTTCGAGCAAAGTGTTATTGGGTTTTTCTATGACATTCCCAGTAGAAGCTCGGAGTTAGGAATTTGTGCCCGGTTAATGGCAATAGGCTCGCCCCCTATTACATGGGACCTAAACATACCGGCGAACTGTGGGTGTAGGTACATTAGTACGCCTCTGCCTAATCCTTCGGGGAATGCAGGAGTGATGGTATGTTATGTAATAAAAAAGTTAATCTGAAAAAAAAAACTCCAGTACTTATTTACCCATGGCAAATTTCTTTCTTGAAGTATAGATATTACTTCTACGAGCCGAACTTCAAGATTGTAAGCTTTATAGTTTTTAAGATACATATATACCTCACGCCTGTATTTCTCGAAACGTTATGCAGAGATTTATAAATGGACCTTCATCCGTAGTTTGTAGGTGTGTTTTCTACTGTGGGTCGCACATTACCAGTATCCTTGTTAATGCCTCGTGCTAAATGCTTGTGTTACGAGTGGGTTCACGTCGGTAGTGCAATGGATGGGTTTCGAACCGCCAACCACATGATCGCAAGTCTGACGCCCTAGCCGTTAGGCTACCGCCGCTTTTAGGTCCCATGTAGGTACTATATAGCGAGCCTATTTCCATTACAAATCAAAACAAATCAAGTACAAATCAAAATAATTCAGAGCTGTTATTGAGAATTTCATAGAAAAACTTAATAGCACAGACTTGAGAATCGAACCCAGTAAGTACCTAGCAGTTATTCTTAAAGGAGTGGTATTGGTGCCTCATTAGTTTATGATACTTATAAAGTGCTAGTGCTACTTTAGAGTTTCTGGATTCGATTCCCAGCAACACACAGTAATATCTGGGAGGATTTATTTATTTATAGTTTTACTTTAACTAACTTTTTTTTCCTACACTAGGATTTTCTCCTGTATCGTGGGTGCGTTTACAAACAAATTCTCACATACACAAACGCCCAGACCCGGAACAACTACCTGTAGATCATACAAATATTTGCTCCGTGTGGGGATCGAACCCACAACACGTGTCGCAGAAGCCGATTGCTCAGCCGCTACGCCAAACGTGTCGTCATTGTTAAAGATTTATACACTGATCTCACAATACTAATAATAGATTTGTGTTAGTTTATCCGTCTACTAGCTTCTGCCCCCGACTTCGTTTGCGTGGACTTCAGATAAAAAGTAGCACATGTGTTATTCCAGACTATAATCTATCTCCGTGCCAAATTTTATCCAGATCCGTTCAGCCGTTCTGGCGTGAAAGAGTAACAAACATCCATCCATCCATCCATCCTCACAAAATTTCGCAATTATAATATTAGTAGGAAGTAGGATTACATGGGACATAACTGCGAACTGTCGGCCGGTCAACATCAGTATATCTCTGTTTGAACCTTCGAGAGAAACAGGCGTGAAAGTATGGTATGTTGTGAATACCACTTTATATTTTTTGACTGCTGACTTCACAATTTCCGACTTCCGACTGGTTTCCCCGCACTATCGGTAACAATTGCGTCCGGAACGATTTGTAGTACGCCCGGGTGAGGGAGTGCGGCCGGATAAAAAGATTTGTGATAACGACGCAGATAAGAGGGGAGCCCGAAGATACGGGAGGTTTTATGCCTTTTATAGTGTTGTGGCTGGGGTGGTGACTATGAGCTGTTTTTATTCAACTGTTGTAGAAAATTACTGTCTTTCAACAAGCCTTATCATCATTATAAAATTGTAAAAAAGCTGTGTCTGTACATTGAAGATATTTCGAAAAAAAAACAAGTGGGTTAGGGTATATAAACGTGTCCGAACCCAAAAATGTGATTTTTAATATTCTTGTCTGTCTGTCTGTTTGTTACGGGTTGGAGCAAAAACTACGGAATAGATTTTAATTTTGTTATCACTGTTAGAAAGTATGTGCTCCAACTTAAAAACTGGTATACTTTTTATCTCAAATAATTAAACGGAACCTTAGATACAGCTTGACCTCTCAAATGTATCCCAATTGCCCAATTCTCAAATTCCCATACAAGGAAGAGATCATCAATGTTGGTTTTTAATTTTTACTCATAATGTAGCTTCACGTGAGCGAAGTCGCGGGCGGAAGCTAGTTTATGAATAAAGCTATTGCTTGCGGCTTTTACTCCCACTTTGAAACAAAAAGGTAGCCTTCCTTCACCAAGATCCAATCTATCTCTATGGCAAAAACATCTAAATTTGTGCGGTAATTAAGGCGTGATAAGTTAGGTAACAGACGGACAGACAGAGCAACTTTCGCATTTATAATATTAGTGTGGAATTATTAAAGAAATCTTTTCTTGCTTTTTTATAAGAACTCTTTGCATTTCTTTTGTATGTAGTAAGTACTTAAACTAGCGACCCGCCCGTGGTTTCACCTACGCTGCCACGTTTCTAAGAGTAATAGGGTTATGTTTAATTGGTATCACTCCGGTCGAGCCGGCCCATTCGTGCCGAAGCATGGCTCTCCCACGTCAAAGAAACGTAGTTTTAAACATCTAAGCATACATAGGGACAGACAGACAGCGGGAAGTGATTTTGTTTTATAGGTACTATGTAGTGATGGTACGCAAACAATCAAACGCGCGTCAACTGTCTGTAGGTCATACCAATATTTGCTCCATGAGAGGATTGAACCCACAAACCGAAAAAAAAAAGATGTGCCTGGTTATTCAACTGCCTAGTGGACGTAGCACACGACTGTTAGAGGCTCTGGGTTCGATTCCCAGGTCACGCAAAGTGGTATCAGGTTTTTCTATGAAATTCTCAGGAACAGTTTGGAGTTCAGATTTGTGGTAATAGGCTGGTCCTCTACTACATGGTACCTAAACATACCGGTGAACCGTGAGTGTGTCTGTACAGTATACATCTCCACCTAACCCTTCAGGAATACGAGCGTAATGGCATAAATAAGGTATAGGAATAGGAGGCCTTTTTAAATTCTTGATCAATACCTAATCTAAGTAAGTGGATAAAAAATATTTATCAAGTAGCAGTGTGGGTGATCAGGGAAGATGCGTGCGCACATTAGTGGTGTCACTGATAAACTGTCCCGGGACGGCGATTTAGCGGGCCGCAGTGGGACCTGCGCCACAGTATAAAGTCAGCAGTAAGACAACGAACTAATATAGGTAACACATTAGTGGTGTCACTGATAAACTGTCCCGGGACGACGATTTAGCGGGCCTTAGCGGGAACTGCGCCACAGTATGTAATCAGCAGTAAGACAACGAACTAATAGTGGTAGGTATCACATTAGTAGTGTCTCTGCTAAGTTGTCCCGGGACGGCGAATTAGTATAGGGCTACAGCGGGACTTATGTATAAATATATCTACGCCACAGAACATAGTGAGCAGTAAGACAACGACTTATTACAAGATCCACAGATATATTATATCTCGGTACGTCACTATAGACATAATCTAAATTGTAGGCTCCTATTATATAATTTATAGTATCAATATAGGTTTTTTTATGGAAAAGAGGGGCAACGATTACCGCCGCCCATGGACACCAGAGGAGTCGCAAGTGTGTTGCCAGCCTTTTAAAAGGGTTTAGGCCTCTGGTATCCTCAATCACTCGTGACATAACGTAAGAGTTTAACGTCGATGTTCTGTGAGGCCGTGGTATCAGTTCGGTCGGACTTTTGCTAAATAAAATTAAGTAATAATTTAAGCATTTTTTGTAAAAGATTAATTTATAAGAGTAGTATTATAGCTATATCCCAGGATTTTCCGCCCCAGTGTTGTTCATTGGGTTATGCGTTGTTTTGCCAGACTATTGAGCAATTAATCTAGATTAGTTTCGCCTAAAATTCTGAAAGTACAGAGATGAATTGCCTCCTGAAGAATTATAGTAAATAGTCCGAGAGCCAAGGAGCGACAGGTAGTTCGTAATAAATCAAAGTAGCTCTATTGCAATTATTGATGGCAGCCATTAAAATCCAGAAGTTCACTGCTTTAGCGTTGCAAGTTTACTAGCAAATAGTACATTAATTACCATACAATAGTTTGAAAGAATAACCACTTGACGATATTCAAGGTAACGTTAAATCCAAACAGGTTTATATCATTAATTTGTACGGCGGGCGTGAGCTTTCATATTCATGTCAAGGGCAATCTCGAAGGGAATGCGGAGTTGTTCTTTTGTTTGCATAGCATCTTTGAAGAGCCTGCATTTGATTTAAACTAGGTATTGAATATGTTTTTTTATCAATATAGCAACTTTGGCTTGCTTGATGGATATAAGACAATTTACATACATACATACATACACTCACGCCCTTCTCCCACAGGGGTAGGCAGAAACTATAGACTGCCACTTGCTACGATTCTTGCATGCCTCTTTTGCTTCTGCGACATTCATACATCTTCTCATACATACGCGCCGGTTGCGAGTACTACGCACCTGACCTTTTTGAAGGACTTCGCCAATAAGATCGGTGTAGGTCCTTCTAGGTCGACCTCTTCTGACGTTGCCGCTGATATGCGCCTTATAAATTCCTTTCGTTAATCGTCTTTCATTCATTCTCTCAACATGTCCAAACCATCTCAGCATATTCCTTTCAATACGTGTCACTACATCAACTTTCAGTCCGCAAAGACAATTTACCACTAATTATTCAATGATGGAAGGACGATGGATGGTCGCTATGAGTCGTTGGATGCAGGCGGCATAGAACTGGTCCTTGTGGAAGTCTTTGGGGGAGGCCTTTGTTCAGCAGTGGACGTCTTTTGGCTGATATGGTGCTGCTGATGATACAGTTCAACTTCCAAATTGATATTAAAATTTTGTGACTCTGATACATTTTCACGCCTTAACCGCAGAATCAATTTTGAGGAATTTTGGTTTAGAGATATGCTGGACCTTGGAGATGGATATAAGTATGCTATTTTTGTCATAAAATTTCCTTCAGATATGAGTGTAACAGCTGACGACAGGTCGTTTCCCATAATTTGAATAACGTTAACATTTCAATTTGAGAGAGCCATATAGGTATACGACGGTGTCTGGTGACACATATCCCTGGTGTGTCACATTTTCTTAAAACATCAATGTCTCACTGTATAGGGACTGTACCAGATTAGGGTATCCACCTGAATTATAAGAAGTACATACGATCAACATATAATATATATTCAACACACCTATAGCATAATTATACTTTTACATAGTATAAAACAAAGTCCCCCACCGCTTCTGTCTGTTCGCGATAAACTCTATAACTACTGAACTGTTTTTTTCCAGAAGACAGGGTGATTTATTAGGAAGTTTCCAAGCTAGTACTCACTTAAGAAGTGCCTGGATAGTCTAGCGGTTGCCTGCGCTAAGCTAGAGGTTTTAGGTCCTATTCCTAGGATGTCCTGGGCTCTTAGCCTATCCTATCTATATGTATAAATTAAATTAAACTATGTATAAATTTTGATTAAAATGCAGCTATTTCCTCGTTCCGAAACAATAAAAAAATATGTTAATACACGTTTTGTCCAATTTGAACCGAATATTCGATGCAACATCACGTTCCATATTCCAATTGCAGTAATTAAATAACAATACAATACTGTGCAATATTAGTGTTGTGCTATTGTTCGCAAATAAACACCGATATCCCGGGATTGGATTAATTAAATTGCACGTTTGTATAAAATCTGTGCGCGCTTGCATTGAGGTCAACATTCTGAGATTTAATTATGAATAATCAATTAATCAGCGCGTGAATGCACACCAAATTGGAATAGTGACTATAAGTAGTTATCTTTAATTGGCGATCAAATAGTGGGAGTGTAAGAGAATTGGACAAAGTTTTAGTGTCTAACATATGGCTCGACATATAGGAGAAACGGAAAGTCGATCCCATAGATATCACTTTTTGTCCAACTTCAAAGAGAAAGAGGTTCTCAATTCAACTATATTTTGTTTGTTTCACACAAATGACGTAATATCTACCAATTCTGTAGGATATTTTTATTTTTTAAATATCCACTATCGTCACTATCGTTGCACTGAGTGAATTGTTAAATAGAATTTGAAGCAAAAATCAGACTTGTATTACTGATAAGCCAAACTCTGTGCGATATCCCGGATCGCCAGTAATTACACGTCTTGCTGACTGGAGCGAACTAATCACGTACGGAGCCGGCGATACAGTCCCCTCACTATTACGGGACACTCGCTCGGAAAAAGAACTGCTTTCTTCAGCTAATTGAGTGCGAAGAGGGTTAGATATATTTAGTTAATTAAGTTAAGGTTTGGGCTTAGTTTTGTATCTTTTTAAAGACTAGCCTCTTATTAATAAACATAGAAAAGGTCTTATAAGCCTTCCATACCAATTAAAGGTTTTGTCTTGTTTTGTTTTTTGGTATTCTGTGACATAGAAAAGAAGACAAAACATTATTATAGTTACAAGAAGTTTTATATTATTATGAATGTGGAGGTAGGTTTTGTTTTGGCTTATTATGATGTTGTTGAAATTTACGCCCGGTTAATGGTAATAGGCTCAACCCGAATTAAGTGGTACATGAGACCTTAAAACATAAGAACAAACTGTGCATATACAATTAGTAACTATACCCCTGCCTAATTCTCCGAGGAGACAGGCTTGATAGTATGAGAACCGGGACTGATACGTGCTCTCCGAGGCACGGCGGAATTGCTAGGAATGGTCACCCATCTACAGACTGACCGCGGCTAGCGCAGCTTAACCTTGCAGATTAATTGATACCTAAACACAAGCCCCTTGTATAACTCCATCATTAATTGTGTCTGGACACTGCCTGAAATAATATATTTTTATGTTTTTACCAATACTTTTTATCAACTGAACTGAAATGCCTCATTAGCCTAGTGGTCCTGAGTGCCAATGCTACGCTAGAGGTCCAGGGTGCAATTCCCAGGTCGAGCATTTTTATTGGGTTTTTCTATGAAATTCCCAGTAGCAGTTCGGAGTTTGGAATTTGTGGCCGGTTAATGGCAATAGGCTCGCCTACTATTACATGGGACCTATACATTGTATACCGACGAACTGTTGGTGTACATTAGTACGCCTCTGCCTAACCCTTTGGGGAATACAGGCGTAATGGTATGATGGTACTTTTTATTAAACCTAGCATTATATTGTAAAAAAACGAAACTAACTTTTTCACGTGGGAGATCCATGCTTCGGCACGAATGGGCCGGCTCAACCGGAGTGATACCACGGCCTCACAGAAAACCGGCGTGAAACAACGCTTGCGTCGTGTTTCGCCGAGTGAGTTGAGGTTACCGGAGGCCCAAACCCTTTTAAAGGCGGGCAGCGCACTTGCGACTCTTCTGGTGTTGCGGGTGTCCATGGGCGGCGGTTATCGCTTACCATCAGGTGATCCGTTAGCTCGTTTGCCCCCTATCCCATAAAAAAAAAACTAAACTAAAACTTCAATTCTTTAGTGTTAAACGAGTCAAAAATAAACGGAACATCTAAGATATACATTTTAACCCCTCGCTCCCAATTTTTACTTACATCTCGCAAAATCCCGGGCAATATCAAAAGTAATTTTTATCCTAGACAAATTCCCGAGGCTATTATTTTCACGTGCATAGTTCGGGGCTATATTTTACTAGCAGCTATTATTTATGTTCTAACATTTCTCCAACGATTTATTTAAGGGTTGCATCAGGGATGTGTGTCTCTAGGGGTGACTTGTCGAAAGGGTTGGTTTAACGCCAGATGTTTTAGGGTTGAAACTTTCCTACGAAAAAATTGTGCTATGATTTTTTTTATCTAGCTTTTGTAGTGTGGTCTAGTGGTTACAAAGACGGCTCTGAACTCAGAGGTTCGAGGTTCGATGTCCAGGTCGAGTCTTATTGAATTCTTAGAATAGAATATCCTTTATTGTGCAGTAAAAACTAATGTCAATACATAAGTTATCAATCATAGAATATGGTACAATGGGTGGTCTTATCGCTAAAAGCGATCTCTTACAGGCAACCTTTGGATGGACTCAAGAGAAATTCAGAACTTTTTCTATTAGGAAATTCACAGCATCAGTTTATAGATGCATGGATTTCCGCCCGATTAATGACACAGACACGCCCCTTTCTACATGGGACTTGTAAACTTAGGTAAACTGATGGTGTACATAAGTACACCATTACTAAACGTTCACTATCTAACTCAATCAGCACCTATATATAAAACTCGCTTACAGGAGTTGTAAACCGGGGCAAACTATTGGTGTACATAAGTACACCATTAACTAAATGTTCACGAACTTAACACAATTAGCAGGTGCTAATTGTGTTAAGTTAAGTAGTGTATAAAAGTCGCACACGGGACTTGTAAACTGTTAGTGTACATCAGTACACCATCAACTTAACATTCAGAAACTTTACTCAATTAGCACCTGTGTCTATAACTCGCTTAAAAAAAACAAACAATATTTTGTCTTGCGCAAAAGTCAAGCTTGTACAAGTACATGCCACCGCGCTAAATAAAACTTAAAGATAAAAATTTATTAATTGTTAACCTCAATTTTTGTATGACACACCGCTATCTCTGAATGTCATTAACATGTAGATACATGGTTATGAGTAACATCATACAAATTTTATTTATGTATGACTCATACATGTGACTCATACATAACTAAGGTATTTGTTATATAGGTAAGCACCTATAAACAGCAACATAGTTTAAAAAATACCTCATTAGTCCAGTGGTCCTACGTGCGACTGTTACGCTGGAAGTCCTGAGTTCTATTACCAGGTTGAGCTTCTATTGGGGTTTTCTATGAAACTGCCTCATTAGCCTAGTGGTCCTGAGCGCGGCTGCTACGCTAGAGGTCCTAGGGTTCAATTCCCAGGCCGAGCAAAGTATTATTGGGTTTTTCTATAAAATTCCCAGTAGCAGCTCGGAGTTTGAAATTTGTACCTGATTAATGGCAATAGGCACGCCCCCTATAACATGGGACCTAAACATACCGGCGAACTGTGGGTGTACATTAGTACGCTTCTGCCTAACCCTTCTGGAAATACAGGCGTGATGGTATGTATGTATGTCTATGAAGGTCCCAGTACTTATCTCGGAGTTTGGAATTTTGTATTTGTGTTGTGCTCGACCTGGGAATCGAACCCAAGACCTCTAGTGTAGCAGTCGCGCTTAGAACCACTAGGATAATGAGGCAATTATTTAAAACAATGATATTTTAACTTCGAGTTTGATGGCGTTACATTGCACCTACCTAACATACTAAAACCATGGATAACGGTGACTAATAAACACCTCTTTGTAATATTCGATCTACTTTCAAACCCAATATTTGAGCCATGACTCCGAGAGCCAACAACTCTTGCAATACTTCCGCAAAAGGATTATTTAATAAGTAACAGTTAAATATATGAATCACTATAACAGACCCACATTCCTATTCAAACTGATATTTTCCTCTGAGGTACACACGTCATAGTTTCACTCTGCGAATAGGTTCCTAGTAAAATAGTAGTAATCTTGATAACCGGTTCGCCAATGAGGTTATTGAAGGCTTTAGAACGGCCAGTATAACTTGATCTATCACTGTAGCGCTGCTTGTAAAGGCAGACATAATCGGTAAAGGCAGTTTCGTGCCTACATATTTTAGTTCCTAGTTTTGCCGTGGGTCGAGTTTTATTGGTTGGTTGGTCAGGGCTTACGGTGCGGTAAAATATCGAGCGTACAGCGCCATCTAGTAATTTAAGTGGGAATGATACTGTAAAGTTAGCGTAATCGATTAGTGATGGTTAAATTAGCTAGCTATACCAGCATATCCTGCATACCCTGCAAGCATACCCTGGAAGCTATAGCCTAATCCCTCTCACTCTAAGGGGAAATCTGTGCCCAGCAGTGGGACTTTATAGTGGGTTGATTATAATTATTATAATTAGGTACCTATGTTATGTATGACGGTTAAATTAAACAGCGAAAGCAGTCAAAATTAGGCGCAAGAATTAAGTTTTTAATCAAAGTCAAAATCATTTAAGTATTCAAGTACTACCTACATACCTAGTATGTATCTAGTAGTCTTACTACTAGATACATACTAGGTAGTACTTTTTGTACTTAATTATACATTAACAGGCCCCCAAAACACCCGCCCTTCACTGCCTCCTCGTCTTTTCGCTGGCAAGAAAAAGCGGCGCAACAAACTCCCCAACAACACATTTCTTTTTTAGGCGTTATATAGAATTGAATTCTGTTTTTTGTTTGTGGTACTCAATGGCGCAACAATAATTACTTAAATAAAACCTACTTAAAATTACAGAGAATTTCTGTCGAGCCAGCTAGTCCTAAATACTATGTTTGATGGCGTTTTTACGTTCAAAACTATATTAATTAAAGATTTGCCATAGTCTAACTAGGCAGGGAGTCAAGAAATGTCCTTAACCACGAATTCGGTTTACTTACAGTTTTTTGAGATCACTTTATCCCTAACTCATACAGTAATAACTAAGTTGTTATACAGAACATTAAAGTAATTAATGTTAACAAAGTAAAGGCAAACCTACTTTATCTAATGAGACATAGTTATCACGAAAACTTCATAAAACCGTCAGATACCATCGCGTAATATTACACAAATACCGAGATATTACCACGAACAAAACCTAGCTTATTATTTATTATAATAATCTGAAGCACGCCTCATAGTAGTATTAATTAATGCATATTGCCTATTGATCGCACACTAGCACGCATATCTGATTACACGTACGATTGCTATTATAATTATATCAGGCGCTCGCGTTTCAAACGAGTGAGATTTAGTACCTAGTGTTTGTTTGTTTGTTTTAATGAGAGGCTTTAATGCAGTGAATTTAATATGTTTACCTTTCATTATTCGTGTATTGAATACGTGAAGCAATTTGATCGGTGCAATGTGAAATTTAATGGAGGAATATCTATGTAGCTACACGCGTCGAATCAGGTATATCTCTATATTTCTTCCCCTAATTAATATTAGTTGCACTTTTATTGGTCACTGGAAAACATCTAACTTAAACATAACATTCTTGATGTATAAAATGAAGTACGTGGGTAGACATGAATCTTTAAACTTAAGTACATTTTTTTAAACTAATTAGAATGTTTTTTGGAATTAACTCGAAATTTCTGTGTATGATAAGAGGTACATAAGAATGATTGAATGTAAACGAAGCAAACTCAGTAATAGGTACCTACCTGTATAAGAATCGTAGGAAGTGGCGGTTTTTAGTTTTTCCTAGGCCTCTATGGGAAGAAGGCGTGAATGCATGTATGTATTAGGTAGGTACCTAGGTGTATAATAAATGAAATGATTAGAAAGTTACTGCAACTTACCGGAATTCACCCTTCGCGAAGCTCCACTTGATAAAGAGAGGCGGTCAATGCGTATCAAGCACAGTGCTATAAAATCCTCCAAAGGCACCAGTTCAGAATGAAATCCATAACATAAAATGTCCACACAATACAGTCAAGGCACGTCTTGTCGATAAAAACGCACTAAATACCGAAATAAAAAAAATATGGTTGGTGTATTCACAAACAAATGTCCGCTCACGGCGCAAAAGATTACCGGCGTTGTAGCCTTTTTTCCAGTAGAGGGCGCTAGTATGTTCGCCATTCAGCCAATCATATTATTATTGACACTTCGTTCTAAAACCGATTTTAGAGATTGTAGTTTAGAAACCAGTTTTATTTAAACATTAGACTTTATATCCACTATAGTCAAAGATTTATGTACATTATTAATAAAACAAAATCAACAAAATTATTTTTAAGATAATTTGGTAACTCTTTAATTAGTAGGTACGCTAATCTCAATATGCCTACCCTAGCAACATTCCTATGTTTCTGGTCTCTAACATAATATCTTATTTAGATTAGTTAGGTACTATGAGATAGCATTATGGAGGCCAGTGACCTATGTCCAAAATCAATTTTATACTATTTTTCATTTAGTACCTACCTAGGTAGGTAAGGTTTTGTAGAAAAGGTTCTTGAGTAAAATGCTACTTAAGTTTTGAATTCAGAAAAAAATATTTTCATAGACAAATTTACTGTATGTATTTCTGTCATACCTAGTCATAATATCGAGTCGAACTATCTTCATTCGGATTTATAAATCGTATCTCGAACTAGAAGAAGGACAAAATGCACTCCATTGTATAATATCCATTACTTTCTGAAAACGGCAAAGCAACACTTTGTTCCTTTCGAAACAAGTAATGTAATGAAAATTTATTACGATTTTGTTAGAACTTGCAAATATTGAATGGCACAGTACAGGGCATTGAACTTGTAGTTTTCAATTCAGCGACGTCCAAGTTTGGAATCTGAGAAAGATTTTTTAAATTTCGAACGAGGAGCATTCGCATTTCAAAATCAAATTCATGATTGGCGTGACTGTGCAGCAGCTGCAGACGAATGAAAAAAGTTTTGTTTGAAATTCGGATTCCAAATGTATTTTAAAAATATTTTGCTCTCCGTTCTTTTTTACCGACTGAGAAAAGCGAAACACAGTTATGTTTTTTTTGTTATAGGCAACTATCGTCTAAATTCAGAACTTCATATACTTATAAAAGCTGATTTACCTTAAACTAGGTCTAGTACCTACACCAAACTAAAGCAAGTTGCATTACATAATTTATTGGTGTAGTAAGTAATACATTTAGCTCCATTTAACTATTAACTGACAAGCTTCCATTATCCATTACCGTGTGTCTCGAAGGAATACCTTACCATCATATACTTACTAGTTTCTAACTACTGACATATTCATGGAAATGGAATATTAAAATAGATTAACCTAGCTCTAATGCTTTCTCGTAGTTCTTCGGAGAATTGGTTAAGGAGATGCATTTATATGTAGGTACACTGCCTCATTAGCCAAGTGGTCCTGAGCGCGACTGCTATGCTAGAGGTCCTGGGTTCGATTCCCAGGTCAAGCAGTGTTATTGGGTTTTTCTATGAAATTCCCAGTAGCAGCTCGGAGTTTCGGATTTGTGCAATGGCAATAGGCTCGCCTCCTATTACATGGAACCTAAACATACTAGCAAACTGTTCTTTTAGTGTATTGTTAGGGTGTAAGTATTATTTTTTGTTTTATATAAAAACGTTGCCCCACACTGATTTTCTACTGTATCTTAGGTGCGTTAACAAACACAAATTATCACACCTCCTAGAAACGTTGAGACCAGAATTTGCTCCGTGTGGAGATCGAACCCACAACGCGTGTCGCAGGAACCGATCGCTCAGCCGTTACATCAAAGGTGTTGTCGATTCATTAGGACGCCTCTACCCTTCGGGGAATATAGGCGCAATGATAACTCTAAGTACACAGTATCTTTTGCGATCACATAGGAAGTCATCTTATTAATAAGCTTAGAAGTAACTTTTTCTCAGTAGTTTCAACATACCATCATACTTGTATTTCTCGGGGGCTAGGCAGACTGAGGTATACTTCTAATATACACGCACAGTTCGCCGATATGCTTAGGTCCCATGTTATAAAGGGCAAGCCTATTGCCATTAACTAATCATATATCCAAACTCCGAGCTGCTAATGAGAATTTCATTGAAAAACCCCACAAACACTTTGCTCGACGTAGGAATCGAACCAAGGTACTTCTAGCACAGCAGTCGCGGTTAAGCCCACAAGAATAATTATGTATTTTCACTGGCCACAATAACGAATGAAGCTACGTCTAAACCGATTTATACGTACCTAATCATTTGTTCAGTCAGTCTAATAGACTAGGTATATTAGTTTTGGAACTAGTATATGTAGGAAGACCTAAACTTTATCTAGACTTGTGCAGTTCTGCCAATGCTATACTTGTTCGTAGCCCAGGTTCACAACTTATGTCAGCTCAACTTACAGAGGAGAGCGGTGTATTATTGAGTAGATACATCTATATTAACGTAGTCGATTTATATCAACTCTACTATTTTAACATTGTAAAAAGCTGTCTGCTACATTAGACAAGAAAAACGAGTGG
This sequence comes from Acronicta leporina, assembly GCA_947256265.1. Lineage (NCBI taxonomy): Eukaryota > Metazoa > Arthropoda > Insecta > Lepidoptera > Noctuidae > Acronicta > Acronicta leporina. Next base: position 9,364,302 of record OX366537.1, read on the forward strand.
CTTATAAACGTCTCCGAACCAATGAATGTGATTTTAAAATTTCTTGTCTGATTGTAACTGCCTCATTAGCCAAGCGGTCCTGAGCGCGACTGCTACGCTAGAGGTCCTGGGTTCGATTCCCAGGTCGAGCAAAGTGTTATTGGGTTTTTCTATGAAATTCCCAGTGGCAGCTCGGAGTTTGGAATTTGTGCCCGGTTAATGGCAATAGGCTCGCCCCCTATTACATGGGACCGAAACATACCGGCGAACTGTGGGTGTACATTAGTACACCTCTGCCTAACCCTTCGGGAAATTACAGGCGTGATGGTATGTTATGTTATGTTGTCTGATTGTTACGGATTGGCGCAAACACTACTGAATAGATTTTAACATACCATCATAACATACCATCACGCCTGTATTCCCCGAAGGGTTAACTATATAGGCCTCTTTGCTGGCCTAGTCCGGTAGACACACTTTACTCGCCGCGCCGTCGAGAAAATCTCTAAGGCATGCAGCTTTCCTTGCGATATTTTCTTCCGATTAAGCACAGTGATAATTAACTAATAATTAAATAATGGCATGTCCTCAAAAAGAAAAGGAAATTCCCTTTTCTGTTTTGATTGTTAAAGAACAAATCCACGCACAAAATTCAGCTTCCTGTAAGGTGGAAAATTTGATTTGATCGGTGAAAAGTCGTTATAACATCCATTCGTGGTTTATTCAGACCCAACTCACTGTCAGGGGATTTCACTAACCTTATCAATTTTATGGTAAAACGTCCGTGTAAGTTTTGCTCAGATAGGGGCAGAAAGTAATACGAAATAGGTAAAAAGTGGAATCTTTGAAATCGTTTAAAATTCAACTGCCTCTTCAGTCGAGTGGATGCAAGCGCTTCTTCTGAATGACCTCTGTCAGGAGGACACCTTGACCTCTATAATGTATAGAGACCCATACAAAGAAGAGATCATCACTGTTAGTTTTTGAGCTTCAAGTGAGCGAAGCCGCGGGCAGAAGCTAGTACAATATAAAAGCTAACCATATTAAGTGTGGAAGGTACTTAAGGGTCCGGCGGAGCTTGAATTGCCCACAAAATCTTTATACCAAAATAAATCGTAATCCAAATAATATTTTATCAAATTCTGTTTAGGTTTCTACCGTACCATTTCGTCTACTACTATTTCACTAGAAATAAACGCCCGGAAAATAGTTCCAAAGTTGGTAGGCCAAGCGCGCACTACGATTTTACTTCTTGCGATACGATTTTAGAATCGCGCTGTAAAATATCAGAAAGTACAGTGCACGCACTGCGATAAAGAAATCGCTGTTCATTGCTCAGTCTCATGATGGATTAAAAATCTTAACTTTATTTTTTTTACTTTGGTTGCTCAGTTCATTCCAGATCTGTACAACATTTTGACATACTTCCTGCCATAAACGCGTTTTCAAATCACGATCACTATATTCTTTGGAGTGCTTATTCCACAAATGTGGTAGGTATTTTTTGTGTTGCGATTATCAAATGTTCCTCGTTTCGTATTGGGACTGCAGTGGAGATGCAGGCGCCGACATATTTATTCTAGAAAGAACGGAACACGAATGTGCGCCGGTCGGCCCAAGTGTGCGATTTTTCTGTCGCATTGCGCGCGGGACCATACAATTCCATAAGTTGCAGTTTACTTTCGCGATAATCGCGTCGCGAGCAAACGCAGCAAATTGTGGCAAATCACAATTTTAAAATCGCTACGTTTTATTACTCGCATGTGCGCGCACTGCCGTATTAACTCATATGTTGCATTCCTGCGTCAAAACTATCGCGCGATAAAAATCGTAGTGCGCGCTTGGCTTTGCATTCGCTTACATTTGTTTCCAGTGAAGTATTTTGGACGAACAGCTGTTAGAGAAACAAAATTTGATTAAATAGTATTGGAATTAAGATTTATTTTGTTATTTTATTTGTTTGGGAAATTCGGTCCGTCTGACTCTTAAATCCATGCCCAGTAATGTCACTGACTAGTGGCTATATTATGCTTCAAGCTGCTACTGTTAGCAGATATTATTGCTTAGTGCCGAATATTTGGCAATTCGGTGGTACCTCCCTAGACGAATATAACAGTAGAGTATTTATTGTAATCAGACAATATCCAATATTGTCTGACTGTTTTGCTTTCCACTTATATGAATAATAATATTGTGCTATTGTTATTTTTGATGTGCTATGTTTACTTTATGTTATTATTGTGTTGGTACACTCTTTCGTTTTGTTCATAGACACAAAAATCTATAATTAAAGTAGTTGGCTGTGTTGCCAGCTGGCAATCTTTAAGCAAACTATAAAAATAGTAAGTTTTACTATTTACTTAATATTTTGGTTTGTTGTGCGTAATATGGACGAAAATTAAACCTTTTTCTTTCTTTCTTTTCTTAGAGTTTTATTCCTCAGATTCATCATTCAAAGGGAAAAATATCACCTGTGACTCCATTTAACGTATCTCCTTAAAATATTAGGTTATTTTGCAAGCTAGCCGGGACATGACGAATGACTTAGTTCTAGCCATGTTAGTAATAATTCACAGTCAAATGTCATAGCGTTAGGTTTGCCTAGGAAATATACAATGTTGCCCCACATTATCTAGATGACGTGAAAGTGCGGGTTACAAATTACTTATGTACAGAATTAGATGGGTAGTATTTTGTTATATTTCTACAGACTAATTAAATTAATACTGCAATGATACCTAATTGACATTAGCACTGTGCTGTTTATAAACTTTTTCGATAAATGGTTTACAAATAAGATATTTAAAAATTAAAAATCGTTTTTACATTGCGTACAGTCACGAGCATTAATATGTATACACTTACTAAAATTCGAAAGCGTTTTTTTATGAAATGACGATTGCAAACTTTGAGATAATAACAATATCATTAAAGCATTGGTTCGAAAATACTATGTTCATAACATCATAAAATTTCTATTAATACATTAAGAGAAAATCGGTTTTGAAATTTGCCAAGTGTGTACATATCTGTGCTCGTGACTGTACACTTACGTCTGTATTCTCCAAAGTGTTAGGCAGAAATGTACTAATGTACACCCACAGTTACCGGTATGTTTAGGTCCCGTGTAGGTAATAGGGGCGAGCCTATATTCAGCTGTTAGTAATTTTAACATTAAGACATCCAACACCTCAGTCTACCCGTAACCATGAATCAGTTAAATGTCTAATATTTGTATGTGTCAGAAATCAATAGATTTATTTTCCACGAATTGGCAGCTTTCAGAAGTCTGAAACTCAAAATTTGGCAAACCCGATTTCCCAAGGTTAATCTGGATGTAGTTCGTCTATTGTCATAGACCCTGTTTTTCAGACAACTCGAACTAAAATATAGCGTAATATGCTGTCAAAATAACTTAAATGTCGATGTACTTATATACCTATATTGGTCACCCATCCATATACAGACCGCGGCTAGCGTAGCTTAACTTTGCATATTTATTGATCAATGTGGCTATCCCTTAGCTATAAGCACCTTCATATTGTAAAGAAAACCAAGCTATTGTTCGTCCAGTTATGTCAAGTTTACTTTGTAACAAGTCACAACTTTTCGCATTACGCCATTATCCATTATTAAAGGGTTCTCATTCTACGGAACCACAGCTCTACATTGCTATTTTAACAATTCTTCTTGACGAGGGAATCCCTACCTTAACATTGATGTTTAAGGTACATTTTGGTTTTAAGTTTAATTTTTCTAACATGTTGACTGAATTAATTTGAAAATGTCGTAAGTTTGGACAGATTTTTGCAGGAAATTAAACTCTTCGTTTGATGGTATAAGGCTTGTTTTCTAATGGTTGCGTTCGGAAGTTAGAAGGATTAGATATTAGGAGAACTAAAGTGTGAAGTTACGTTAGTATCCTTAAAAAGAAGGGTGACAATAAAATGGTTGCGTTTTCTAGGAAAAAATGCAACGTGACTCGCTATTTGTGGGTTAGTACGGTGACCATGTATTTTTTCATTTCCTCGAATAAATACATAGTTTTAATTTTTTGCATTGTTTGAGTGTTATATCAATAATGTGATTAATTATGAACTTCAGTTTTTTTTATGCAGGATCTTTTCTTTATAAAAAAAATATAAATAAAAGAACCAGTGTAGGTATAGGTTTTTGTGTTAATAGAAATAGATTTATATCGATATTTTACCATACACACCATACCGTATATCTCATCACATCAAAGTCGTTGGTAAAACTTTAAGAAGGTAGTATTATGGGTGTGAAAAGTTTAGGATAACAATCGGTTAGGTACCTAATTAGTTTAGTATATACATACATACATACATACATAAAGTCACGCCTCTTTCCCGTAGGGGTAGGTAGAGACCACAGACTTCCACTTGCTACGATTCTGACATAACTCTTTAGCTTCATCCACATTCATCAATCTTTTCATACATGAACGTCGGTTTAGTGGTACTCTTGACCAAGCCATTTTTCAAAACGTCCTCAATCTGATTTCGGAACGTTCGCCTAGGCCTTCCCCTTCCTACATTCCAGTTTAGTATATACATGATATATTTCTGGAAAGCAACAGATTTTTCTTTATTATCTCACAGATAAATGTATAAGGAAAATTGTTATAAATAACTTTTTATTTTACTAATAATTAACCACCAATTGTGAAATTGAGATTGTATTATCTCCGTTACTGTAAATGACAGTAAATATTAATTGGGGTTAAACCATTTCCAATTAAGATACGTACTATCTCATGTGCGTTAATTATAATTAATACATTATTATAAGGTCACTGCGGAATAAAAATACTTCTAAATAAACCGATAATAAGTTCGACAACACGTTTGGCGTAGCACCTGAGTGATCAACTTTTGCGCCACGTGTTGTAGGTTCGATACCCACACGGAGCAAATACATGGATGACCTACAGATAGTTATTTCGGGTCTGGGCATTTGTATATGTAAGATTTTGTGTTAATAACAGCACCCACGATACAGGGGAAAATCTTTGTGTGGGTCAAAGTTTTAACGTCAGTACCTAGTACTTAAAAAATAAATTTATGTTATAGTAAAATGTTTTTAAAAGATAAAACAGAAAAAACTATTAAGACTGGGCGACCTGGGAATCAAGTCCAGGACATCTATCGTAGCAGTCGCACCTAGGATCATTATTTAGGTACACTAAACACTGAGCACAATATTGAGTTCGTTGCTAACTAGAATATCCTTGTTTATGAAACGTCGCGTGGTGACCCTAGCCTCAGGTGAAGATATATATATTTGTTGGTGTGTACTGTAAAAAGTTGTATTTCAACAAACTAACCGGGGCTTGTTCGCAACTTTACGTTATTGTAGGGTTCCGTTGAGGAGGGTAAATATTTATTTTTCCTTTAAAAATACCCAGTAAGGTCACGCGTAACTTGAAATAATTGTTGTCATTCCTACGTTCGTGTCGTGAAAATAAAAGAAAAGAAGATTAAATACTAGAATCTCAAAAAAAAGCTCTCTAAATACTAAAATCGCTAAATATATTAGCGATTTCCCACTGGCTTTCCTTAGTTTTCCCAATCCTGTGAAAATTACCCTAAATCCTGTCTTTGCAAAGAAAGCTGCCAAATTGCAATTGTAGGAATATTCAGAGGTAACTGCCTCATTAGCCTAGTGGTCCTGAGCGAGACTGCTACGCTAGAGGTCCTGGGTTCGATTCCCAGGTTGAGCAAAGTGTTATTGGGTTTTTCTATGAAATTCCCAGTAGCAGCTCGAAGTTAGGAATTTGTGCCCGGTTAAAGGCAATAGGCTTGCCACCTATTACATGGGACCTAAACATACCGGAGAACTGTGGGTGTACATTGGTACCCCTCTGCCTAACCCTTCGAAGAATGCAGGCGTGATGGTATGTTATTCAGGGGTAACGCCTATGATTCTAGCTACATCAAACATATTTAAAATCACATAGACACAAGATAGATATATATACATGGTTTACTCATCAATAACCATAATTAGCGCAATCAAGATACAATTAGCAGCCGATGGCTAATTTACGGCGTACTGTTGGCAGCAGTTGTTCCTTAATATAAATAATATCAATAGTTTAGTATGTGGTGAATAGTTTACTGATCAATCTTAATACCGAGGCTAGAGGTTACCAGAGGCGGGCAACGCACTTGCGCATCCTCTGGTATTGCGGTTGCGGCGGTCCATGGGCGGCGGTTATCGCTTACCATCAGGTGATCCGTTTGCACGTTTGCCCCCCTATACCATAAAAAAAACAGCCCGAGAAAGTCAATGGATTATAATATGCAAAAGGTATTTAACACCACAGCTATGAGGGTGAACCTATCCTATCCTATCCTACTATTTCATATTTCATATTTTTATTTGCAATCCATAATGTAATACAGGTGTTAAGTATAGTAGTAAGAAACAATTATGGACCCTGTCGGGCACAGCAACATTAATAACTAATTATGAGCTAATTATGAAATGCAAATTTTGTGAGGATGGATGGATGGATGTTTGTTACTCTTTCACGCCAGAACGGCTGAACGGATCTGTATAAAATTTGGCACAGAGATAGATTATAGTCTGGAATAACACATGGGCTACTTTTTATCTGAAGTCCACGCAGACGAAGTCGCGGGCAGAAGCTAGTTTACCATAAAACTATCTGAATCCGACATATTCTTAACAATTTCTGCTAACACTTTTTATCCTGACTTTTTATTGAAATAAGAAAACCAAGTTATCGGCAACTACAGCCTATAGACGCCAGCAACAACGGTGGTATCACTTGCGCGATGTCATTGATCTCATAATTAGAATAATAATTTCAATGTGGTAGTATCCAAACGAACACCAGAAATAGTGACTGCGACCAATAAGCCAGGTCTACTAAAGTTTAACGGCAAAAACCACTTTATATTGCCAAAAATAGATCACCAAAGTAAATCTTCATTTTAGCTTGACATTAGAACCAACAATTTTACAACTTGGGGTCCTACTCCAAATTAATATCGTCTAATCTAAAAAAAACAAGGCACAGAGCCGAATTCATTGCCATTTCGATCATCATTTTGGTTTTAAATTTACGAAAGGTGGACATTGTATTTATCTCCTTACCACTACATATTAATAATACCTATAATGGTATTCTTACGAGGCACTGTATCTCACAGAGGCCGTATTATGACGTATAATTACGATTATTTTGTGATTGTAAATGAGAGATGCCGCTCTACTCATTAAATAGCCCTATCTCTTTCTCACAACTTAATAATGATCGCAATAACACGTCATAATACAGCCTCAGGGTACCATCAATAGCTCATAATATTTCATCCGTATCGGTAACTATTACGAAACATACGTTAAATAAGTTGCCTCACGCTTCAATAATCCCAAAAACTTTGTACGTAAAACTAATATTCTTAAGAAATAACATTAAACATTCTCTGCCGAATTATCAGTGACTGGCGACGGTTATAAATCTGAAACTGAGCTGAGATAGGATGAAGAATGGCCCGTGATTTACTGCCTACCCCCCACCGCCCCCATCCCTGCAGCTACCCCCTCTCTCCGTAACGTTGCCCGCTGCAAGCTAGGCCGGTCAGGGAATCTAGACCGCACGGGTCACCTGATAGAGACTTACGGTTGAACAATTCTTTGAATAAAAACTTGGGTAAGTATGTTTTAGATTTACTTCGGGATATTTTCTGTGAGTTTTTCATTGGTTTCACTGAAATAAAATGTTAATATACATACCATCACGCCTGTATTCCCCGAAGGATTAGGCAGAGGCGTAGGTACTAATGTACACCCACAGTTCGCCGGTGTGTTTAGGTCCCATGTAATAGGAGGCGAGCCTATTGCCATTAACCCAGGAACGAACCCAGGACCTCTAGCATAGCAGTCGCGCTCAGGACCACTTGGCTGATGAGGCAGCTTAAATTAAAAAAATCCACATAAAAGTACCTATCATTAATGAACTTCAGACGATTCTAATTCTTTTAACCATCATGCCTGTTTTCGCCAAAGGGTTAGACAGACACAGAGGTGTACAATTTATACCCTAATATTTAAATCCTATATTTAAATCCTAATTCCGAGTTGCTCCTGAGAATTTCGAAGCGAAACCCAAATACCGCTTTGCTCGACATGGGAATCTAATTCTAAACTAGGAAAAGCTAGTGTAGCAGTTGTGTTTGAAATCACTAGAGTAATGAGGCAGTATTTCTTATCCATAAACTTATAACATGCTCGTCGGTTCGTGTCCCGCCCGCGCCGCTACTGTGTCCCACCGTGAGGCGCGCCTAGGCACGCGCCTCTGTTTGATAAGGAACTTTATTAGCAAGAACTTACTTTATTTGCTCTACGTGTGTGTACACTACCACCCCAAACTACACAAGCGAATACAGACCTTAACACAACGACAAAAGACTTTCCGAAACTTGGCAAGGAAACTACAAACTAGTTTTCGGTATATAAAGAGTCCGTATCTATATTTCTTGCGCTGTGTGACTTTCCGATTTTCAAAGTTTTGTTCTGAAAAATAAGATGGTTGATTTTGAAAGAGCACGCGATAAAATATCTTGGCTAAAGATTTACTATATTTTACGCGAAGCGATTGATTTTCTTTGTGAATGTTTCTAGAAGATTCTAAAGCGAATTTAGTTGCGAAAGGTTTTTGTTATGGAAAGGAGCCGAGTTGGTAAGAATTAATAGGAAAAGGAAGTAATTTTGTGCGGTGCAATGAAATGGCTTGGGTTTGGGGCTCTTAATGTGTTTTGAAACAAAAATTACCATCATTTCCGCGTTTTAATAGACTTCTAAGAATGCTGAGACGCAATTTTGTGCTCTGAATAAACGAACGTATTTATGTTTATAATCTAAAATTCTTGTCAAGGTAATGTAATGTAAAATTTAGTATTTTTCAAGAAGTTGACTAAAATTACGACAAATTAAAATAATAAGCTAGTTAAAATACTATTATACTAGTAGCTAATTAATGACTTGCGATCACGTGGTTTCCGGTTCAAAACCCATCCATTGCACTACTGACGTGAACCCACTCGTAACACAAGCATTTAGCTTAATTAGTTTTTATTTCAAATAAGTTTTTACAAGCGTTTATGAAACGTTATGATTCTAGTTGCACGGTTCCAAAAGGTTGATCCTATGGAGAAGAATCCGGAAACTCCATAAGTCCAAAAGACACACTTTTGAAAAAAAAAAATCACTTGTACAATATTGCGATAACAAGATGCGTGGACGTTGAAGGATATCCAAGTTTGACAGAAATCGACAATATTAAACGAGGTTTCACATTATTTGAGAACCCGATGTCATTTCTAGATAATAAATAAGCTATGTGGTAAAAACGCACACCGTCAAAGCGACAAATGAAACTAAAGTGTCCTTAGACATGCTACAACGTACAAACATTGACAGATTCTGTTGTTGTAAACAATACTATCGATAAGAAGACATCTTGATACGTAAAAAATATGGAATTGAGTTTATGCCTTTTATCAATCATATTCATAATACCTCCGTCTGCGACGCTGGTATCTTCAATTACCCTCATGTTCGGGTGTGCGGAGACACCAGACCCTCGTCACCCACATGACTGATCCACTTAGTATTCACTACATTAGTTTTATGATACCCGCGGACTCTCTGAATCCTTGAGTAATACTGGTAATACTATTTGTAGGGTCTTTGATATGTTTACTTAGGGTATTGTAAATAGAGTAAATGTGTATTTAATGTTCTGTTTTAGAGGGTATCTGGTTAACTTAGTGTTGTGATCTTTAGTTTGGAGCGAGAATGGTAATGATTAGTTAAGTTACGATCGATTCTGGGGATAGGTAAACACTATATAAAGTAATATTATTATAATAACACAACTATCAATCAAAAAAATCGAGGGTTCCGTACTTAAAAATAATATTATTATAAGATGTAACTAGAAATTTATGCATTTCGCATTTTTTTTATTGATGCTCTATGACGTTGCTTCGTACCAAATTTCAAGATTCTGAATTCATGGGAAATACCCTGTAGGTTTTGATTCCCTTACGAGTGTCGAAAGTTTAGCAGTATAAATGGCTTTATCTTTTGATTGCGTTGGCTAATCAATATACCGCGATAAAATCCGTAAAAAGTAGTTTCATTTCAATGTCTAATATTCGCGTAAGTGTCAGAATTCAGTATGCGTTGGCTAAGTTTGATTTTTTTTACAGCTCCAAGGGACAGTAGGTAGACCTGAGTATTTGATATGAATTTCAGCTTGATACCTCCACGCGTTTCTGAGAAAAAGGGTGGACAGACAACAAAGTGATCCTATAAGGGATCCGTATTTTTCTTTTGAGGTACGGAACCCAGAAAAATTATCAAAATCAGTCCATCTGATCAGGCGCTAGGATGCAACAGAAAGATACACACGTTATACTTGTAACTCCCCTCCTTTTAGCTTAGAGATATACGGTTATTCACTAGATATGATCCGACAACGCATCTATACTAATATCTATAGGTACTTCTATATCTATACTAATATATAAAGCTGAAGAGTTTGTTTGTTTGTTTGCTTGAACGCGCTTATCTCAGGAACTACTTACTGGTCCGATTTGAAAAATTCTTTCAGTGTTAGATAGCCCATTTATTGAGGAAGGCTATAGGTTATATATCATCACGCTAAGACTATGTAATTATTCCACGTGGACGAAGTCGCGGCCGGAAGCTATCAATAATAAAGTGCCTCAGTGTACAAACAGTTTTCATATTCATCAACTGAAACCAACATTGTGAATTCACAAACGGGACAAAGTAACGACTACCGCTAACAGATTTACGAATATTTTCCAACAAGAGAAACTAATAAAGCAATTAACGCTCATCAAACAAACTGCCAGGTTTTACCTACGTGCGAGCGAGACAGAACATAAAGTGTTAAAGCGAAAAGAGGATAGAGAATGTAGTGTCATTCGCTTTGTGGGCCAACCCTTTGGAGGGTGACGATGAGTTGGGCAAGAAATTAATTAATGTTTGAAATGGTTTCGGATTATGTTCGTAAGTGGTGCTTGCGCGAGATATTGTAATAGCCGAGTTTAATAGCTTCGTGATAGTGTCAATTTGGATTCACTGAAGAATACGAAACAAGGAGATATGTAGTTAAAACGTTTCTATGCTGTATTGGAATAAAGGAGCTCCTTGAGTAAATGTGTATTAAATGAATAAAACATGTATCAAGGGACCTGTATTATATTTATCAGTACCGGTATTTTACATAACATAACATCGCGCCTGTTTTTCCCCGAAAGGTTAGGCAGAGGCGTACTAATGTACACCCACAGTTCACTGGTATTTTTAGGTCCCATGTAATAACGGGCGAGCCTATTGCCATTAACCGAGCATAAATTCCCACTAGGCTAACGAGGCAGTCTTCTTTTATTAGTACCGGTATTTTAATTTTTGTTTTTTCACATTTATATAAATATGTAATACTATTGAAGTTTTTTTATAAAGTTTACTAGCAATGTGGGTCGCAGCTTACTAGTATTCTTGTTAACCCTTCGTGCTAAGCTAAATGTGATGTAATATTTATTTATATAGTAGATACAGTCATATCAAATGCATCAAACATATTAATGACTAGCTTCTGCCCGCGAATTCGTGCGCGTAGCGTGATGATATATAGCCTATAGCTTTCCTCAATAAACGGGCTATCTAACACTGAAAGAATTTTTTAAATCGGACCAGTAGTTTCTGAGATTAGCGCGTTCAAACAAACAAACTCTTCAGCTTTATATATTAGTATATAGTAAGTATAGTATAGATGAGTAAATTCATGATAATTAGGACTAATGCAAATGACAATTGAAGCATACATCTCATTTATTACATTATAGTAAGATTAGTCAATAGCTGCTTTTTTTTTTATAGGATAGGGGAGCAAACGAGCAGACGGATCACCTGAGGGTAAGCGATAACCGCCGCCCATGGACACCCGCAACACCAGAGGAGTCACAATTGCGTTGCCCGCCTTTTAAAAGGGTTTGGGCCTCCGGTAACCTCATCTAACAGCTTTTTTATTCTGACTCGGGGATAGATTCTAGGGATGGATGTTATTAAATATAAATATAAAACGTAATTAATAAAAAATATAATGTACATGCATTAATTATGATTACTCGTCAGTTACTTTATAAAAGTAATTTAAATTTCGAAATACCATTAAGTAATATAGAATTTCCCTAAAAAATCATAAATCACAGTCTATCTAGTCCTCCAACGAACCGAACAGACTTCCATCGTATTTTTCCATTTAATTTCCTTCAAAGAAAAAACAGCCTAATTATACAAAATGCCTAATTACCCGTTCAGTCTACGAAAAAAATATCATTTCACTGTGAAAATATTTCTAGAAAAAAATAGCGAATAGAAATTAAGGATCTTTTTATACTTACTTCACGATGTGTACCTATCTTGTAAAATTATATTTTATTGTCTCATAACATAACATACCATCACGCCTGTATTCCCGGAAGGGTTAGGCAGAGGCGTACTAATGTACACCCACAGTTCGCCAATATGTTTAGGTCCCATGTAATAGGGGGTGAGCCTATTCCCATTAACCGGGCACAAATTCCTAACTCCGAGCTGCTACTGGGAATTTCATAGAAAAACCCAATAACACTTTGCTCGACCTACGTTCAATTTACGTTCATTATACCTCCTTCTCATACAAATTATTTTCGATTTCGATACGAATACGTTTTCGAAAGAGTTCGTGATTGGGCGGTTATACGTCTGCTCGTTTGCCCCCCTATCCCTTAAAAAGAGGAACTTCAATTTGACATCTAAGAAATATATCTAACAACCGGATATATCCAACAATATATCCAACAAAAGAAATAGTACGGATGCACCTACCCTTTTCATTTTGCAGAAAAAATTAATAAGAATAATTACAAATATACAACAAACTGACAGCTGCCAACCATTCTTTATTAAACATAAAATCTTAACACTACCATGCATATACATTCTAGAGATATGCAAATTTGTCAGAAGATATATTTCATTTTTTACAACACGTGCCGATAAAAATACCAATCGTTCCTTAAGACATAAGAATAGACTAATGCTACCAAACTCCCGCCTAACAATACACTCAAATAGCCCATATGTGATGTGCATAAAAATATTTAATAAGCTACCAGACACAATAAAAAATGAAACTAGTGATTTAAAATTTACAAATAATCTAAAGAAACTTCTTATTAACAAAGCCTACTATACAATCAACGACTACCTCAATGATACTCAAATTAAATAAGACGTACCTACACAAAAATATTTAATAATATGTAAAAATAACATACCTATAAATAACGGAATAATGACGTAGATAGTACTGACTTTTATTAATAGGTTCATTCAAACAAAAAATATGATAAATAATTAATATAATATGTATAATATATTAAAATAATAATATATAATTAATATTTAATAGAACTATTCGAATAATAATAATATCACGTGTTACTTTTAAATAAATAAAAAAAAAATAAGTTATATAATTACTTATAAGTAAATATTAACAATAATATTAAATAAAGTAAGCCTAATTAAATGAAACAAAAATCTCTACAAATAAAATAATGTAATACAATAAATAGTTCCAAAAAAATAAACTAACATATCTGTATCGTAATATTCTAAATACATGGTATATATACTTAATAATTCAAATAAATAATGTAATGTAATGTAAAAAGACAAAGCCTATAATTAATATAATAACATACCTTTATTTTATAATAAGTACCCAATAATTTATAATTGGTAACTACCGTAGCTAGTAAAATAAATCCTCTTCTCTTCTAAAATTGCTGTGCCCTACAGGGTCCATAATGATTCTTGTCTAATTACACCACCTTATTGTACATTATGGTATGCAATAAAGAATATGAATATGAATATGAACCTAATCATATCCCGAAGAAGTTCCAATCAATGTCGCCGACAGATATTACCGTCGCTAGCTGACATGTCTCAAGGGAGCGGGGGTGTGCGGGTGTGGGGCGTGGGCCGCAGGGCGGTGGTGGAGGTCATCAAACGCAGGCCGAACGCTGTCATATCTCGCACTCGATATTTTACGGAGCGACGGATCTGGGGCTGACACCGTTGTGGGGTCACAGTGCAAACGGATTATTTAGGTATAGCAATTTCAGGCAGGAAAAGGAAGCTTAGAGAATTGAGAGCTCATACCTATATTACATTTCGGATTACTCCAATCTACTGACTAGACGGCTGTTTTTCTAGAATGGGTCCCGACTGCTAAATTTTTTCTTATTATCAGGTATGACGACTTTCTTGTTTTAGGGTTTTTTCATTTCCAAATTACACACAATGGCAGTCGGGTTTTTTAGTTCTTTAAATTTACGTTTTTCATTTGGACTGTGTTTTGTCAATATATATTTTTTTGACGGAGATTCTCTCTAATATGTTTGGAAAAGAAGCAAATTTCTTATAATTTCATTTTCAAAATAATTATAAAATTAAATACTCTTCTTAGATTATTATCTTAAATAGTGGTTGTTCTGATTTTTGACAAATCCAGACAGGTCAAAAAGACAACACCTATGTAATACCCCTGGTTTTGCTCGAGATCACGGGTTTCAAAAACTTCTCTGCAGTACTTTGCTTTGCAGTTAAAATTGATGTACCGGTAATTTTCTCTTGAGACAATTTCTCACATAGAAACTGTACTGTTCTTTTCATTATATTATCTTGGTTGTATTTTTTACAAGTCGCTTACAGCGTGACCCCATTCACTAAAAGGGTGCACTTCAGAAATTTCGAGAGCATTCACGTTAAGTATATATTTTTACGCACAGCACATACCTTGTATACGTTATGTACGAAGTCCTCGTTCGAACGGAGTATTTATTCTATATTCTGCTGATGCAGTGTTATTCTGTGATGGTGGCCAGGATGTGTTGACCTTGCGAATGCCTTGCATGAAGATACTCGATTGAGACTGGACAAGTGACATAATATCGTTAACCTGTCACGAAGAAGGATTGACATTTTGTGAGCGCTCTCCATTGGATTGTATAATAAGTGTCAATCTCATAATATATTTATTTGTGACTAGCTTCTGCCCGCGATTTCATCCGCGAGCTGCACACGCGACGGATGCTTAAAAAATGGAGTAACTTCTCCCGTTTTCCCAACATTTCCCTTCACTGCTCTGCTCCTATTATCTTAGCGTGATGAAAAGTATACTATAACCTGCCCAGGAGTATGAAGAATAATTGTACCAAGATTCGTTAAAATCCGTCGAGTACTGATTTCTGACACTTACGCGAATATTAGACATTGAAATGAAACTACTTTTTACGGATTTTATCGCGGTATATTGATATTATTTATTCTGCGTGAATCGGATCGCTAATAATTAACAAAAAAATTAAGGTAGCTGTTAGTAATTTTAACATCAAGACGTCAATCAACACCTCAGTCTGCCCGTGACCATGGATGCTGTAAAGGATCCGAAACGTCGGGAACTAAATAATATCAATATACCGCGATAAAATCCGTAAAAAGTAGTTTCATTTCAATATCCATCGAGTAGTTTTTGTTTCTTTAACGAACATACAGACAGACAGACAAAAATTTTACTGATTGCATTTTTGGCATCAGTATCGATCACTAATCAACCCTGATAGTTATTTTGAAAATATATTTCATGTACAGAATTGACCTCTCTACAGATTTATTATAAATATAGATGTAGAGATTCTTTGGAGGCGTAGCTATGTGATATGAACGCTGCTTAGAAATAGTTATGCTAGCTATTTGGTAGCACTAAATAAGCCTACGGGTTATTGAATTGCGCGACATTTTTGAGTTCGATTCGAACAAGCTGTATACACAAATAATGCTTTATTGTTCATTATGGAATAAACGAGTAAGCCACTATAATTACCAGTAAACTAAGTAGGTATATTGACCGTTCATATAACATTAAAACAACCTATATTGTGTAGGTACTTTGAGTTCTTGCCAAAATTACAAACATCACCTATCAACGCCATCTATCGGTTTAGAACTAAACAATATATCAACATAAATAATATTTTCCCGGTCCAACTAAAACAGTTTTCCTCAGTGACGTTATACGACGCTGTACAAGCCGATAAATAAATACCGTATTACCTATATTTATTTTCCACTACGATCAGCTTCAAGAAATATCTTTTTAATAATGTGTCAAAGTCCATACACGCCAGTGTTGTGTAAACACCGACTTGTTTATAGCTGAGGTAGCGATATTCTGCTACTATCATACAATGTAGATAAAACAGAAGGTTTATCTTCATTTACCACCATCTCTTAAAGTCAAATGTGATTGAACCCCACCCATTGAAGGCCCATAAATGGTAAAACTGGACACAGATTCTTTAGTTCGATATTTAGCCCTGAATTCATGACCTGCGTGACGTTTTTAAAAAAAAACGTGAATTACTCGCAGGCTTTCACGGCATTGGCCAAAAGTATAACAAAAGCTGTTTAGTCCGGGGAAAAAAGTAAATAAGATACCTACAGACACGGCTCACACACACCCACACACTCACACACACAGACTACAAACCCACAGTAACACAATTCACACACACTATACTGATATATACACAGGTACTCACACTGAATACTGGAGCTGCGTAGACTCATTTCATATATTTCATAATATATCATATTTCATTTCATTCCATTTTATTGTAAATGTTACAAAGCTTAGAATTTAATTGGTCTAACATTGTTAAGTTAAATTCATGGAAGTTGCGAGGCAACCCCCATACAAATATACTAATAACTTACAGGGGCTGTCTCAATTTTTGTAATGAACAACAATGTATTAGATACAATAAATTTTTTTTCCTAAAGTGGACATTTCTGGCCAAAAGCCTGCTTCTAATTACCCTAGTTACAACACATAAGGATTTTTGGACGTCACAAGAAGTAGACATTCTGAATATACTGGCTTTGTGACTGTACTGTGTAAGTTTGTAGTGATCATAAAATCTGCGCTGAAAAGCGCTGGAAGCGATGGCGATGTTGTAGTACCATATAGTGAAGTCAGCGTATCAAGCGGAGTGGTTTAGCTCATACTGTGATAGAACAAGTATGGACACCATGCATTATGTATGGGGCAATATTTAAAAAGTTGAGTGAATGTAGGTCGTTTATATACTAGTAAGTTACATTTTGATCTAAAAAATTGGGAATAGGAATTGTGTATACCTGTAACAAAAAAAGTGGCAGACTTGAAAGAGTTCAGATGACTTAACAATTGAATTCCCTTAATAGTGGTTATAGAGGTTTTGGGTTCGATTACTGCCTTGGGGGGATATAGAGGTCTTTGGTTCGATTACCCCCTAGGGATTCAAGTGTTATTGGGTTTTCGTAGTAGCAACTCGGACTTTGGCTTTATGCCCGGTTAATGGCAATAGGCTCGCCCCCTATTACATGACCTAAACATACCGGCGACCGTGGGTTTACATTAGTACACTATGCTAAACCCTTCGGGGAATGCACACGGTGTGATATGACATCTTAGTTTGGAAACCAATATGACAGACCACGCACGAACACTAGATGAAACGAAAGTGGTGTGCCAGGATTGTAGCAAGTGTAGTCTCTGCCTACCCCAATGGGAGATTGATGTGAAAATATGTATGTATGTATGAGATTTGTAGCAGAAGAAATCTCATTCGTTTACGATACGAACAACTGTCGAATTCCACCACACCACTTTCGCTTCATTTACGTTCATTAACCTCCTTCTCATACAAGTTATTCTCGATTTCGATACGAATACGTTTTTGAAAGTGTCCGTGCTTGATGATAAATGATAAATGATATTTATTTCTGTAAATAGATCTTTTAAAGACACTTTTACAAGTCAATGATTTACATTTTTTTGAACTAGATGGCGCCGGCATTTCCTAACTGACGACCTCTGAGAAGAAACACCGAAACAAACTCAGAGAATCATGGTCTCTTAAAGTCCAGACAATAATAGTTGATATTACAAGAATAATATTATTAGATACTAGCTTCTGCCCGCGACTTCGTCCGCGTAGCGTTATGATATAGCCTATAGCCTTCCTCAATAAATGGGCTATCTAACACTGAAAGAACAAAGCAATAAAGCAATAAAGATTTGAATTTAAATTTGAACTTTTCAAATCGGACCAGTAAGAAAGAAAGAAAGAAACCTACTCTATATCAATCTTGGCCACGAACCATGTACGCTAATTCGAAACGTTCGAAACGTTCGAAACGTCGGGAATTAAATATTTTCAATACAACGCGATAAAATGTAGTTTCATTTCAATGTGTAATATTCGCGTTAGTGTCAGATATCAGCATGCACGTGTCAGAATAAGGGGGGGTGTATGTGTATAATATAAAGTAGATATCATTATTAAGGAATCAAACAAATGCATCATTTTAAATCAAATCTAATATATTTCTCAAAGGCACGGTTCCAAATAGATTCTATGGAGAAGAACCGGCAAGAAACTCCATAGTCATATTCATTTTGATATTCAAAGTTCAACAAGCTAATATCAACACAATCACATCATTTATTTTAAATCATGAGAAGATGTGGGTAGATACAATATATTATATTACTCAATTACTTTACAATTAATTATTTCGTTACGGGTACTTTAGCAACCAGAAATTAGTTCAATACAATAAATGATTTAGCATACAAGGCACAACGATAATAGAAACAGTAGCATAATATCACAGTATAGAAACAGTAGCATAATAACACAGCATAGTAACAGTATAATAATACCAGCATAGTAACAATCAGAGTACTTAACTTTCACACACAGCAGTAGATCCTTGACTAACTGATATTGAGGAATACCTCCCTTTTTATACGTTTCTAAACAATAGAACAATATTAGTAATACCGCGCCATTTTCGACCAATCAGAGATAGTTATGTTTTTGTCTGAATAACAATAAACATTAGCAATAATATATAGATCAAATTCATTAAAACTCTTTTAAAATATGGTAGGATAATTAAGCAACTTCGAAAACCAACAAATATGTGAACGTTAGCTTTAACACAAGAAATCATTGCATCAATTGACTGTCCTATATAAATTAAATTAACAAATAAAACCTGAGGATCATTCTATAAATCATCAATTGATTTATACTCACTATACACAAGTCTGAGAGTAATTATTTATATACTTCGTAGTTAGTAAATAAATTGTACCATAGATCATCTTTCGTTCCGAAATCATGATCTATGATATAGAACAACTAAGATTATAACATTCAGAAATACATAAAACAATAATCAAGGGTTATATACAATACATACTCTCACACACGCTACATTAATTTATTGAGCAGTTTTTAATTGAGATTATTGATGCAAAAATTAAATTTTAGGAGTGATCCAATGCGATGGTATATTTGTCCTTGTATTTTAAAACAGGGCATAAAGAAAAATTAGTTGCTCATGAGCTCCAGTGCTATTAACACGTTCACACTAGTTCGAATTGTTAGCCAGTGATTAACAACCTTTGGTATCACATATTAAATTAGTTGAAATGAATTGTGCAGCTTGCAATACTAAATTCAACGATGGCGTTCAGTGCAGCAGTTGTGAGAAGCAGTTCGACTTTAGCTGCGCTGGTATTTCCGAAGCGGGTTATCGTAGACTTGGAGTGGATAGAAGAGCTGCTTGGAAATGCTCCGCTTGCCGCATAGTGTCGCCGAAACCACTACCCCAACCACAGCAGGCACAGGAAGTTCATATGGAAACCATACTGAATAAGCTTAATGACATGTCCCTTAAGCTCGAACATCTTCCTTCCCTATTAGACGATGTAAAAGGCATTAAATCAAATATGGTGAAGCTTCAATCTTCGTGTGATGGTGCTTTCAAGATGACCGAGGAATATGCTAAAAGAGTAGATGACATTGAGTTGCGCTTGTCTTCGCTGGAGTCATCATTAGCTACTGCACCCGATTATAAATCTCAAATTGATATGCTTCAACGCAACGATCTTGCGCGGGAGCAATGGTCTCGCCTTAATAATATTGAAATCAAGGGTGTGCCTACAAAAAAGAATGAAAACCTTTTCATTTTGTTGGATCAATTGGGAAGTACTATCAATTACAAGGTTCAAAAAAATCAAGTTAATTTTATCAGCCGCGTTCCTATTCTGAACAGCAAGGAGAAGTATATTGTGGTTAGCTTTCTGAATAGATATATAAAAGAAGATTTTATAGCATCTGCCCGCGCAATGAAAACATTATGTGCTCAAGACTTAGGATTCGTTGGCGTACAGCAAAGGATTTTCGTCAACGACCACCTTTCATCGGAATATAAGAAGCTGCTAACTAAAACAAAACAAATAGCAAAAGAAAAAGGATATCAATATGTGTGGGTTAAGTTCTCTAAAATCCATATACGTAAACATGACCAATCTCATACTTTCATAATTAATTCACCGTTTGATTTAAACAAATTAGAATAATCAGTTGCTCATGCCATTTCTTGATAGTAAGTGGTTTTTTTATAAATTTACTTATATGCATTAAACTGCACACATACACTACTAAATCACTGTTTATCTTTAAGATTAGTGTATGTTGCAATTATTTTAAACAAATGTTGTCAATACCTGTACTCATTAACGAACCTTTTGTAAAAAAATATTACCTGCTAATTCTATTCATTCCAAGAATTGAGCCCGTTCTAATTGATGCCCGTGTAGTGTGTTTTTTAACTATCTTTGTCACTCTTATGGCTATTATAATTTGTCGTAATTATATTTTACTCTTTCTGCAACTTGGGTGGTCTGTGATATTATTTTGTCGTGGCCGCGAACGTGTGATGGTAGTTACTGCATACATTATAATACTTTGTTTACCTACATTACTATATTTTATTCTGAGTACCTGGAAACTCAGGTATAACTATGTTTTTATTCTAATATTGCGTTTGTTATCAGGATGACGACTATTAACTTATACTACCAGAACGTTCGCGGCTTACGTACTAAAACAAGTATTTTCCGACGTAATATTTGTTTGTGTCAGTATGATATTGTCTTGTTAACGGAGACTTGGTTAAATGGTAGCATATTTGACGGGGAGCTGTTTGACGGTGGCTATACAGTGTGGCGACGTGACCGCTGTTATGATCTAACTGGTCAATCGATGGGTGGCGGTGTTCTCATTGCTACGCGGAGTAATCTGGTTGTGTATGCTCGGCCAGAGTGGTGCTCGTCAGCTGAGGATCAATGGGTGTCTATTTGCACTGATAACAATGGAATTCAATTACACATTTGTGTAATTTACCTTTGTAATCAAAATAGGGGCCTAAATTTTTCTCAACAACTACGTAACTTTCTGACCAAATTACGTGATACTGTAAACTCTCACCCTAATGATAGATTTCTAATTGTAGGTGACTTTAATATGAGTTCTATCCAGTGGCATAAAGACGATAACATGTGTTTTCTTGAGCCAAATAATGTATTGGGTATCAATGAAGTCGAGTTTATTGATGAACTGTCTTTGGTCAATTTCCAGCAATATAACCACGTGACCAATATATATGGTAGGTTGCTTGATCTGGTTCTTTCGAATAATTATGTTAATGTTACCGAATGTCTTGACCCTCTTGTCCCTCTCGACTCTTACCACAAAGCTCTGTGTTTAACAGTAAATTTCGCAGCTGAACGGATGTTAAAACCAGCAACTTGCTTAACGTTTTCTTTTCGACAAGCCAATTACTAACTAATTAATGAGCGCTTGTCTAATATTAAATGGCTAGAAATATTTTCAAAACTTACATTCAAAGAGGCAGTGGATTTCTTTTATCAGTGTTTAAACTCATTACGGGATACTTATGTGCCAAGCAGGATTGTTCGTAGGAAATCATTTCCATCATGGTACTCTCCAGCACTTAAAAAAGTTTTAAAAGAAAAAATAAAATTTATCAGTAGGTATAAACGTTATGGTATGCTTTCCGACGCTCTGACACTAAAATTACTTCGTAAGCGCGCGAAAATACTGGAAGAGAAATGTTATGCTACATACTTGGCGTCAGTGGAAGATTCCATTAAGCATAACCCGAAATATTTTTGGACGCATGTTAAATCACTCTCTAAGTCCAGTAATATACCCGGTAATATGGTTTATGAAAACCAAACAGCTACCTGTGGCGCTGAAATCTGTGACCTTTTTTCAGAATATTTTAATTCAAATTTTTTACAGCCAAATAACACCAACATAGTTGGAAACTCATCTCAATTTCAAATGCATATGGACGCAAATATTTCAACTATTGATATAACTCCAGATATAGTAAAATCTAAACTGCGGAAATTAGACCCCTATAAATCTGCGGGTCCTAATCACTTTCCTCCATTTTTTTTTATTAACTGCGCCGATGAGCTTTCCCTGCCGTTGTCATACCTGTTTCAGCAATCACTCCTTCATGGTCAAATGCCTTCTATTTGGAAATCTGCCTTTATATCTCCAATTCATAAGAAAGGACCCAAACATTTAATTGTTAACTATCGGCCTATATCCAAATTATCTATTTTAGCAAAAGTATTCGAAAAGATTGTCTATGAACAAGTGTACGACGCTTTAAAACATCAGTTTCCCTCATCTCAACACGGTTTTATTAAAGGTAAATCGACTATTAGCAACCTTATTTTATTTAATGAATTTCTAACTGACTCCATGGAGGGCGGCCACCAAGCTGACGTGATTTACACGGATTACAGCAAGGCTTTCGACCGAATTAATCATCAAATTTTAGTTCTCAAGCTGGAAAGTGTGGGTATCAGGGGCGACTTATTGAGATGGTTTGGGTCGTACATTGATAATAGAAGTCAAGCAGTTGTATTGGGTAACTACATGTCTAAGTGGATAAGTGTGCCAAGTGGTGTGCCGCAAGGTTCACTGCTAGGGCCGTTGTTATTCCTTATATTTATATCCGACATTGGTAAATGTTTTCTAAATTCCCATATTTTAAATTTTGCCGATGACATGAAAATTTTTAAACTCATATCTAATTCAAATGATGCCCAGGATCTGCAAGATGATCTTCTACGCTTGGACGCTTACTGTATCGATAATAAACTCGATCTTAATGCTAGTAAATGTTCCTGCGTCACATTTACTAGGAGCAAATTCCCGGTTCTCTTTGACTATACATTGAAGTGTCATAGGCTTAAAAAACACAATGAAGTTAAGGATCTCGGTGTTATTCACGATTCTAAACTTATATTCGATCAACATGTGACATCTGTCGTCAATAAGGCTTCTAGGGCGCTTGGCTTCCTAATGCGCACGTCTAGAGATTTCAAGCAAGCCAAGACCCTAAAAATACTCTATTCCACCTATGTACGTCCCCACTTAGAATATGCTTCACAGGTTTGGAACCCTAGGTATAATGTCTATATTATGCGCATTGAAAGCATCCAAAAGAAATTTATGAAATACTTAAATTACCGTACTAAATCCTATTGTCAAGACTACATTAAATCGTGTCAGAGGCATCACTTTCTACAATTGCGTACACGTCGTGACATTGCGGACATTTTATTTCTTACCCGAATTCTGACATCGTCCTCCTGTAACTGTCCAGAACTACTTAATAAAATTAATATTTATATTCCACGACATTCATTGCGCCATGCACCCTTTTTCGCTATTCCCATGGTTGCTACTAATTATCGTCAGAACAGTTTCTTGTACCGCTCTTGTTGCAGCTATAATAGACTGATACGTAATCATGACCTTGACATAAGCAGCACTAGTATATCTTCAATGAGAAAGGTATTGAATACAATTTACTTTTGAATTAGTACTGGACACTAGCACCATAATAGATATGACAGGCGAGTGACTGAAATTTTTGAAGTTTTTTTTTTTTTAAACGGGTGATACATAATCAATATAATAGACTCAATTCGGAGCTAATTAGCAGGTATTATTATTATTATTATTATAATTTTGTTTTATCTTTACTTATGTGTATGTTAATCTATTTACATTAAGGAGTTTTTTTTTGCCTCTATATTGTTTCTACCTGTGGAGACTTTTTAATAGCTATATGTTGCTACTTAATTGTTATTTCTAGTTTATTAGCTGATAGTCTTCCTAAAAGTTATAAAATAAATAAAATAAAATAAAATTACCCTCTCTTATTTCCTTGCCACCAAAAGAGGTCATTTGGAAAATCCCGTTATATGCACGTATTGCATTTAAAAATTGTCTAGACATGGGATGTTGTCTAGTTATAAGGGATTTGAGTGGTTCAGGGGGCTCCTGCAGAGGTTCCAACTTAACTTTTCCCGCTGAGCAACATAAACCTTTAGGCTCTTCTCTCCATTTTAATGCTCTACTCTCTAATACATACATATATTTGTCATACGACCTATTGAAGCGTATTCCTCGTAATTTATATTGATAGTATAGCAAAAGCCACTCATACAATTTTCAGTCGACGGCTGTGGTACCTCATCAATGCTATCGTAAACCGGATCTATTTCTGTTTCTAATGTTGTCATTCTTGTCAGCGCTAAGTAGATCTCCAGTCAGTCTTTCAGCTCATTGCTCAGCACTTTCTTCACGGCGCACCTCATTGATTCTGTCGCGTTCAGTACGTGCATTATCCAATAACTGTTCGCGCATTCTCACATAATGTTCTCTGGCACTTTCGAGTCGGGATTCACGCTGCTCATCAGATTCTCGAGAACGGTTATGTGCGTGATGTGTACGATCCAAGGCTAAACGTATATCATGGACGCTACCAGACTCCGTAGTTCTAGTAGCAGCTTGACGATCTCTCTGAGAGTTGAGGCGGGTCTGACGCTCTGGTGAATTTTCCATTGACCTGAAATTCGCGTGGTTGTTACGATCTGCAGTCAAACGGGCAGCGCGCTCTTCACTACTCTCTGCGGCTCTCTCTGCACGTTGACGATTTCGTTGAGAGATGAGCCTCATCTCACGCGCTTGTGAGTTTTCCTCGGTCCTGGAATTATCTTGTCGCACACGATCTCTCGCCAACCGCGATTCATCCTCACCTCTTGTTTCTAAAGATCTAGTCAATGCTTGACGATTTCTTTGTATTACAAGGCGGTCCTGGTTTTGGGATTGACTTTCGTTACTCCTATGTAAACGCATTGTTTTTGCGTTTCTTGAAATAGATGAAAGACCAGGTCTTTTCCTAAATGGCATGTTTGAGTATTCAACTGAAACTTAATTACCAACTTCCCTATAGAAACGGTACTTACATATGCTAGTTTTTTATACTTTGTAAGCTATTCAGCACACGACTTTGTATTAAAAAAAATAGGAAATTTAGATTGGTGTTTCAATTTATCTTTGATGCCTCAAGAACATAAATTTATTTTTTTAACTAAAGAATCATGGCAACATTTTGTATATTAATAAATCAAATGTTTACTGCGGACATTTGATCATTATACATTCAACCTATCATTTAGTAAATGGCGTGCATTCGCAGAACCTCAACATCTCCATCTATCAAGCTAAAGAGTATTGTGACTCAAAACAAAACTATTAAACCATTCAAAACCTTTAAAAACCACGCCAGCCATTTTCATGATTATTACGATAAGATAAGATAAGATAAGATAATTTTTATTATGTTAAAACATGAGTGGTACAGTACAAAACAAAATAAATTGTTTGCATGCATGATCTTTTTACAAAACTCAGTTAATGTAGCTACATGTTTTGCCATTAATGGCGTACATAAATGTTTAGAGGCCGGTAGCCTGAAATAGTTATTTATTATAATTATAAAACTCTAAAAATATTACATAAAATCTTTAAAAACATTAAAAACAAACATATAAAAACACGACTCGCAGGCAGGATTCGAACCTGCGTCTTCTGGCTAGGTACGCCAGACGCTATGACCACTAAGCCACCGCGAGTCCCACCTGCCATGTCGAAATTTGCCTTCACATTCTGAACTTACGTCTTAAAGATGGCATTTCGACATGGCAGGTGGGACTCGCGGTGGCTTAGTGGTCATAGCGTCTGGCGTACCTAGCCAGAAGACGCAGGTTCGAATCCTGCCTGCGAGTCGAATTTTTCCTTCACTAAATAACTTTATAAAATTAGCATGGAAAATGCAAAAAAAAAAAAACACAAAAAGTTATATAAAAACACATTAACATTAATTCTATAAATAGACAACAATAGCATACATTATAAAGGTATTTGGAACATTGAAATTGTATTATAGAGAATTGTCATAAATTTAAGGTATATAGTTAACTTTAAATATTATTCAAATTATTTTTCGTTAAGAAATTCAGCCAGGCTGTAATAACATTTGCTTGCGAGGTAAATTTTTAGATGTTTTTTAAATAAGGCGATAGGTAGTTCTTTAATCGATTTAGGAATTTTGTTAAATATAATTGGTGCGGTACAGAATACGCTATTATGCATTAGGGCAGTTCTAGATTTTACAATACATAGTCTATTATTATCCCGACGATTGCGGACTGTAACATCAGATAGGCGACTGAAGAGAGAAGGGTTTGTTTTGACAAAGAGACTTATTTCATATATATATAAGGAGGGTAAACTCAATAATTTATACTTGATGAAATATGGTTTACAGCTGTCAGTTGTGTCGAGTCCGAACATAGCCCTTAAGCATCTTTTTTGTGATTTGAAAACTATGTCTTTATTAATTTATCATTAATTGTGTGATATTGTACTTTTGAGTGTTATTTTTACCTCTATTTTGGCTAATTTCTATTATCCTAGACCTTTCGCGTTCATGCAGTCATATGCGTCGCTTGCTTTTCGCTACGATCGGTTTTTGCGTCGTGCGAAATGTCCGCCACAGTAAAGTGTCCTCAGTGTAATATCGTTATTAACGAGCTACTATGTTACGTCCAAAATAAGTTGTCGACGAGTGATGACGATACCTTAATTCGTATATGTGTTTCGGCCTTTAGTAACGATGAAATCAAAAATTCTAAATCGTTACTTTTTGAATCTGTTCCGACGAATAAAAGAAATATCAAACGGAAGCAAAATGGCAAAGAACACCGTGACTTAGCCGATATAATTGGCCTGTTCAAGTCTACTGACCCTGATGTGATCCCGATTTTCGTCGCGCGGCAACTTGACAATCTACCCCCTATCACATTTGATCACTTGGATGTGACTAAGTTGTTAAAGGATCTCACCTTACTCAAGGATGAAGTGCGAGAACTGAAGTCAACTAGTGTGACGAGAGATCAATTGGATAAACTTAAGATGGACCTTCAGTATGACCTCAAGTTTGGATCATTGATCGAGCATGCACGGAACGAACAGTGTGTGAATTTGAAACGAGGTGGTGGCATCGGTGACTTTTCTCTTGGTAACTCATCATACAGAAGTCTGGAGGCTTCTAATAATGCAGTGCAAAGTCCGAGAAGTCAAGAGAGTGTCGCAAAACTCGCGGTTCATATTACCGATAAACAAAGTCCACTTTTTGAAAGCAGTGAGTATGTTGAGAAGGAACCGCCTCTTTCAGTATCGAAAAGCGGATCTATGACGCGGGCTCACTCGCCGTCGTCCGTACAAACAGCTGTTGGTGTTACGTCACAGTCGCAGAGGATAAACTCTGATAGTAAACTAGTGCCACATTGCGGTGATGTTTTGCCTAGAAGTGAGAATGATGGATGGATAGTTGCTACGCGTCGTAAACTGAAGCAAAAATACCGTTACGCTGGGAAAGCGGGGGTTGCTAAAGATACAGTAGGGTGTTTCAAAGCTGCTGAAAAGAAAGTGCCCATGTTTATTACGAATGTGCACAAAGATTCACATACAGCTGACATCATAAAGCACATTGAAATAAAAACCCGCGTAGTTGTTAATTTGGAAAAGCTGTATCTACGAAAAAAGGTTGACTATGATGCATACAAGTTTTTTATACCTGAATCCAAAGTACCTGCTTTTTTAGATGAAAACATCTGGCCGCAAAATATAATATTCAGACGGTTTGTGCATTATAGTCAAAGACGTAAGGACGAGTACTCGCTTAAAGTCGGCAGTGTCAGCAACAACAATGCCTAATAAAAGTTTGTTAAGATTTGCCAGCTTTAATTGTAAAAGTGTGAAGCGTTCCATAGAGGGCGTTCGTGAACTTTGCGAATCGTGCGACATAATAGCGCTTCAGGAGTGTTGGCTGCTACCGGAGGAGCTGCCGTTTCTGAGCACCATCCATGGTGACTTCAGCAGCACGGGGAAGTCGGCCGTTGACACGTCTGCTGGCATACTGCGTGGGCGACCCTATGGAGGGGTAGCCCTGCTATGGCGAAAAAGTGTGTTCAGTGATGTATCGGTCATTCCGACTGATAACCCGCGAATATGTGCGGTACGTATTCATACGTGTGATAGGCCATTCATTGTGATGAGTGTGTACATGCCCACGGATGCAGTGAGTAACCTGCCGGAATTCTCGCATTGCTTAGGACTGGTAAGTGCGATTGTCGATAGTAGTGATGTGGAGGCGGTTTACTGTCTTGGTGACTTTAACGCACATCCGCATGAACTATTTTTTACGGACTTATTAAACTACTGTAGTGATAATAACTTTGCATGCGTTGATGTAGATAGGCTGGGGTTGACGTCGAACACGTACACGTATGTTAGTGACTGTAATGAGGCTAGGAGATGGCTTGATCACTGTCTCTGTACAGAATCGTCTCTGAGAACTGTACGTAGTGTTAGCGTTAAGTATGATGTTCTGTGGTCGGATCACTACCCATTGTTGATCGATTGCGATCTTAATATAATTAGGCCGAAAGTAAAGCAGAGTATGTCCTATGATAACTTAGTTGTGTGGGGAGAAAAAAGCCCGAATGCTATCAAAACCTACAGGCAAGAATGTCATCGGCGACTGCGAAATATTGACTTCCCTCGCGTAATGTCCAACTGTTGTGATCGCATATGTAGTGATCCGGACCACAATCTAATAATTGATTGCCTGTATCAGGATGTGGTATCCGCTCTTAGGGAGGCTGCCATTGTTAGCAGGGAGACACGAGTCATAGGTAAGCGGCCGAAGCGCGTGGTGGGTTGGAATAAGCACGTCCGCGGGGCTCACGCGTACGCTAGGCTTAAGTTCAATGAGTGGCTCGATTGTGGTAAACCTACATCTGGCGTGATTTATGAGGAAATGTGTGTTACTCGTAAGATCTTTAAATCTAAACTAAGGTGGTGCCAGAATCACCAAGACCAAATCCAGATGGACATCTTAGCCGAGTTACACTCTAAAAAAGACTTCCGTGGCTTCTGGAAGTCTACAAAAAAGCACAACCTTAGGCCTGGTTTGCCGGCGAGTGTCGATGGTGTGTCTACTGAAAGGGATATTGCCAATGTTTTTAAATCCCATTTTTGTGTCGAGCCTAGCGGTATCCCACTCTCTGAAGTGGTCGATGCTGAGTCACAATGTACTGTCTTGGAACCAAGAGTTAAGTTAGCGGCTGCTGACATAGCTAAGACCATCGGGTGTATGACCAGGGGTAAGTCTCCAGGACATGACGGGCTCAGCATCGAACACCTACAGCATGCAGGTCCCCACCTGCCACGTGTTTTGGCCATGCTATTCACGTTCTGCCTTCGCCATTCATACTTACCGGACGAGCTGATGAGGACGATCGTAGTACCAATTGTTAAAAATAAAACGGGGGATATATCAGATAAAAACAATTACAGACCGATCTCATTAGCAACAGTCATCGCCAAGGTATTTGACAGCGTGCTTAATGCTCAGTTAAACAATACAATAACTTTGCACGATAACCAGTTTGGGTTCAGGGCCAAACTTTCCACAGATAGTGCTATATTGAGTTTAAAGCATGCTGTCAGATATTACACGGATCGGAGCACGCCTGTTTATGCCTGCTTCCTCGATCTGTCCAAGGCGTTTGACCTGGTTTCGTACAAAGTGCTGTGGAGAAAGTTGCTTGATAGACAAGTTGAGCCTGAAGTTGTTAAAATCTTCCAGCACTGGTACGAGAACCAGGTTAACAATGTTAAATGGTCGGGAGCTCTGTCGGACTCATACAGGTTGGAGTGCGGGGTGAGGCAGGGAGGATTGAGCTCACCAATGCTCTTCAATGTGTATATTGACGGACTTGTTGCCGAGCTCAGCAGCCGCCATATTGGATGTCATATTGATGATGTGTGCTTTAACAATATCAGCTACGCTGATGATATGGTGCTGCTGAGCGCGTCAATAGGGGGACTCAGAGAGCTAATAAGCATTTGCGAGGCGTATGCTCTTACACATGGCTTAAAATACAATATCAAAAAGAGTCAGCTTATGGTTTTCAATGCGGGTCCTAAGTGTCCAGCGGAGGTTCCACCAGTAAGGCTATGTAAAGTACCTTTGGAGCGGGTACATACTTTTAAGTATCTAGGCCATATTGTGACTTCCGACCTGAAGGACGACGCGGATATTGAGCGGGAAAGGAGGGCGCTGTCGGTGAGGGCGAATATGATTGCCCGCAGGTTTGCTCGTAGCTCTAGAGATGTGAAGGTGACCCTGTTTCGAGCATACTGCACATCTTTTTATACGAGTAGTCTGTGGGTATCATATTTGCAGAGATCTTACAGTGCTCTCCGCGTTCAATATAATAACGCACTGAGGGCACTGCTGCGGCTGCCTCGCTTCTGCAGCGCATCAGGAATGTTTGCGAGGGTCCGCATTGACTGTTTTTATGCCAGCATGCGCAAAAGAGCGACCTCGATAGCGAGTAGAGTGCGGGGCAGCGGCAACGGTCTCCTTTCCGTTATTGCCAACAGGTTGGACGGGCCCTTCATACAACACTGGCAGGCCCTACATGCACCCATATATAGGGCTTGGGGCAGGTAGAATCATTCACTAGTTCATTTTCATTTATTCAACTACCTATATTAATTTATTATTATTAACTATATTATTATGTATGCTCAAATATGGTCAATTTATATCGTCTGAATTAAATGTTTTATTATTATTATTATTAGTGGAATTTCCCCAAAATATAACGCCAAATCGAAGAATAGAGCCGACAAGGCCGTGGTACGCTGTGACAAGGGCATCCGAATTAATAACAGGTGCTAGTTTCAGGAGTGCATATGCTGCGGAGTTGATCCTTTTACTCAATGCCTCTGTGTGGGCTTTGAAATTGAGACATTTGTCTATGGTTATGCGTAAACGTAAACTTATGTTTATAACATAACATACCATCACGCCCGTATTCCCCGAAGGGTTAGGCAGTGGCGTACTAATGTACACCCGCAGTTCGCCGGTATGTTTAGATCCCATGTAATAGGGGGCGAGCCTATTGCCATTAAGCGGGCACAAATTCCTAACTCCGAGCTGCTACTGGGAATTTCATAGTAAAACCCAATAACATTTTGCTCGACCTGGGAATCAAACCCAGGACTACACTTGGCTAATGAGACAGTTATGAGGCTAATGAGAACTTATGTATACTACTATAATTATCTTCAGTTCCAATATAAACGCAAATAATTCAAATCGTAACTCTTTTAAAATACTGTAACAGCGTTACAGATTATAATATGTTTGAGTTTAAGTAATTTTATACGATAAAAACTTATCAAGTACCTACTGACTTACGTGAATCAAGAAAAGAATTGCATTTGATAACATAATTGATAACCAACAATAATGATCCCTCCTTACTATCAGAATGTATACGATAGAGAGGTCAAGCTGTATCTCGGGAACTCCTCAACCGAATAAAATGAGACATACCTCAATTATTTAGTTGAATTAAAGTCTATCAAATAAAAGTTATTAAATAAATAACCAACAGTTAAGATCTCTTATTTGTATGGGCCTCTATACATCAGGGAGGTCAAGCTGTATCTCACGATTCGATTAATAAATTAAGATAAGAAGTTCACCAGTTTTTAAGTTGGAGCATATAATTTCTAACAGTGATAATAAAATGAAAATCTATTCAGTAGTTTTTGCTCCAACCCGTAACAAACAGACAAACAGACAAACAGACAAGAATTTTAAAAATGACATTTTTGGATTCGGAGACGTTTATATACCCTAACCCACTATTTTTTTTTTAATATCTTCAATGTACAGACACAGCTTTTTTACAATTTTATAATAGTAGAGATTATGCGAGTGTTACGATGTAGGGCAATATCTGGACAGGCCTTTTGAAGAAAGAGCCATAGCAGCTTTGAGTTGACTTGTCATAACTGACGGCACGCATACATCAGGCATCATTATTCAACCATTATTTAGGGAGCTCAACGACCTGTCGCACGACGATACCAGATCAGCAAGACATTTGCGTAGGTCATGTAAAATACTCAAAGCTGTCAGAAAAAATTAATATAAATTTAAAAGTAGCCTACACAGTACTCAATATTTACATTTATAACAAATTCAGAATTTTTAATTAAAACAGATAATAAATGAATTGAATGTCAGATACATCGATATAATGTCAACTGAGTAATAATAGATGTCAAGCAAAATAGTATATTAAACGCGACCAAAATAAGATCACATACATTATAGTTATACAACTTGGGCTACTGTACCCACATTGAAAACTGATAAACTGTATTTTTAGACGCTGACTGTACCTGACCTGTACGTATATTAAAAGACTCATATAGACAGGAACGTATGAGATGATCGTTAATATTACTCTTCACAAGCTCGTGACCTGTACTTGACAATATATTACAAACTTATTGAGACGATATTATTTACTTACTAGCTTTTGCCCGCAGCTTCGCTCACCTGAAGCTATAGGTATTGGGATTAGAAATGGATCCCAAAAATAATTTTATCAAAAACTTCTTTGTATCATGGTTCTGTATACATCAGGGAGGTCAAGCTGTATCCCAGGATCCGTTCAATTAAAAACGGCTCTCTAGGAATCAAACCCACGTCTCGCAGCGCAACGCTAGTCTGTAGCAGCCAGTTGACCACCAAACATGCAGTCGAAGATTATACTTCCAAAGTTTGTCATCTCTCTTCAGAAAATAAGTTTTCATGAAAATCAGAGAAATAAAGTACTGCCTCATTAGCCAAGTGGTCCTGAGCGCGACTGCTACGCTAGAGGTCCTGGGTCTGATTCCCAGGTCGAGCAAAATGTTATTGGGTTTTTCTATGAAATTCCCAGTAGCACTGCCTAACCCTTCAGGGAATACAGGCGTGATAGTATGTATGTATGTGTGTAAAGTTATTTTAGTGAAGGAAAAAATCGACTCGCAGACAGGATTTGAACCTGCGTCTTCTGGTTTGATACACCAGACGCTATGACCACTAAGCCACCACGGTGGCTGTAAGTAGTAGGTACCTACGCACTTTATAATCTTATATCAGAGAAATTTTATCACGAGTGTATAGTTCGTATCTGATTGAATAAGTGATATTAAAATCTCTGGCTCCATCAGTGTTTGGAGATCGACTTTAAATTTATTTTTTGTTCTTATAAAATTCAGAACAACGCTGCATCTATTTATCACCAGGCAGCTCCATTAATCTAGATTGATTTATTTAGTAAACAGTCATCGTTTGTTCAACGCACTGATGAATTATTCACGATGACGTCACGACTCTGCATATTTTGAAGTGGAGCGGCCATCGCGAGGGATTCCAAGAGTTTTCCATAATTTGGGGAGTTTCCCCCTTTTGAAATAACAGTTAGTCATTGATTTGAGATGCTGAATCCTTGTGTATACAATGCTGGAAATGGGATTCCTTGAGTTATTATTGTTTACACTTAAGAGTTGGTCAATTTTTCAATCATGGCAACCCAATATTTTTCATTGCGGTTTTAGCGATAATAGTAGGTATTACTGTAGATTATTTGTGTATTGAACGAATCTTGCGTTCCGGGCAGGTTTAAAACTCGAAATGTTATGACCAATTAAGCTACCTCAAGTCCCACCCACAAGGTCGAAATTTGCCTTCACATTCTGAATTTACGCCTTTAAATATTTTTCTGCGTTCTCATGCTGAGATTATAAAGTAAAATTTTTTTCACGTGGGAGAGCCATGCTTCGGCACGAATGGGCCGGCTCGACTGGAGTAATACCACGGCCTCACAGAAAACCGGCGTGAAGCAACGCCTGCGTTGTGTTTCGCCGAGTGAATGAGGTAACCGGAGCCCCAAACCCTTTTAAAAGGCGGGCAACGCACTTGTGACTCCTCTGGTGATGCGGGTGTCTATGGGCGGCGTTATCGCTTACCATCAGGTGAAACGTCTGCTCGTTTTGCTGCCCTATCCAATAAAAAAAAATTTTAGATAAGAAATAATTCGACTGTGGACAGGATTTAAACTTGTGTTTATTGAAAACTCAATTTAAAATCAAGTTACTTTGCTTCTCAACCGACTTGACTTATTTTACCATTAGTGCCGATGTCGACCGATGCTATCTTACCTGACTATTAACAATCTTTAAGTATGTTTTGTTTGTAATTTAGCAGGAGTAATAGAATGGTTTTAAAAAGCGGCGGTAGCCTAATGGCTAAGGCGAGGACTTGCGATCATGTGGTTACCGGTTCGAACCCCACCCATTGCACTACCGACGTGAACCCACTCGTAACACAAGCATTTAGCTTAGCACGAGGGGTTAACGAGAATACTAGTAATGTGCGACCCACAATCCCACATTGCTAGTAAGCTTTTGCTAGTCCCTGAATTCTTAATTTTGTTAAATTAGACTTTGTGTACTAAGAAAAAGAGCTCGAAGTTAACTGAGTTACCTTGTTTGATGGCAAGCGGTCTTCTTCGGCGTTTATTTCGCTAGTGGTACACAATACGACCGACCCGAAGGAAGCACGTACGAGTGTTTTAGAGTTCTGCAGAAAAACGTCATATTGCCCGAATAGGTCATTGAACTGGCCACTTCTGGCACAGAATAACTTTGGATAGGTACTCCACTACTTCTATAATTCGTTGTAGCGTTGACGAACGAACACGAAGAACAATAATATCATAACATACCATCACGCCTGTATTCCCTGAAGGGTTAGGCAGAGGCGTACTAGTGTACACCCACAGTTCACCGGTATGTTTAGGTCCCATGTAATAGGGGGCGAGCCTATTGCCATTAACCGGGTACAAATGTAATTGATTGAAATAAAACCAATTTACGGATTTTATAGTGTTAAATATCTAAATTTACTTAAAAAAATCCCGAATGTCTGATGGTGTTCAAGTCTCAGAACTTAAAATTGATAACATAACATAACATACCATCACGCCTGTATTCCCCGAAGGATTAGGCAGAGGCGTACTAATGTACACCCACAGTTCGCCGGTATGTTTAGGTCCCATGTAATAGGGGGCGAGCCTATTGCCATTAACCGGGCACAAATTCCTAATTCCTAACTCCGAGCTGCTACTGGGAATTTCATAGAAAAACCCAATAACACTTTGCTCGACCTGGGAATCAAACCCAGGACCTCTAGCGTAGCAGTCGCGGTCAGGACCACTTGGCTATTGAGGCAGTTAAAATTGATATGCTTACATATTTATATATCTTTAGATGTACAAATAAAGTATTATTTGTGCAAATAATTCATCTCAATTATATCTTTATCTCTACTATTATAAAATTGTAAAAAAGCTGTGTCTGTACATTGAAGATATTTAAAAAAAAAACAAGTGGGTTAGGGTATATAAACGTCTCCGAATCCAAAAATGTCATTTTTAAAATTCTTGTCTGTTTGTCTGTTTGTCTGTTTGTTACGGGTTGGAGCAAAAACTACTGAATAGATTTTCATTTTATTATCACTGTTAGAAATTATATGCTCCAACTTAAAAACTGGTGAACTTCTTATCTCAATTTATTAAACGAATCGTGAGATACAGCTTGACCTCCCTGATGTATAGAGGTCCATACAAAGAAGAGATCATAACTGTTGGTTTCATTATTTAATAACTTTTATTTGATCGACTTTAATTCAACTAAATAATTGAGGTATGTCTCATTTTATTCGGTTGAGGAGTTCCCGAGATACAGCTTGACCTCTCTATCGTATACATTCTGATAGTAAGGAGGGATCATTATTGTTGGTTAACTAAATTATGTTATCAAATGCAATTATTTTCTTGATTCACGTAAGTCAGTAGGTACTTGATAAGTTTTTGTCGTATAAAATTACTTAAACTCAAACATATTATAATCTGTAACGCTGTTACAGTATTTTAAAAGAGTTACGATTTTAATTATTTGCGTTTATATTGGAACTGGAGATAATTATAGTATTATACATAAGTTCTCCAACCAACTCCAACTGCCTCAATAGCCAAGTGGTCCTGACCGCGACTGCTACGCTAGAGGTCCTGGGTTTGATTCCAAGGTCGAGCAAAGTGTTATTGGGTTTTGCTATGAAATTCCCAGTAGCAGCTCGGAGTTAGGAATTTGTGCCCGGTTAATGGCAATAGGCTCGCCCTCTATTACATGGGACCTAAACATACCGGAGAACTGCGGGTGTACATTAGACGCTTCTGCCTAACCCTTCGGGGAATACAGGCATGATGGTATGTTATGTTATATACATAAGTTTACGTAATAATCATGAAAATGGCTGTTATGGTTTATAAATGTTTTGAATGGTTTAATAGTTTTGTTTTGAGTCACAATACTCTTTAGCTTGATAGATGGCGATGTTGAGATTCTCCGAATACACAGCATTTACTAAATGATAGGTTGAATGTATATAATGATCAAATGTCCGCAGTAAACATTTGATTTATTAATATACAAATGTTGCCATGATTCTTTAGTTAAAAAAATAGATTTATGTTCTTGAGGGATCAAAGATCAAATTGAAACACCAATCCAAATTTCCTATTTTTTTAAATACAAAGTCGTGTGCTGAATCGCCAACGTTCTTTAGTATGACATAATGACAGGAATTGGTCAAAGTATAAAAAATGCCATTTAGGGAAAGACCTGGTCTTTCATCTATTTCAAGAAACTCAAAAACAATGCGTTTACGTAGGAGTAACGAAAGTTAATCCCAAAACCAGGACCGCCTTGTAATACAAAGAAATCGTCAAGGGAAAAAAGAGGTGAGTATGAATCGCGGTTGGCGAGAGATCGTGTGTGACAAGATAATTCCAGGACCGAGGAAAACTAACAAGCGCGTGAGATGAGGCTCATCTCTCAACGAAATCGTCAACGTGCAGAGAGAGCCGCAGAGAGTAGTGAAGAGCGCGCTGCCCGTTTGACTGCAGATCATAACAACCACGCGAATTTCAGGTCAATGGAAAATTCACCAGAGCGTCAGACCCGCCTCAACTCTCAGAGAGATCGTCAAGCTGCTACTAGAACTACGGAGTCTGGTAGCGTCCATGATATACGTTTACCCTTGGATCGTATACATCACGCACATAACCGTTCTCTAGAATCTGATGAGCAGCGTGAATCCCGACTCGAAAGTGCCAGAGAACATTATGTGAGAATGCGCGAACAGGTATTGGATAATGCACGTACTGAACGCGACAGAACCGTGAAGAAAGTGCTGAGCAACGAGCTGAAAGACTGACTGGAGATCTACTTAGACATGCGCTGACAAGAATGACAACATCAGAAACAGAAATAGATGCGTCTCCGGTTTACGATAGCATTGATGAGCTACCACAGCCGTGGACTGAAAAATGTATGAGTGGCTTTTGGTATACTATCAATATAAATTACGAGGAATACGCTTCAATAGGTCGTATGACAGATATATGTATGTATTGTAGAGCATTAAAATGGAGAGAAGAGCCTAAAGGTTTATGTTGCTCAGCGGGAAAAGTTAAGTTGGAACCTCTGCAGGAGCCCCCTGAACCACTCAAATCCCTTATAACTAGACAACATCCCAAGTCTAGACAATTTTTAAATGCAATACGTGCATATAACGGGATTTTCCAAATGACCTATTTCGGTGGCAAGGAAATAAGAGAGGGTAATTTTATGCCCTGTTTTAAAATACAAGAACAAATATACCACCGAAAATGAAATTAACCACTGAAATTTAATTTTTGCATCAACAATCTCAATTAAAAACTGCTCAATATATTAATGTAGCATGCATGCTGATTTCTGACACTTACGCGAATATTACACATTGAAATGAAACTACTTTTTACGGATTTTATCGCGTTGTATTGAAAATATTTAATTCCCGACGTTTCGAACCTTTTGAACGTTTCGAATTAGCGTACATGGTTCATGGCCAAGATTGATATAGAGTAGGTTTCTTTCTTTCTTTCTTACTGGTCCGATTTGAAAAGTTCTTTCAGTGTTAGATAGCCCATTTATTGAGGAAGGCTATAGGCTATATATCATAACGCTACGCGGACGAAGTCGCGGGCAGAAGCTAGTTATAAATAAATACTTTAAATATATTATGACTGAATATTTTATCAATAACTAGTTCAAAAGTTTCATCTTGGAAGAGCCATACTTCGGCTCGAACGGCGTTATACCACGAACTCAAAGAAAACCAGCGTGAAACAACACTTACGTTGTGTTTTGCCGAGTGAGTGAAGATACTGGAGGCCCGAACTTTTGTTAAAGGCCGGCAACGCATTGCACCTCCTCTGGTGTTGGGCGGCGGTAATCGCTTACTATCAGGTGATCCGTCTGCTCGTTTGCCCCCTATCCCATAAAAAAACTCAATAACACTTTGCTCGACCTGGGAATCAAACCCAGGACCTCTAGGGTAGCAGTCACGCTCAGGACTACTAGGCTTTTGAGGTAGGCAAACATCATATAAGTATACGGAATTTTATCCCAACAATATGAAACTCGAACTTGGCGACGCTTGGCGAATTTGATTTGTATTTTGTGTAGTTAGAGCGGCCGCCTGGCGCTCTGCCAACCCCCTTAAATTAATCAACAATATGTGCGACGAGATTTGTCCGACGCTAAGTCAGACGTTTTGAAAAGCTGTGTTTTTAATCTGAGTGTGATTAACATATTTGATTTATTGTATAGAATAAAAGTAATTTTGCGCAGTATTTTTTTTAGTGAATAAAGTCCTTGGCTATACCACAGATAATAGAATACTAGCTATACCATAAAAAATCACATCTTTACGCCTTTATTCCCCGGAGGGTTAAGCAGAGGTGTAGATACTATAATGTTGTACATAATTTGTCTCCGGTAGGTTTGAGGTCCTGTTTAATAAGAAACTATTCCAATGCCAATTTCGTTGAAAAACCAATAAAAAAGCCTGTTTGTCCGTCTGTTTGCGTTAAACTGAACTGTTAATTTTAATGCGACTTACACTAATGAATGGAGTGATCCTTGAGAAGGTTTATAAGCTATTTAACAGTGCGCTATGAGAACGCGGCAAGTATTAAGAACAGGGCAACGCGGGTGAAACCGCTAGCAGATCGCTAGTTTTAATATAAAACTCGGTTTAAAGAAAATTAATGTTTCGCATACCTATATTATTTATTATGTTGTCCTAATTTTTCTGATTTGTGTATTTACGTGTGCGAAAGTTCTAAAGGTCAACCCTATACACGCACACAGTATTCTTACCGTAAACTGTACGTAAACGCGTCACTTACTGTCTTTTTTAAAAAAAAAAAAGTTTATTAGCAACGTGGGTCGTAACCCCTCGAGCTAATCTATATTGCTTGTGGTTCACGTCGGTAGTGCATTGGGTGAGTTTTCGAACCGGCAACCACATGGTCGCAGATCTGACTCCCAAGCCATTAGGCTACCGCCGCTTATGCTGTCTTGTCTTGTTTGGTCAGGAGGAGAACATAAAAACGCAATGCAATTAATACATTTTCAGTTGCTAACAATTTGTATAAAAAAATCTCAAAGATACTGTGTTATCTTCTTATACAGTCATTATTATTTGTATTATATATTTGTATCACGTTGCCAGTCACGGCGAACTCGTCTGCAAACTCCTAGGAACTGGGAGGTTGCCTGTTTGTCTGGTTTTGTTATAAACCCCAGGTCCCACAGTAAGCGAACCAAGATTTATGTTGAGGGGGGCACTCTGGTAACAAATATATATAGTCTATACTATATATAAACTGCCTCATTAGCTCCGTGGTCTCAACCGCGACTGCTATGCTAGAGGTCCTGGGTTCGATTCCCAGGTCAAGCAAATGTGTTATGGTGTATTTTTGTATGAAATTCTCAGTAGCAGGTGGGAGTTTATATAATATTTTAATATATAATAAAATATTATAAAACTAAAGAGTTTGTTTGGTTGAATGCGCTAATCTCAGAAACTACTCGTTCGAGTTGAAAATATTTTTGGGTTGAATAGTCCATTCAACGTGGATAGATAATATCACGTTATGACCAATAGGAGCGGAGCATTAATGAAAAATGATTCACTTACCCACATTATAGGAGAAATTCCTTATCTTCTAACATCCTCCGATGTTAGAAGATAAGGAATTTCATTAAAAAAAACCAATACAACTTTGCTCGACCTGGGAATCGAACCCAGGACTTCAAGCTTAGCAGTCGCGCTGAGGAACACTAGGCTAATGAGGCAGTTTTTTTAATAGTAAGGATCATCAATAATTACTTGTCCGCTTCCACTCGTAGTCATCTCCTTTCCGCTAACAATGTGACGTGGCCCAAAAGAAAAGGATGTTGCGTATTTCAAGTTGCACAACGTCTTCACTTGTCTTAAAGTCCAAAGAAAAGGAAAGACAGAAAGATATTAACTAGTTTATGTGTACAACTAAAAATAAAACTGGTTTCTGTGCTACCACCACCAAATAAGTAGGTACAGAAAGACAAGTCAGAACAATTTATAATTAAAAGCCGAACCGAGGCAAAAGTGTCATTATTCTTGATGACATCGATTTATCATGCAATATCTAGATCCTCAATGTGTTTTATTTACTCCTATCCTTAACTACAGATGTTAGTATTAACAAAATAAAGCAGGCAAATAATCAAGGTAATTTTTTAATTAGTATTTTAGTAGGCATTACCGAGATTAGTAAAAAAATCAATAAAAAAATTATATGAGCATGTATACATACTTTAACATTATCCAGTATATACCATTCTAGAAAGTAGCATATATACCTACCTATTTATGTACGAGTACTTTACTGCATCGTTTTTGCTATAAACCTTCTTAAACTTTTTGTTTTATGTCATTACTGTCAAAACTTCTGACGAGTTTCTTTATATTATTTGTTTGAAGTTTTTAAGTTCGTAGCGGCACCGTAGCGGTACGTAGCACGTCTCGTAGCCGCGTAGCCTCGTAGCACAAACTAGAGGTGGGTTTCAGTTTTTACGATATTTTCGAACTTTGTCGGTATTTATGTATATTGATGAGGTTTGTCGGTGATATTGACTCGTTCGCGTCACTTTTTGCCGGAGCTTTGGAAATTTTTCGATGAAATGTGTTTAAATAAATAAATCCTCTTTTGAACGGATACTCTCACATGTGATAAAACTGGTTCTGTTTTTAGTATTTATTCCACAAATATATAGGCGAAGATATGTGCTAGTATTATATTTAGTTAATGTAGGTCTAAATCGAACGAATGTATAAGCGTATCTCAGACTTCAAACATATCAATTGTAATATCCAGTCATAATTATTACCTCTGTGGTTTAGTGGTTTGAGTACCGGACTGCTGATCATGAGCTCGTGGATTCAATTCCCACATGACACAAATATTTATGTGATGAATATAAGTGTTTGTGTTCGTTTGGGTGTTTCTTATGTATTATAAGTATGTATTTTCAACAAAAAAAGTATATAAGTATTATCTCCATTGTCTTGTACCCATAGTACAAGCTCTGCTTAATTTGGGACTATAGATGTTGCTGTGTAAAATTTCTAAGAAAATTTATTTATTTATTTATTATAATGACCAAACCCCAAAGTCATTTTGAGACACGGAAGCATATTTCTTTAAAAAAAACAGTTTTGAAAAACTCGTGACTGTACTACAGTCTACATAATTTCACATATTAAAACCACTGTAATTGTTCAGTAGTAGATTCTGAACCAACTAGTTTCAGGCCTTACGCTTACTTTGTTACAGGTTGTAGAATATTGAATAATAATATTATAGAAACTGATTTTGTTACGGAATAATTTTGTTTATCTCGAACAGAATAATATAAAACATAATGTTTACCATCAAACAAAAGTTTTATATTATTACACTCGCAAACAAAATGGCGCTATTACTTTACTTGAACAAACTCATAAGTTTTATATGCAAACATAATATCAGATATGTAATACTTAGCTCAACGATTGTTTAGACTTTGTTCAAAACTGTAATATATAACTTTTATATTTACATATCACCACGCTCCATTCTCTGAAGGGTTAGGCAGAGATGTAATTATGTAACATAACATAACATACCATCACGCCTGTATTCCCCGAAGGAATAGGCAGAGGCGTACTAATGTACACCCACAGTTCGCCGGTATGTTTAGGTCCCATGTAATAGGGGGCGAGCCTATTGCCATTAACCGGGCACAAATTCCTAACTCCGAGCTGCTACTAGGAATTTCATAGAAAAAACCAATAACACTTTGCTCGACCTGGGAATCGAACCCAGGACCTCTAGCGAAGCAGTCGCGGTCAGGACCACTTGGCTATTGAGGCAGTTTTGTAATTATGTACAATGCCATTAAGTATCTATTATCCAGTCTTTCCATGGCTTGCAACACACTTATGATAGATGATGTAAAAGTTCCAAAACCTTCGGTGCTTTCCTGATAGGTATTCTACGTGAGTGAAACCCTTAGCAGAAGCTAGTATTAATAC
Organism: Acronicta leporina; assembly: GCA_947256265.1. Classification (NCBI taxonomy): domain Eukaryota; kingdom Metazoa; phylum Arthropoda; class Insecta; order Lepidoptera; family Noctuidae; genus Acronicta; species Acronicta leporina. The sequence continues at coordinate 9,407,214 of OX366537.1, forward strand.
TAAAAAATAATAAATTATTCAAAACCTTTGCAAATTGTATGCAAAGTATCTGCAAAAAATAAAGTAGCGAAAGTTATTTAAGCTTTGCTTAATTTTCAAATATCCATTAGCGTTGGGCGGGCTCTGCGACGCCTGGTGAGACAATGAAAAATCATAATAATTTGATAGATTAGTTAGCTAAAGACATGGCTTAGAGCAAAAATATGTATATTGTATACATATTGATCAACTTAATACTAGGTACAACACTAGGTAATTACTAGCTAACCCAGTGGTTTCAGCCGTTCTTACTGATTTTCCTTTATGCTGGGCTCCAAAAGGTTATAGCATTATAGCCTATATAACCTTCCTTATAAATTATGAGCTCTCGAATATAATAAAGAATTTTGACTAAGAAAGAAAGACTTACAACAGACTTCCACTCGCTTTCCAATTCAATAACAATGATTGAATGTTTAACGATTAACAAAGGTCTTCACATAATATCCAGGAATTTATGTGCTGTCCGAGACACGGAGGAACTTCTTCGTGTGCTAAGAATAATCATTAATCCATATACCGACCGCAGCAAGCAAAGATTAGCCTTGTATACCGATTTATTATTATGACTTTCCAAATACGACACGGCATTTATTCACGTGGGAGAGCCATGCTTCGGCACGAATGGGCCGGCTCGACCGGAGTGATACCACGGCCTCACAGAAAACCGGCGTGAAACAACGCTTGCGTTGTGTTTCGCCGAGTGAGTTGAGGTTACCGGAGGCCCAAACCCTTTTAAAGGCGGGCAGCGCACTTGCGACTCCTCTGGTGTTGCGGGTGTCCATGGGCAGCGGTTATCACTTACCATCAGGTGATCCGTTTGCTCGTTTGCCCCCCTATCCCATAAAAAAAAATATATATATTCTAAAACTGAAGCCGTGAGAGTTGTCGCATAATACCAAACATATATAATAGGTACTTTTTATTCCTTTGTACATTAACATACATTTAGTTCAGCATGTCGCGTCTGCATCTCACTCTGTGCTCCGCCGCGTGTCTGTGACGTGTCATCAATCACTACAGTTACAATCCACAGATTACCAACAGACAATATACTCGTTGTATTGGCCTCAAACACACGCATATAATGACATAAGAATATTTTATATAGGCTTTTTTTATCTGACTGAAATTATAAAATATACCATCACGCCTATACTCCCCGAAGGGTTAGGCAGAGGTGTATTAAGGTACACCCACAGTTCGCCGGTATGTTTAGGTCCCATGTAATAGGGGGCGAGTCTATAGCCATTAAGCGGGCACAAATTCCAAACTCCGAGCTGCTACTGAGAATTTCATAGAAAAACCCAATAACACTTTGCTCGACCTGGGAATCGAACCCAGGACCTGTAGCGTAGCAGTCGCACTTGGGTGGTCCCAAGTGCGACTGCTACGCTAGACTAAAGAGGCTGAAATTATAATACTGGTTATCCTACTTTTTAATATTATAAACGGGAAAGCTTGTGAGGATGCATATATGTATCTAACTCTTTCACGCCAGAACGGTTGAACGGATCTGTGCATTTAGACAAGTGGTATGAACGCTAATCGAATATAATATAATTCTCAGTGTATGCAAGTGACATAAGCTTTCGAGAAATCGAGCGCGCACAAATGTCATCTCCATACATTTTATTTCTTTTTGTTTGTCTATATAATATACTTAAACTGAGGTTTGTCTATTCGAACTTCACACACACTTGTCTATGGGCCCTGGATAGAATTTGATAAGGAGATAGATAATAGTCTGAGATAACACATATACAACTTTTTATCCAGATCGGAATCTGAATTCTGAGGTCCATGCAATTGATGTCAAGGGAAGAAGCTAGTAAATAATAAGAAACGCTCTAGATGACATTTACGCGAATATTAGACATTGTAATAAAAGACACGATAAGTTCATTCTGCGTGAATCGGATGGCTAATAATTATCAAAAATGTAAGGTAGCTGTTAGTAATATTAACATTAAGACGTCCAACACATCACTCTCCAACACATCAGTCTGCCTGTGACCATGGATGCTGTAAAGGATCCGAAACGTCGGGAATTAAATAATATCAATACAATGCGATTGAATTCGTAATAATTAAAATAACTAAAAAACCCGACTGCATAAAAACACTTTAAAAACAACTAAAAATACAAAAACAAGTCTAGTAGTCCAGACCTATGTAAAGTAATATTGAATAACTACACCATTTAAATGTTTTCATGATCGATAAATACATAAAATAATAAATTATAACGTAGAATAAAGTCAATCTTGCCGTCGGGACCCATTCAAAATCGTGACCGTCTCGAAAATTCCCAGTAATGGGTCCCGACTGCAAGATCTTTTGTGCTTGGTCCACAGAGTCCCGGTGTATATGCTCTGACAATATGATTTAAAAAGAGTTATCTTTACTTCGTCAGAACACCTGTAGAATCTGCGAGCCAGCATGTTACCTCTGACCGCCAGAGACCTGCGCTCTCTCTCTATGTCTACATTGTCTTCAAGACCTTCAGTAATGTAATGCCCCAGGTATTTAAACCTCTCAACCCGGTTTACGCTTAAGCCATTTAAGGTAATATTGTGTGAAAGGCTAGAACATTTACCGACGACCTTGAAGACCATGTATTCGCTTTTTTGTACATTGTACAGTAGGCCATGTGTTTTTGCATACTTTTCACATACTTTTAACATCTCTTTGAGGCCTCCCGCCGTCGGGCTCAGCAGCACCATGTCATCTGCGTAGCTTATGTTGTTAACCTTAACTCCATCTATTGAGCAACCGACACGCATGCTACTGAGCTCGACGATGAGGTCGTTTACATATAAGTTGAAGAGCTTGGGGGATGTCAGTCCCCCCTGTCTCACCCCGCTCTCCAACCTATATGCCTCCGAGAGTGTATTGGCCCATCTCACATAATTGGTTTGTTTACTATACCAATATTTTAATATATTGAGCACAACCACCGGTATACCCCTGTCCCCCAGCTTTCTCCAGAGCACATCATACGATACAAGATCAAAAGCCCTGGAGAGGTCAAGGAAACAAGCATATACCGGGGTTCTGCGATTTGTATAGTATTGGACAGCATGCTTGAGGCCTAAAATTGCGCTTTCAGTGGATAGCCCGGGCCGAAACCAGAACTGAGCGTCATGTAAGTTAATAAATTTCTCTAAATAAGAATCAAGCATGCCATCCATCACCTTAGCTATCACAGTTGCAAGCGATATAGGACGATAGTTCATCTTATCCGAGATATCACCGGTCTTGTTCTTCACAATAGGCACTACGATGGTTTTCATTAAGTCGTTTGGCACATACGAATGAGTCATGCACATTGTGAAGAACATGGCCAGTACCCTCGGTAGGTGAACCCCAGCATGCTGCAAGTGCTCGGTACTAAGCCCGTCATGACCGGGCGACTTCCTGCCTGTCATTTTCTTCAGGATATTTCTTATTTGGCTAGCGGTAACATGTACAATTGAGTCTTCCCCCTCATGTCCCGCCTCAGAGCCAATAGCCGACACTGAAAGGCCCAGGGGGGAGCGCACTTTGAAATGTTCACAGAACATGTTCGCTATTTGGACTGGTTCACTTATCCCATCCACACTCACAGGCAGGCCAGGCCTAACATCCAGTTTTCTCATAGACTTCCAAAACTTACTAAAATCTTTAGTTGATCTATGTTTGGCCAAAATATCCAATCTAAGCTTCTCCTGATTATTTTGGCACCATTTCAAACGACTTTTAAAAATTTTACGCGTCTCACACATTTTGTCATAAATGATTCCAGCAGATGGTCGGTTACATGCTACCCACAGCTGAAAATTACGCCTGGCCTCACGGTGAGCTTCACGAACATGCTTATTCCAACCACATAGGTGGTTACTCTTGTTTCGTTTATTGTCGTGCTTGACGCTGGATTCCACGGCGGCATCACTCAGGATTTGCACAATGTTGGTATATAATTTGTCTAAAACAATTTTGTGACAATCTAAACCACACAGCCCCCGACCGCACTCCGTGAACTCAGTGGGAAAGTCTATGTCGCGTAATCCATTTTGACATAATTTACGGTACTTATTTATTTGACTTTCATCTCTCTCACCCCACACAACTGAGCTACGCATGCAATCGCTTGTTATTAGCTTAGGCCTTAAAACATTAATATTACATTTAACATATAAAGGCAAGTGATCAGACAAGTAAACATCTTCAATGACTTGTACCTCGATTATGGTTTGCCAGGCTGATAATGACACTACACAATGGTCTAGCCAACGTCTACATCCATGAGCCTCACTGACAAAGGTATAAGTATTACCCTGTCGCCCTAATTTTTGTACGTCAGCACAAGTCCAAGTCTGATCCGAGCAGAAATTCATGAGTTCATTAAAAAATAATTCTTGAGGGTGAGCATTAAAATCACCCAAAATAAATACATTCTCGACATCCTCACTAGCTACAATTGCACTTATTTCACCAAGAAACTCTGTCAGAATAGGCAAATTTTCAGGTGAGTCTGTCGGCATATATACAGAAAATACAATGATGGAGCGGCTGTCAACAACCGCCCTTATAGCTATTAGTCGAGGGCTGATACAACATAACACCGTAACTTTCTCAAATATACCTTTACGCCAGAGGATAGCTACTCCCCCATGAGGTCTTCCCTTCAACAAACCCACAGATGTGTCTACAGCAGAATTACCTGTGTATTCAAAATTATTACTAATACTCCCCAAAAACGGTACATCATGGGGCAGCAACCACGTCTCCTGGAGTGCGACCAAATCAGACATTTCACATAAATCTCGTATACTATCAATAGACCGCTTAGCCGACTTACAATTAAAACTAATTAAATTTAGATTCACATAACAATTAACATAACAATTCACGTAATTCACATAACATTCTTTTTATGATTATAAAGCTACTTAAGTGAAGGAAAAATCCGCCTGCGGGCAGGATTCGAACCTGCGTCCTCTGGTTAAGTACACCAGCCGCTATGACCACTAAGCCACTGCGAGACCCGCTATCTCAAAATTTGCCTTCATTTCGTCGTCGTTGACGTTAGAAACAACAGTATTGAAAAGCAAGTTACTTTGCTTCTCAACCGACATGACAGTTAGTTCGATGCCTTATCTATTTTATAGAATTTCTACTAAGAAAATAATTAGCTACTTTAATTATCGAATGCTCGTTTGGTTTAGTAGTAGTTATCGGCGCATCAATTGTCAAGGGTTCCTTTCCGACTCGAGACACATATATTTTCGTGAACCATGGATATTTTTTTTGCGTGAATTTCTTGTCTGATAATTGTATATCTGTAACGTCCCCGGTGACACCCGTGACCGTGGCTTGTTCCCTAGTGCCACAGCTGACTTGATACAACTTTAATGTTATCGACTTTGGTCAAACTTGGACGGCCTTCAACGTCCACACATCTTATTATCGCAATATTATACCTGTGACTGCCTCGTTAGTCTAGTGGTCCCAAGTGCGACTGCTACGCTAGAGGTCCTGGGTTCGATTCCCAGGTCGAGCAAAGTGTTATTGGGTTTTCTATGAAATTCTCAGTAGCAGCTCGGAGTTTGGAAATTGTGCCCGGTTAATGGCAATAGGCTCGCCCCCTATTACATGGGATCTAAACATGCCGGCGAACTGTGGGTGTACCTTAGTACACCTCTGCCTAACCCTTTAGGGAATACAGGCGTGATGGTATGTATGTTATACCTGTGAAGATAGTAACATAATTGATTTTTCCATGGAGTTTCTTGCCGGATTCTTCTCCATAGGATCAACCTTCTGGAACTGTGCAACTAGAATCATAACTGTAGACGATAGGGAGAAGAAGAAATGATGAACACGGTTTGTAGACTTTTGAGCGTTCGTCGCGACCAAGCGTGCGTCCAGTATGCGTATAGCAAAACGACTTAACATAAGACTATTCGTCCGGTGTTACTTAACCCGCCCCGCGGGCCTTGTCTACCCCTTCAGTGCCTGGACGCACACTTGTGCACGCCGAACTGTTTATTAAAATGTAAACAAACTGAAAGCTTAATAACTAAAATACATACTACACATAAAATATAAACATACGAAATTGCGTCGCTAACATACCCCGCCCTAGTGCTGAGACAGCACTCCTATCCTATAGGAATTCTAGCGACGCGGGTAGCAGAACGCTTTACCGTGCCTACTCGGGTGCGGATGTCAACAACCCTCACACGCTCGTCTTTACCCGGATGTACTGCTTCGATGCGACCTCGCATCCACATGTTTCTTGGAGAATTGGGATCTACAATTATGACCAGATCTCCCACTTGCAAGGGTCTCTCTTCTTCGGTCCACTTTTTTAAAAATGTTTTCAGGTATGACGTCATTTTCTTTTCTATGGTCATAAGTCGCCTCTTAGCGTTCGGTAACGAATTAGGTAGCTTACAGTTCACATTCTTCCAGGGAAGTCCAACGTACCATCTTCCCGCTACGAGTGTTGACGTCTTTTCCAAATGAGTAACAGCTTGAACGTCTTCAACATTTTCGCGAGGCTTGCCAGTGATCCCCATTGAGTCTAAGGTAAACGATCGTCGAACTTCTTCCTGAATGTCACGCAGTATACGTTGATTCTCTAAAACATCTGGTTCTCTGAAAACGAGCAGTGAGGAGTGTGACATGTTCTCGGACGGTAAGTGAGACATAAATCCATGTATGCACCACCCTAGAGGCGTGAGGGTTGCGTAAGGTCCATTAGGTCTGCCCTTAAGTACCTTTAACGGCAATAACAAATTATAGTTATCCTGACCTATCAAAATATCTGGTTTACAATGTCCACTAAGTAACTGATTTTGAATATCGACTAAATACTTGTATTTACTAGTATCTACATATGAAATAGTTTGCTCAGGCAGATTTAGTTCTTTCACACTGTGCGCTGTTAAAGTAAACATATCCCCTTCTACATTAGACACGCACATTCTTACGACCTCACTATCGCATACAAGGTCCGTATTGTTCCACGCGCCACACACACGCATGGTCTGTTTATTTCCGCGTATTCCTAATCGTTCTGCTAGACCCGCACTTATTAACGAGACACTCGACCCGTCGTCTAACAAAGCAATAACCTTGACTACACCCTTTGAACTATGAATATTTATTGGGACGACTTTTAACAAAACTTTAGACATGCAATTAACATTCGTAACACTTTCTACTTTAGACTCAGAATCTGATACTGGTGTGATTGTAACATTTTGTGAAGACTCATTAGCAGCGTTTTTATAATGCAATAATTTATGATGCGACTGCCCGCAACTATCAATATCACAGGTAGGCCCCGGACAATTTTCCCTGTTGTGACGCGATACTAAACATTGATAACATAAACCGCAACGTTTTACATAGTTCCACCGATCTCTACGCAATGCTTTCTTAAATTTTTTACACTCTGGCAAGTTATGTTTACCTACGCGACAGAACTTACACTTTTCGTCACTGTTAGCTACATTATTTTTCAACAATAGTGTATGAGCATTATCACTTGACTTATGCTTATATTTATAGTCACTACGAACCGCACTTAAAGTCACAGATGTTTTTGTCACTTTTATGGCTTCTTCATTGAGAAAGTCCGATAATATTTCCAGTCTTGACTTTTTTCCTTCTTCAATTCGCGTGTGTCCGTAGTCAGTCCACTTGGAGATAAGGACAGGGGGTAATTTAGCCAGAACAACAGACGTGATGTTCATCCCTCTGAGGTATTCTTCCTGCCCCAAGGCTAAGACGGCAGCCACGTAGTTTTTTATTTTCACTGAAAATGACACAATATCCTTGTGGTATTCAGGGTTCACAGAGTGAAGTTTTTTAATTTCGTTTATGATGTTAAGTAAAATGACATCTGGCTGACCATACTGTAGCTCCAACGTGGATATTACTGTTTCGGGACTGGCTGAGCTCACTAAAAGAGCTGTAACTGTATCTCGGGCCGCTCCTCTGAGACATTTCCGCAACCTCCACATGTTTTCTTTGGGCGTAAAACGACATACCTCTGTAGATTCCTCGTAGGCCTGTTTGAAGTTGAGCCACTCCATGGGGTCACCGTAGAAGGTCGGCAGATCTCTAGGTGTACATAAACGGCTTAACATTTGAGCGTTTGACGTATTTGTAGAAGCGGCTACAGCGATATCCTTGATTGCCTGGGCTAGTTGTTGAAAATCCGTAGGCGGCGATTTACTGGGTACAGTTGAGGGTAGAACTAAGGCATTGTCACAAACCTTTTCCGTATTTTGCGGATGCGGCGATGATGCCCCGGCACAAAATTGCTTTTTAGTTTCTTGATGACTATGCTCCAACCACTGTTCCACCTTTTGTGACACATCCACTGAAGATTCACGACAACTATCACGAGATTTTTGTGAACACTCTTCCTCCAGTGCCGCAATGTCAGCCGCCAGTTTTTTCCTGATAATATCTTTCTGTATCTTCGCGATAGCTTCTGCTGCTTCTAATTGTAATTGCCGCTTACGCGCCTCGAGGGACTTCTGTGTTGAAGCCGTGGACACTTTTTTCGCCGACGAAGCTGCCGATTTTTTGCAGACGGATTCGACTTTGAGATTTCCGCCTGCCACGCCTTCCGACTGTGCATCATCCTTTATCGGTTCTCCCTTGGTGGATTGTTCTTGCTGCTGCTGCTGCTTCTCCTTTTCCTTTGCGCCACGAGTTTGTACCATTTTGTGTGACGGTGGAGTGTTGAACATTCCAGTGTGCCGGCCGATAACTTTTGTGGTTCAGAATCCGGCTCGAAGGACCAGCTTTTGTAGACGATAGGGAGAAGAAGAAATGATGAACACGGGTTGTAGACTTTTGAGCGTTCGTCGCGACCAAGCGTGCGTCCAGTATGCGTATAGCAAAACGACTTAACATAAGACTATTCGTCCGGTGTTACTTAACCCGCCCCGCGGGCCTTGTCTACCCCTTCAGTGCCTGGACGCACACTTGTGCACGCCGAACTGTTTATTAAAATGTAAACAAACTGAAAGCTTAATAACTAAAATACATACTACACATAAAATATAAACATACGAAATTGCGTCGCTAACAATAACGTTTCATAAACGCTTGTAAAAGCTTATTTGAAATGTAACCGCTTTTAAAGCAGCTTTCTATTTACCAGATTTTCCCATAACGGCTTTGACTTAAAAAGCAAGCTGTTTCACTTGCTCAAAACAAGCTGCAACATTAAAAACGAACAGAAATGTACTCACCATCCGTAGAATAACGTTCTCAGTTACAAGAACTGCAAAAACTGTATTATTTAGTACGTCAGCAAGCATCTGGTATCTTTGTGTATTGTGGAGTATAGACCTCACAAAATATAGAAGCCGCAAAGTAAAAAACATGTTTTAATAAGCACTTATTCCAATAATAATAGGCAGTAGGCCAAGAGGTTCTGAGCACGACTACTACGCTAGTGGCCCTGGACTTGATTCCCAAGTCGAGCAAAGTATTATTGAGTTTCTCTATTAAATTCTATGTAAAAACTCGAAGTTTGGGATTTGTTACCGGTTAATGGCAATAGGCTCGCCTCAAATCACATGGGACATAAATATATAGGCAAATTATGGCTATACATTTGTACACGTCTGCCTAACCCTTCAGGGAATTCAGGCAAGATGGTTTATATAAATAGGGAATTATTCGATAAGTTCATAACATGTGACATACCTACATAACGTAATTTACGTAGTGAGTTCCTTGAATCAAGTAACAATGAAGTGCAGCAGTGAACTTGTTGGTATATATTGTAATCAGTCCTGGTTCGATTCTCAGGTTGAGCAAATTGTTTTTCTATGAAATTTTCAGTAGCAGGTCGGAGTATGAGATTTTGACCGGTTAATGGCAAAAGGCTCGCCCCATATTTAATGGAACCTAAACATACTGGCATACTGTGGCTGTACATTTAGTATGCCTTTGCCTAGCCTTTCGAATAACACAGGCTTAATAAAGTTATGTTATAAATTGTACTATTTTGCAATGACGCGCCTATTTAGTCTGTGGTCTGTGGCGAGTACATTTGCATTGTACATTGTGCTTTTGTTGTGCAAGTGGCTCCGCTCTCTGATAACAATGTTACAATTCTAGTGATGGTGCATTTACCTACATTAAGACATATCTAAGTGGATATGAGCGTCCATTGTTGAGTTTGTATGACAATTTTAAGTCAAGCAAAATATTATTAACATAACAAACCACCACGCCTGTACTCCCGGAAGGGTTAGACAATAGTGTACCTACTAATTTACATACACGTATGTTTAGGTCCCATGTAATAAAGGCGAGTCTATTGCCTGAGAATTCCAAAGAAAAACTCAATAACATGTTTACTCGATCCGGGAATCGGGAAGTCGCGCTTGGAACCACAAGACTATTGAGGCAGTTTAAATAATAATAGTATAACAAGTACCTAGAGTTTGTTTTTTATAACTCAGGCTTATCACGGTCAGTTTATAAAAGAAACATTCTGCACATCAAGACTTCCTCATGCATCAGAGAGCTCGTTAGATTATCTATTATATAATATTCATGAGTGAGTTAGAAGTCAGGCTGAAAATTGTCGCGGTAATTACCCAAAAATTGGGTTGTGAAGGTCTGACAATAGCAGCTTTGAGTAGAATGCTGAAATTCAGCCGCATAATTGTGACCATCTATACTACTTACTACTAATATATAAAGCTGAAGAGTTTGTTTGTTTGTTTGTTTACTTGAACGCGCTAATCTCAGAAACTACTGGTCCGATTTGAAAAATTATTTCAGCGTTAGATAGCCCATTTATTGAGGAAGGCTATAGGTTACATATCATCACGCTACGCGGACGAAGTCGCGGGCAGAAGCTATGTGACGCCTGACAGTAAGCGATTACCACCACCCCTGGACACCCGCAACACAGTAGGAGTCGCAGTGCCTCTTCGGCCTCGAACAAGGGCTTGGGCCTCCGGTATCCTCACTCATTCGGCGAAATACAACGTAAGGTTCATTCACCTTTTACGCCGGTTGTGGTATCACTCCGATCGAGCCGGCCCATTCGTGCCGCAGCATAGCATACAGCTAGGTTGATAAATAGAAGCCAAAATTGCACGTTTGTGTCTTTATATCATCAAAACTGACAAAATTAAAAGACACACCGTACTTTTAAACAGTTCACAACAATTATACAGTAGGCACTTACTAAAATTATATACTTTAAATCTTCTTATGTCCGCCGGATGCAACGCCTGGCAATTACGCAGCTTCGCCGGGCTAAAAGCCTTATTACGCGACGAGAAAGTGAAAATTTGCGTAAATTTTGCACCCGAAGCTCTGGGGCGTGGTACAAGAGACGAGCGGAGAGCGGAGTAAGAAGCGAGCTATGTTGAGTATGCATTGTTAGGGGGCTGATATTCTAAAACTCTGTTGAAATGATATCCAGCTTAATGATGTGTTGAAATGAAAAAAAAACTTTCGGTTCATAATTAAATCTATGCATTTATCATCAGACTGTGGTATTTTTAGGTAAAAAAGAAACTGTTGGTTATTATTCTTTGTTTCTATTAGTAGGAATACTTCTTAGCTTTTGAGTACATATTTATAAATGTCTAAGTCATTTTAAAATGTTTCTATTACTCGCCACCGCCCTCCGCTTGCTCCCCGCACCGCCGTCGTTCCACTGTCCCGCTTTGATCCGCCACCTGCGTCGGCCTTTGATCAGCGCTAAATAAAAACACCACTAATTATATTGCTCGGCTCTGTCTGATCTCCCCTAGGACTCGGACTCAAATAGGAAAAAATATGGGTATTTTTTAAATTATTTTATGATTTAAGTGCCTAAGTATTTAGATGAAACATTTAAAAGTTCTCCATTCTATATCCACTTTAGCTTAACGACTAGATTGATAAAAAAAATGCCATAAATGTTACGTTATTTTACTTTACGTTATTAAAGTTGTTAAAAACCTAGTGAACCTAATGAACTTAGATGAAGCGAAAGTAGTGTGCCAGGATTGTAGCAAGTGGAAATCCAGAGTCTCTGCCTACCCCAATGGGAGACAGGTCTGAAAATATGTAAAAACCTATGTTTTTGTAAGAAATTTCATTAAAACTTATGTAATAATATATAGGTGGAAGAAAGATCCTTCTAAGAACTATATTGTTTAGTAAATAATTTTATAAGAAAGATGCAAAAAAGGTAGATTGAAATAAATATTTATTGGGAAAAGTTTTTCAGATTTTTCTTAGGATTAACATGTATGTAGGTACTCAAATCTTTCAAAGGCCGTATAAAACAAGGATACACTATAAAATTGTATTCTAACTTTACTGTGCGCTAAGTGCTATAAAACTTGAAAAACTAGCATAGCTTCCAGTTGGGAAATAGCGCCATTTATATAACACACGTTTACCAACGGTACGACACTACGACAATACGATACGACACAGTACGACAATATCGCGGGATAACAATTCGCGCGAATAAGAAATCCGAACGATTGGAATTTTATGGCGCGCGTCAGGGGTGTCAAAAATGATTGAATGGAAATCTTTAAAAATGTGTAATGAAATTTCGACGTTCTTGAGACGTATTTAAAGACGGCAATTTCCGTCTTGGAAAATAACGCGTATCACTTTACCATAAAATTGGGTCGGTAATTTTTTGACTTTTGACATTTCATGAATCTTAGCCAGTTGTTTAGCGCAATATTGTCCCTGTTTAGGTATTCTTTGAGGCCTACAGATAGCTGTTTTGGATTCGGTAATGGTGTGTAAACATACATAATATATCAAATAGTAATATTATAAATTCAAGTTGTTTATGTAAAAAAATATATTAATTGAGATCCAATAAAATTCATAATTATAACTATTTTTAATGTAATAAAAACGTTGACCCATTTCAGTGTAGGTCATTATTTGAAATGTTGAATCTATACCACTATTTGAAACATTGGCCAACCATGTACATTTAGTGTATAAAATAGAGCAAGGAGTACATAATGTGCTTCCGCATTTTTAACTGACTTCAAGGAGGTTCTCAATTCGATTGGTATTTTTTATACTCCTTATTATTTTCTATAATTGCATGATAAGCTCAGGGAGGCAACTGAAACTTCAGATAAAATCAGTCTTGCCTTCATAAAACAATTTTATGAAGGCATGACGATTGGGTGCACCTTGATTTAAAAAAAAATATCTATCATTATCAATATCTACATAGTGGCAGCCCTGGTCGCAATTGTTCTGCGGGTAGTTTGCACGTCCGATAGTTGTCACACAAGTAACAAGTGCTGTTGTGAACTTATATAAAGTACAATTGTTTGACCAGCACAGCGGCGGCGGCGTCTGAACAACTCACTGAGACATCGTATTGTTTCTTTATGTTAAAATATTACATTACATAAATAGGTTAAGTTTTGGAGATACGAGCTTATAGGAAAGCAATTATGGAAGGATAAAAATTATTATACAGGCTGTCCATTTTGTTACTTAGTTGGTAAAACAAAAAATGATTATTTTACAAAGTTATTTTCTTTTGTCTGGGGAAAGTCTTCGCGCAGTTCTGAAGTGTTTATTTATTTATTTAACACTTTATTGTACACCAAAAATACAAATTAAAATACTTATTTATCTATTCAACAAACAATGTACAATGGGCGGCCTTATCAATTAAAGCGATTTCTTCCAGGCAACCAAAGTGATTTGAGCACTGGACAAGATAAAGGGTAGTTAGAGATAAGTAGTCACTTAGGTAAAGTCCAGATTTCTATTCCTAAGTTACTTAAATGGATAGTTGTTTTCTATAAAGAATAGCAGTCAGGAGGACTATCTCCACTAGCTCATGGAGTCCTGCCAATCTTTTTGGGAAATAAAGATGTGATTCTATTATGATGTTACATACACCACATTTATGATTACAAAAGATTGATTGTATAAAACATTTTTCTGTAATCACTAAGCACATACAAACACCACACAATAAGCCTTACAAATGAATCTGTATGTGGCATACAGATTCATTTGTAAGGCTTATTGTGTGAAATCCCTTCTAGAGGTCACTTAAAGAACTTAAATAGCTATACAGTATGGCTGTTTAAGTTCTTCAAGTGACCTCCACAAGGGATTTCACTTACGAAAATACCAGCGTCATTAGCGTCTATAGGTCTAAAGGTAGGTACAGACTGATGTTTTCATCATCATCATCATATCAGCCAAGGGAAGTCCACTGCTGAACAAAGGCCTCCCCCAAACACTTCCACAAGGACCAGTTCTATGTCACTTGCATCCACCGACTCCCGCCTTCACCAACGACCCTCACCAGTTCGTCCGTCCATCTCGTTGGAGGTCGTCCCACACTACGCTTTCCGGTGCGCGGTCTCCACTCGAGAACCCTTCTGCCCCAGCGGCCGTCAGTTCTACGAGCTATGTGCCCCGCCCAATACCACTTAAACTTGCTAATCCTTTGAGCCATGTCGGCAACTTTAATTCTTTAGAAATGCTAAGTATAGAGAGTTCGCTGAGTGACCTTGAGCTTTCTTATGAGGCCCATAGTGAGCGACCACGTCTCTATGTCATACGTCATCATTGATAACACACACTGGTTAAAGACTCATGTCTTAATCCTTAACCTTACCGGTGTAACGTGGCATAATGTAACATGTTACAAAGCGAGCACTCGTGCAGTCAGTGCGTAGAAACGAGGATTACAAAAATAACGACTACAAGAATGCGGAATGCTCGCTTTGCATCATGTAACATTTCACCCCGTAACAGTATAAGTACAGTACAAGTAAAGCGGCGGTAGCCTAATGGCTAGGGCGTCGGACTTGCGATCATGTGGTTGCCGGTTCGAACCCCACCCATTGCACTACCAACGTGAACCCACTCGTAACACAAGCATTTTAGCTTAGCACGAGGGGTTAACAAGAATACTAGTAATGTGTGACCCACATTGCTAGTAAGCTTTAGTAAAAAAAAAAAAAATTACAGTATAAGTACAGTACCTACTATAAGAGCTACAGATATTGCATCCAATATTACTGTGACTCAGCAGTATTTTTATTAAAGTCACTCAAACTACTGCGAATGCATTTCTCAAGTATACAATAGTTGCTAAATTTAGCAAACGGCCAAAGTGTGGAATCGAATTTGTCACTTAAGCCTCACGTAACAAGATCACTTTGAGGTTAACTGTGTAGGTCAGGGATGAATAGGTATTAATGAAGCTAGAGCGATCAAGATGGCACGTTTGGCATAGTGGCTGAATGATTGGTTTTTGCGCCGCGCGTTCGGTTTCCGTATGGAAACAATTCTTGTATGACCTGCAGAGGTAGTTCAAGGTATTGGTATTATTTATGTGAAAAACTGTAATTAATAAATTGATTGCCTCGTTGGTCTAATGGTCGTAAGAGCGACTGCTACGCTTGAGGTCTTGGGTCAGATTCCCAGGTCGAGAAAAGTATTGTTGAGTTTTTTTATGAAATTCCTAGTAGCAGCAATTTGTGGCCGGTTAATGGCAATAAGCTCGCCTGCTTTTTATATACGAAGTGTGGGTATACAATCTTGTACCTCTGCTTAACCCTACAGGGAGTACCTGCGTGATGGTATATTTTATGTAAGTATATGTTTCTGTATAACAACCGATGGTCAAGGTAAATACCAATACGATGGCAAAATATTTACAAATATATTACTTTAACTGCCTCATTAGCTTAATGGTCTTGAGCGCGACTGCTACGCTTGAGGTCCTGGGTTCGATTCCCGGGTCGAACAAAGTATTAATATTCCCAGTAACAGCTCGGAGTTTGGTATTTGTGCCCGGTTAATGGCAATAGGCTCGCCCCCTATTACATGGGACCTAAACATACCGGCGAACTGTGGGTGTACATTAGTACGCTTCTGCCTAACCCTTCGGGGAAAACAGGCGTGATGGTATGTTATGTTTACTTTAATATAATAGTACTACGAAATACGACATACTAGTTGAAACACCCACATGATTTCCATAAATTATTTGCGTGAATTCAGCATATTCGCACATACTCGTACAATACTCGAACGCGATCGGTTTTGAATGGCGCGACGGCGCGGCGCGGCAGATAATTCACGCTTCATTATACATACAAGCTACTGATTTAATTATAAACGAACAATACTGGAGGATTCTACAACAGATTGTACGCTAAAGTTAGAGAATTTGACATGAAAATTACTCGTGGTTATGTAACAAAAGCGCTAATCAATCGACTTGCAAGGTTAAGCTGCGCATGCCGCGGTCAGTCTAAGGAAGAGCGCTATAAACACATCGAGACTCCTATATTATTTCTTTTATTTAAATATTATTATGATATTATGATTATATCCTTATTTAATTTTAAATAATTAATATTGAGATTAAAAACAACGTCTCATCTGCGCAAGCGCCGCAATCCGCAGAATATACCTTTTTTTAAAGCCTCATAATAGAATTTGCTCATGTATCTCGGGTGCATTCACAAACACAAACACCCAGACTCGGAACAACTACATGTAGGCCATACAACCCACAACACGTAGCGTAGGAGCCGATCGTTCAGCCACAACGCCAAACGTGGCGTCAATACTTTCTGTCAATGTGTAAAAATGTCAATAGATTCTGTCACAAAAAAATATTAACAACACAGAGCCAGGGATAATTTTTGGACGAGTGACGGTTTATGTCTTAGTCTAAATAGTATTTGTGTATTAATTGAATAAATCGAGGTATAAAATACTATGTAATACCTCAATGGTAAGTTGACAGTGGTTGTGTGATTGCAGTACAGAGGACAGATTCGTTCACTTCATAAAAAATAATAGAGGGTAATATAGATTACAGTCACTATAAACTGGATCCCACACTGAGCGGAGTGATAGCGTGGTCGGCCCGGACGAAGGTGGCCCGATAAATTGGTCTCTGGAGAGATTGGGTGGCTAAAACCATTGACAGAGCGATTTAGAAAGAGGGAAGAGAGGCCTTTGACCAGTAACGTGACGAAATAGGCTTTTTTTTATGAGATAGGGGGGCAAACGAGCAAACGGATCACCTGATGGTAAGCGATAACCGCCGCCCATGGGCACCCGCAACACAGGAGGAGTCGCAAGTGCGTTGCCCGCCTTTTAAAAGGGTTTGGGCCTCCGGTAACCTCCTTCACTCGGCGAAACACAACGCACAACGTTGTTTCATGCCGGTTTTCTGTGAGGCCGTGGTGGTATCACTCCGGTCGAGCCAGCCCATTCGTGCCGAAGCATAGCTCTCCCATGTGAAAATGCTAGGAAAAAAAATATAAATTTCACAGCTAAGTATCTAGTATATATAAGATTACCTAAGGGTCCAAAAGTTTAATATCTTAACGAACATTTGAATTGTATTGAAAGTCGATACCAAGGGTAGATTCAACCTAAAATTTCGCTTGAATTTTTGAGTTGCACCAATCTAAACATGTCACATACTCTCGAATCTAACTCACGTTGATTTGAAAAAATCCGTGATAAAATTACCCTTGATATTGTTAGAACATTACTTATCTCACTCACGTGACTTAAATAGTCATACTTTCCCTGCAGGTACGTATTTTCCCTGAACAAAATATCTACGCAATACCCTCATATCATATTAGTAAGCAAAATTCTAGCAAGTTCCACCATACGGTATTCCGAACACGTTTCAAGTTAAAGGTTACCACTATTGTGTGTTAGTTTTACATCCTGTTCCGCTTACATTTTATGGCTCGTCGAACATGTGTGAACTAGACGGAAATATTATGATTTTATAATAATAGAAGGTTCTCGAATAAATGATACATGGCCACCGATTTAGCGTCGGTGGTATAAACATTTTACAATAGCGCTGTTGTGTTTGCGAACTCATGCTTTAGCAACGCACAAGTACGGTAAGTATAAGGTATGACACGTTTTGTGAAGAATGGTTACCCATCTACAAATTGGCTCTGGCAATCGCAACTTTACGTCACATACATATCAAACCTCACGATTTTTCTTCATTCTTTCTTCTATAACTTAAAAACCCAACGTACTACAAACCAACTGGTTTGAAAGGTTATGTAGTCAGTGATATTACTGGGCCAATAGGACTTAATAAATGCCTCAACTATACCCTAGTGATAGGAAGCACTGGTCTTGTTGGCGTCTTAATCCTTAATTGTGCATTTTAATCCCCATTATTCTCAACTTTCAGAAACACCACTAAGAATTAGGGGGAAGTCAAAATGTAGCAGTCATAAGCCCACTTAAGTAGCTTAATTCTATTAGTATGCAATCTTTCCATTAGTTACCATCAGTAATTTTCAGGAGGGTCGGCTTATACAGCCGAGTAGGTGGCACAAGTAGTGTGGGGTGGAACGTGCCGCGCATATCAAGTGACGAGTTAAAGATATTCGTTATGATGCAGTTGCAGTACGAGAGTTGAGAACTAATGTGTGGGGTGGAGGCTGGAGCTGACCTGGATATTTAAATCTTTGATTATCATTTCGACACCTCCCACGCATAAAGTCATAACTATATTTTTTTGAAAATCAGATTTTTAGCTCATAGTAGTTATGAACATAAGCTCTATACATCCCTGAAATTAAAATCTTCATATTGTTAATAACTAACGAGATTTTGAAACGCCTATAGTCGTATCTAGTCAAAATTCCCGCGCATAAGGCCCGATCAAGAGTAACGACGATTTGCGTTGTGCCAATAGTTCGCGTGAGATCAATCACGCTCAGTTACGGCGTCGTATGACATTACCGGCACGTGCAGTAACCATGGGACCTGCATTTTAAAAATAATAAGATTTTGTTTGTGTTTAGTGTAGATTAAGCTGCGATAATAGTTTTATTTTTAAATGTTAGCAAAATTAACAACTTACGCTCATCAAGAATCTTAAAATAAGCTCTCAATTAGAATGAAAATCTAACCTCCAATGAATTTCATCGATCTGGTAAGTTATGCTTGATAACTAATTTATAACCATGAAATATTTACTGAGTATTTCGCAATTTTTACTTGAGAAATTATAATCTAACGTGATATCTAAGATTTTTTATGATTAATTATTTTACATCTTGTCCAGCGCATAACGTTGTAACACTGTAGTTACGACGCTATGCGTTGTTTATTTTTGAAAGTTATGGGTCGCAACTGGTATTTGCGACTTTATGCGTTGGTTTTATTTAAGTAAGTCGGTATTCATATAGTCGTTTCTAGTACATACAACGATATGCTCCGACCACAATATGAAATAAGACTTTATGCAATATGATGTCTGCTAAAATAAAGTAAAAAACTAAAATGTTGTGACACAATCAGTATCACAACATTTTAGAATTGTATTTATTAGTGTTTTCGGGTGTGTTTTTTTAGAATTTCACGATTTACTTGAAGTGGAGCAGTACTGGAATTTGTACGAATCAACGTGCGAAGAATTCCTAATGAGTAACGCTTATAATAATGATGCTAGATAAAGCTTCTACGAGGTAAGATAAACATTAAATAGCTTCGAGAAAACACCTGTCACCCTCGCCTCTAGCAAGCCTTTTGAAGTTGAAGAGGTCACTTCTGCTTTTCCATTTGAAAGCAATTTAGTACCAGCTTGTACATCTGCTACCACTAGCAGACCTGATACACCTCAACATAGTGATGCCTCCAGTTTTGTTTTTTCGTAAAAAAGATGGTGCTCGTAGAGAAGGAAAGGTAATTAAACCTCCATGTCCTTCAACATGTCGGCTTAAATGCTTTCAGAAGATAAGTCACCAGCAAAGAGAGCAAATTTTTCATGCATTTTGGAATCTTGGTGACCATACTAGACAGTGTGATTACATAGCCGAATATGTAGATATAAGTAATACTCAGAGTAATACAAAGGCTGGATCTAGATGTAAGAAAACTTTTAAGTACTCATTACCGCTAAGTGAGCTCAATTCCGATGTGCCTAATAATTTGTTGGTGTGTAAAAGCATGTTCCTCAATACTCTTTCTGTCGGAGAGCGAACGGTTAATACGGCTTTGTCCAAGTGGAGTTTTGATGGTGGATCTATTTCCCCAGACCATCGAGGAGGCTCGAAAGTGATTATTATAGATAGTGAAATAAAACAAGGAGTAATAAATTATGTGCAAAAATTTCAACCTGTGGAATCGCATTATGTGCGCAAAAGGTCTACAAAAGTTTACTTAGATGGCGAGCTCACGTTTACAAAGATGATTTCTCTTTATAAAGAGTGGTATCCAGCTAAAAATATAACAATCGAGCATAAAACAACAAAACAATCAAATATAAAATATCGAGATATTGTAAATGAAGCTTTTGAACATTTCTTTTTACAAGCCGAAGAAAGATATTTGCAACGAATACCATGTTTATGAAACAAACAAAAATAAATAGACAGAAAAAGAAATAAAAAAGCAAGAACAACACATGATTCAAAAGTTTTAGCAAGAGAAATGAAGGAAAATGATAAAAAAGCAGGTATAGAAAGTAATGGAAGAATAATTATTGCATGTTTCTTTCAAAAATTTCAAAAT
This sequence comes from Acronicta leporina, assembly GCA_947256265.1. Lineage (NCBI taxonomy): Eukaryota > Metazoa > Arthropoda > Insecta > Lepidoptera > Noctuidae > Acronicta > Acronicta leporina. The sequence goes on from OX366537.1 coordinate 9,427,824, forward strand.
TGTCTGCGCGGTAATGATGGCCTATTCTATTATAAAAGAAAACTATCGATCCATAATTTTACAGTCTTTGACTTAGCTAGCAAAGAAAGCTATTGTTATATGTGGCCAGAGATTAATGGGAAACATGGTGCTTGTGAAGTTGCTTACTTAAATTGATTGAAATAAAAATAAAAGATTTTCGAGAGAATGAAATTTCGATTTTGGTCTGATATCTGTGCTGGCCAAAATCTAAATCATATTGTGTTTTCGTTTTATACGTATGTAGCTAAAAGATATGGTGTAACAATAACTCATAGGTTCTTGGAGCGCGGACATACAAAGAACGAAGCTTTCAGTACAGTAAAGTCATTCAGTACATGCTTTGAAAGAAAGCAACGCTAAAAATAAACTGTAATATGTACTCCAGAACAATGGTATGCATTAGTAAAATGGTCCAAAGTTAACTTTCCCTATTAAAATGTAATTGAGATGAGTATTACGGATATTTATGATTTTAAAAAGTTACTTGATAGTAAAAATGGACGAATAACTCTAACAGCCAAAATATAAATTGGAATCAAATTAAAAAAGTTGACGTTACTTCCAATGATCCGCATATGCTAAAATATCGCTATAGCTTCGAAAACGAAACTCCTTGGACTATAATTATGTTTGGTTATTAACCAAAAAGACTTAAGTATTCATAATTAATTTGAGTTTCATTATTATTGGTTAATTTTTTGATAAAACTTTATCATAGTTATAAAAAAGTTACAATTTATTAATAATATTTTTTAAGCTCTTAAAAATTCTTAAGTGATTAAAAACACTTAAGTTCATTCAGTGCAAAAAATTTATAAGCTTGTCCATTGGCAACCATTGTAAATTAAATCAATATGACCAACTAACATAACGTCGTAACACTTTATGGGCCTTATTAGGTATATTTTCTTACAACGCATAAAGTTGTAACCCGTTGTAACTTGAAGCTACAGAAAAAATTTACCACGCATATCGTTGTAAGTCGTCGTAACTTCATAATATGGCAGTTTCATCCCAACGCATACAATCGTAAGTATGTAATTTCTGTTTTTCTTGCTAATTATAATTTTTTTCTAGTAAATAGTACTTAACTAATCAAGATATAGAGGTAATTTAAAATGTAAGCTAGAAAGGAACTAAGGATTTCTACTAAATTTTTAGTAATCACAAAAATAATCTTTGAATGCCCGTACTGAAAACTTGTCATAATTTCGATACGCCCTTATGCGTGGGAGGGGTCGATTTCTAGAAATAATATACTTACTCTGAACTATTATGTGCCTACTCACCGTGTTATAACAAAAACAATCTTTAAATAATTGACTATTTTTAAGAAGCTCTCTATTGTCCACGTTGTATTAGGTATATCAGTTCAATATTTTACCTGTAAAGCTACCTCTTGTGTCGTGAATTACCTACATCCAATCGTATTTTGTTTTATTATATTACGAGAAGGTCTCAGGGAGCTTACTTCGGAGAATCACATTGAACCTAAGGTCACAGCTGTTGAAAATAGTCTTGATTGATGATGTAGAAAATACGATCGGGGAAACTTTATTTGTGATGACGTCAAGCATTTTTGGTACCATGATGAAGGTCGACAAGTTTTTGAATAATATATTATAGGTACTACATTAACTTTAGATAACTATCGTTATAACGTTAACGTTATTTCTATGATAGCGTCTAATAAGCTCCGTTATTTTACAACAAATGCCAAGGAATGTAGTCTATTTAGGTTTTGCAAAAAAAAAGCTCTGAACTGCAATACTTTTGGCAATATAAAACCATCAATTATTTTGCCGGTATATATCAAATATCAAATACGATCCTGGCACACCACTTTCGCTTCATCTACGTTCATTAGATGAAGTGAAAGTGGGCTAGGATCGTAGATAAGGCGCAGTTTAAAAAAAATATGATGAAGATGATGTTCAAATATTTCAGAAGATCAATCTTCGCGAGCAAATATTGTAAAATATTCATTAGTTTTCAAGTTATTGTAATTTTTTAATCATTGCCTAGTACTCAGAAATTGTTGGCTAACTTCACAAATACAGCAATTCGTCTTCGTTACGAAGTTTAGATTGCGTACAACATTCTGTTATTGAAATTTAGCCTTCAAATTTTATAAATATTGACTTGTGTTTTAGCTAAGGATTGCTACATAGAAATTATACACGGTTGAAATGAATACCCTTTTTTATGGGATAGGGGGCAGACGGATCGCCTGATGGTAAGCGATTACCGCCGCTCATGGACCCCATGGAGTGCTTTACCCGCCTTTTTAAACGCACGGTGGGGTCTTGTTGTACTACTGAATCCCATCCTCAGACTAACCACAGCAAGCTCAGCTGAACTTTGCAAATCAGTTGATATTATGGATTAGCCACGATCCCCTCTATTGATTTTTATGTGTCAATGGACACTATTTTCATCATTTATTTCTTATCATAAAGCCTATTCACCCCAATAAGGATACAGAAATGTTTGACATTTGTAAAGGAAATCCAATATAACATTCACATAATCTGCTTCAGTGGCGTCGAGTAAACGGAATGTATGAGACTAGTCGATATTCTTGACTTTTGCCCTCTGAAGTTTTGTGAATGTAACAGTGGCGACCAATCTGAGGGCCGCTACAGATATCTGGAAAGAAAGATATGGAGTTTATTAATGTATTTATTTATTAACCAAGTTATATTTACAGTGATACACTACACATACAAATATTAGGTCAAGTAAAGAACATTTTAAAAAACATATTATACTGAATTAATAAATATTCCAAAAATATCCAGAAAATAATTATATTAAATACATTAAACTGCCTCATTAGCCAAGTGGTTCTGAGCGCGACTGCTACGCTAGAGGTCCTGGGTTCGATTCCCAGATCGAGCAAAGTGTTATTGGGTTTTTCTATGAAATTCCCAGTAGCAGCTCGGAGTTAGGAATTTGTGCCCGGTAAATGGCAGTAGACTCGCCCCCTATTACATGGGACCTAAACGTACCGGCGAACTGTGGGTGTACCTTAGTACACCTCTAAGGTAGCCTGGAAAACCGACATACCAAGAAGCAAAGTCTTTCAGGTGCATAAGTCTCTCATCTTTTGTACTAAAGACCTTGGAGAAAATAATAGACAGATATATTAGAAACAAAGTGGAAAGAAGCAACTCACCGCTACATGGCAACCAACATGCATACATGGAGGGCAAGTCCACGGAGACAGCCCTTCATAACATAGCGGTAAGGATCGAGAGAGCTCTCGAAAACAAAGAATTCGCTCTGGGCTGCTTCTTCGATGTGGAGGGAGCTTTTGACAAGGCCAACTCTGCATCAATTGAGGCCGCCCTTCAAAGAGAAGGCATAGCAAGCTACATGTGTAGATGGATAGGAAATGTACTAAGACACAGAGCAATCCAGGCAGAACTAGGTAACAGAACAGTCACAGTAAGAGCGGTAAGAGGTTTTCCACAAGGTGGCTGCATCTCGCCGCTTCTCTGGTGTCTGTTACTGGATGACCTGCTTGAGAAGCTAAGTAAGATGCATATATACATACAAGCATACTCGGACGATGGAGTGCTACTAATTACTGGAAAAGTGATCAGCACCATCGGCGAAGTGATGAAGAAAGGAATCAGGACTACTCTTGGATGGTGTAGGGAAAGAGGTTTGAATCTCAACCCCACTACAACGAAATTAGTCCTATTTACAAACAAAAAGAAATACACGGAGCTACCACCAATTTGCATTGATGGGGAACGAATTGAGGTGGTCAAGGAAATCAAATATCTAGGCGTGGTCTTAGACAAAACTATGTCATACAAGACACACATAAAGGAAACGTGCGAGAAAGCGAAAATTGCATTAATACAGTGCAAGAGAGCCGTAGGTAGAACCTGGGGAATGAAACCGGCTGTAGTAGCCTGGATCTACAACGCCATAATCATACCCAGAGTCATACATGGAGCAATTGTCTGGTGGCACAAAATGCAAACCAAGACCAACAACATAGAACTATCAAAGGTACAAAGATTGGCCGGACTTATGATAACAGGGGCAATGAGGACAACACCCTCAGCGGCCCTGGACGTCCTGCTAGGATTGCTACCACTTAGTCAACAGGTCAAGAGAAGGGCCCTGGAGCAGTGGTCCAAACTGAGAAGCCTAAACCTTTGGAAAGGCAACTTTATGGACAAAGGTCACGCAACAATAGCAAATCGATACGAAGACAATCTATCAATGATCATGGCCAATAATGACCTGATCAAGAAAGAGAAAATCTTCGACAAGAAATATAGAATACATATAGGAACAAGAGAAGTATGGTCAACCGAAAAAGAACCATCCACGGTTGTCTGCTATACAGATGGATCTAGAAAGGAAGGCACAAAATTGTCCGGCTCCGGGGTTTACATCCCCGAACTGAACATAAGTGGCTCTTTCCCATTAGGCAGATGTGCGAGTGTATTCCAGGCAGAGCTTTATGCCATTATGGAATGCACTCGAATAGTCAAGGAAGCCCACAGACTGGAGGGCTCCAAGATAGTCATTTACAGTGATAGTCAAGCGACACTCAAAGCACTGGACAAAGTGGAGGTCACCTCTGCACTAGTGAAAGAGTGCAAAGAAGTACTCAATGAACTAGCAGAAACGGCAGAGGTGATAGTCGCATGGGTCCCTGGTCATCAGGGACACAAAGGGAACGAAAAAGCAGATGAATTGGCTAGGAAGGGAGCTGATGAACCCTTCGTGGGACCAGAACCTAGGTTACCGATCCCATACAATATCGTCAAAGGAATCATCCATAGAATAATGGTAAAAGAGTCGAATCAAAAATGGCACACAATGGAAGGTTGTCGACAGTCGAAAATCTTCCTAAAGTCATATGACGAAAGGAAATCCCAAAAATTACTGAGGATGAGCAGAGAAAACGTAAAGATAGCAGTAGGGATCGCAACGGGACACTGTGGACTCAACAGACACCTGGCGATCATGAAAATAAAGGAGGACCCCATATGCCCAGCATGCGGGGAAGCAGAAGAAACGAGCTTTCATCTACTAGCAAAATGCACAATGTATGCGCTACTTAGATGGGAAATACTAGGAACCGATGAGATAAACGAAGAACAGCTAGCAGAACTCTCCATCAGACAACTGGTGGGCTTCTGCAAGGCTACGGGAAGATTTGCGACGCCGAGCGCCAGTAACCCATGACGGGATCCACCAAAAATGGGGAACTGGGCGAAATAATCCCAATATGCGGACTGATCGCCCGCCTGGTGCCTGCCGGCGTCCCCAAATTATAAATAGAATAAATAGAATAGTACACCTCTGCCTAACCTTTCGGGAATACAGGTGCGTACATAAATAAAGTAAAACTGTTGATAAGTGAACACTTTTTGTATGATTTTTTATATAAAATAAAATAAATGGCATAAATATAAAATCATCTTTATTCTATCATAAAATTCTTCAATCACCATTCTAATATTTTATGCATGTAACGATATCCAGGCCTGAGGCTAAGACCTCATCTCTTGCTTACAAACTTGAACTGTTTTAAGTATATTTATTAAACGCGACCCGTCACAAAGAATAGTTGAGAACCCCTGCATCAGATCTCCGATTTGTAAAGACGTGATTACGCGGCGCCCTTGACACGTACACTCCAAGATTTCAATTTAAATGTTAATTTGGAAAAAAGTTGTATAACATTCAGTTTTTATTTGTTGCTCCGTAAGCCGACGAGTCTGGTAGAACAGTTTTTGATTTAGAGTTCAGTGAAAAAATAATAAAATTAAAATTCTGGAAAAGCCACAATAAGGGATGAAACGCATGTGACTAAAAGAGTGATGAGTATGAAAGTGCAGGGACAGAGAGGTAGAGGGAGACCAAAGAAAAGATGGATGGATTGTGTTAAGGCCGATATGATGGGAAAGGGAGTGAGTGGTGAGATGACGGCTGATAGGGATGAATGGAAGAAAAGAACATGTTGCGCCGACCCCAAATAGATTGGGACATGGGCAGGAAGAAGAAGAAAAGCCACAATAAGACTTAACGGGACCTGAAAATCGAACCCAGGACCTATAGCTTAGCAGATGCTATTTTTTTATTGATATTGAATGATACCTCAAACCATAACTCGGAGTTTCTACAGAACAGTTGCTACCAACTTTCATGGTAAATCTCAATATCTTTTCAACTAAGGAACCAAACTTACCCTCTCGCTCAACAGCCGCTCTTTCAACCACTAGACAATAAGGCAGATATGTGTCAATAATTTAAAAAATAATAAATCCTCCCTCGAGTCATGTTTCATTTCCATTCCAGAGCAGTATCAATATCTATAATCTATATAAAGTGAGACACGATCTAATCTAAATGAAATCGATTCCATTTTAGTTTCAATCTCGTTGCTTTTCAATCATCGTGTCTTTTATTTTCTCCTTCAACATCTCGTTTTATTAATAAAAAATATTTTGACGGGTTTATTAGAAATATCTTGTTACTCGTGTTTTTATTTATTTTGATACTCTTTCTTATCTTTCTATAGCAGATAATTTTCGGAATAAATCAAGATTTTAAGAGAGGTAGGGTATAGAGGAATTGTATAATTCCACTCTGAATTTGGAGTTGAGCAACTGGAGAAGTACCATCTACCTTGCAGAAAATCGTACCCAAATAACATAGCTCCTTGCTATGTTGTGTTCCTAACGGTGAGCAAGGTCTGCGAGAAAGAATTGTGTATGCAGTGGGGGAGACCGGTGGTGTTCAAGCATCACACTTATTGTCTCCTATGCTGCCAGCCCAACTTTTCCTCCTTATTCTGTATCCCACCCTCTCAAAAAGGGTGTGAAAAGATTTTTACAGGGTCGGCAACGCGTGAGTGATACCCCTGGTGTTGCATGCATCAAGCGGGCCATACGGCCGGGTGGCAAATAAGCATACGATTGTTTGCCACCGTTTACCTATGAATAGTTATTTTCTATATGAATGGTTAGAATTATCTAGAAAAAAGTCTGTATAGGTACATCTACCTAAATAGTATTGTTACGAGCTGGGGTTCGGGATAAATTAATTAACGCTAATTTTACCGAAATAAATAAATACTTTAATAAACTTGACAACACACAACAGGAATCACAAATAAAGTCACTACACTATTACTTGTCGCACTGTACTGTCACACTGAGAATCACTTGTCTTCACTTTGATGTTCACTTCACCTTGTCCAAAACTAAACTGCCCTAGCCGACCCTCACGACGACTATTTATATCAGTCACGAAGATTCTGGAATCGAACAATCGCGAAAAGCCTATAAAATGCGAGTAGGTAGGTACTTGATCGTCTATTGTTTACGGGCATTGACCTTTGAACCCGACCTTGAACTATTGTTATTACGTGAGTACGTATTCGAGTACTTTCTTTCGAATATTCTACATGCTTTTACGATTTATCTAGAACCTTCGTGACCCATCTACGTCATTCTAATAGCTTCTCGGCATAACAGTATTTAATAGGTACTGCACAGCCACAAAGAATACCAACCATCTAGATTGTAGTCTAAATAATTTAGTATTCAGGGGAACCTCTCAGTAGCCCTAGTCGCGGCTGAATCGTTTACGAATAAAAATAAGCCATTTTAACCTTTCAGTCGCTGCCAAAAATATAGTTTAATAAAAAAATAAAATTTTTAAAAGAAAATGGTAAACTGAATACTTTTTTAATCTGAAAGTAATCTTTTTAGCCTTACTGGCACTTTATTGTTGTGAAATACAGATATTCAGTCGCAACTGGTAACTGGTAAACAGGAAGCCGACCAATATAGTTGAATAAACTCATTATTGAAACAAATATAAGTCATTTTTTTGGGAAAACGGGGGAAAACGAGCAGACGGATCGCCTGATGGTAAGCTATATCCCACGCCCATGGACACGCGCAGCACCACAGGAGTCGCAAGTGCGTGGCCCGCCTTTTAAAAGAGTTTGGGCCTCCGGTATCCTCACTCACTCGGCGAAACACAACGTAAGCGTTGTTTCACGCCGGTTTTCAGTGAGGCCGTGGTATCACTCCGGTCGAGCCGGCCCATGTGCCAAAGCATGACTCTCCCACAGAACTTTGATCGTGTCGTCAAAAGTGATGACGCATTATCTATAATTATAAATCTACGTCACCTCAAGGACTAAACTATAACACGTTCTTAACCCTAATAAAAAAAGGGTCAAAATCCCGCACAACTTTCAACAATAATAGAGAGTAACAAAAACGGCGGCCTCCCGGAAACTCAACTATTGTGGTTATAAAGTCGGAAAATTGCGGCCGCACCGAGCGCCCGCGGTGGAGGGTTAAGTCGAACTGTTCTGAATATTACACGCAAATAGTTGCGTGATAGGTGTGGGCAATTTAGGGTTATAGTCGCTAAATTGGAGAGCGATATTATTGATACTACAAATAATGTAAAACAGGAGAGAAGCGATGCGCGAATATTCCAGAGTAAGCGAGTTCATTACGTTACATTATTGATGTAACATAACTCACGCCTGTTTCCCCGAAGGGTTAGGCAGAGGCGTACTAATGTACACCCACAGTCCACCGGTAAGTTTAGGTCCCATGTAATAGGGGTGAGCCTATTGCCATTAACCGGGCACAAATTCCAAACTGAGCTGTTACTGGGGATTTCATAGAAAAATCCTAACACTGCTCGACCTGGGAATCGCACCCAGGACCTCAATATACATATTAATAGCTTATCAATCAACAATAATACAACTATAGTAGCTTTTGCCCGCGGCTTCGCGCACCTGAAGCTATATTAAGATTAGAAATGTATCCAAAAAATAATTTAAATAATAACCAACAGTCAGTAATGATCTCTTCTGATGTTATATAAACATCAGAGAGGTCTTTCCTTATGCGCTTACGACCATGGTATTATTGCCAGATTGTAAAGATAGGTACCATTACACCTATATACCCCGAAGGGTTTAGAAGACACGTAGGTAGGTACTTGTTTAAACAAAGGTTTAAACCCACCGTTTTGGGGCCCACGGGCCATGTATTAGTGGGCCCGTATTTCTAGCTGCTACGATATTTCGACCGGAATTTCGGTCGCTATTTTTATATACAAATCGTTTTTTTTTTTTATGTGATAACAGGCAAACGAGCAGACGGATCGCCTGATGGTAAGCGATCACCGCCGCCCATGGACACCTGCAACACCAGAGGAGTCACAAGTGCGCTGCCGGCCTTTTAAAAGGGAGTACGCTCTTTTATCCCATGCGCAATATGTCGTGTGATAATACCAGCCGTTAATTACCTCAATACTTTGTAACATCGCTTTTATAATTACAATTAGCCTATGCCCGCGGCTTCGCTCAATTGAAGCTCAAACACCAACAGTGATGATCTCTTCTTTGTATGACTCTCTATACATTAGAGAGGTCAAGCTGTATCTAAGGTTTCGTTTAATTATTTGAGATAAAAAGTATACCAGTTTTTAATTTGGAGCATATACTTTCTAACAGTGATAATAAAATTAAAATCTATTCAGTAGTTTTTGCTCCAACCCGTAACAAACAGACAAACAGACAAGAATTTTAAAAATCACGTTTTTGGTTTTGGAGACGTTTATATACCCTAACCCACTTGTTTCTTTTTAAATATCTTCAATGTACAGACACAGCTTTTTTACAATTTTATAATAGAAGAGATTATAATATTATTGTTATTGAAATAATTTTCGAGGTAAATCTCAAGCATAAAAATTTTAAAATTTATTCAAAAGACCTTTTCCCTAATTAAATTTAACCTAGAATACCTTCAGATTCACGAAATAAGTGTTAAAATAAATACTTTCTCGTTCAAAATAACTACTTTGTATTCAGAACGCGGCCATAACTCACAGCAAATCGTTTAGCAATAAAATAAGGTGTTACAGCTTTATAGTGTTTATAGCTACAGCGTTTAGAACCTCTTTACAGTAAATACCGTATCAAATCACGCCTCTTCTTATTACCTAATCTTCCGAATTCCTATTTTATTTTATATAAGAAATAGGCTCGAATGGTCCACTTGATAGTAAGCGTTTGGTAAAGCCTATTATGGTCTTAGGATCGGCATTTTTTAAATGAAATGTAAGTAAATATATTTGCTCTAAGGACTGTCTGGACGTTAAAAGAGACCATGATTCTCTGAGTTTGTTTCGGCATTTCTTCTCAGAGGTCGTCAGTTAGGAAATGCCGGCGCCATCTAGTTAAAAATTATATGAAAAACATTGACTTGTAAAAGTGTCTAAAGATCTATTTACAGAAATAAATATCATTAGTTCATTCAATGAGATTTTTTTTAATAGATCTATAGAAGACACTTTCACATGTCAATGTTATAATTTATTTTTTGTACAAGATAACACCATCACGCCTATACTCCCCGAAGGGTTAGGCAGAGGCGTACTAATGTACACCCACATTACGCCGGTATGTTTAGGTCCCATGTAATAGGGGGCGAGCCTATTGCCATTAACCGGGCACAAATTCCTAACTCCAAGCTGCTACTGGGAATTTCATAGAAAAACCCAATAACACTTTGCTCGACCTGGGAATCGAACCCAGGACCTCTAGCGTAGCAGTCGCGCTCTGGACCACTTGGCTAATGAGGCAGTTATTTTTTGTATAAGATATTGTCGCCATTTCCTAGCTAAAGATGCTAATTTGTTTTTTAAAACTGTTCTAAGTTTTGTTACCTATTATACATAATTCAAAGAAATCATTTCAGAGGAAAAATTGACGGGCGCCGACCTTTCTATTAAAATCTGTAGTGTCCTTCAGAACACGTAAGGCAATTATTTTTTAGAAGGTAATAATTTTTACTACAAACTGCTGTTATGATTTTCTTAACAGAAAAACCATCATTTCATTTCACTGCATAATTTCATCGTTTCATCAATTCATCATTTCATCAATATTTTCATAATTTCATCCTCACCGCTGGGCACGGTTCTCCTCTCAGAATGAGATGAGGATAGGCTATAGTCCACCACGCTAGCCTCTTAGGAATGTAGGTTTACTCTATACTAGTTATAATTTACTATTAATACGTACAATTGTACATGACTTAGGAAAGCCATAAGTTCGGATAAGCCTTAGATTCTAACTCGAGAACTTTGACTTGGAATTCCAGTGGTCATATCTCTAGACTATCACTGCTTCAAGCCATGCGATCATTTTATTATTAAAGCAATAAGCCTAACGTCCGTATCTCTCGGAGGGTTAGGCATATCGGTGTACCAATCTACACCCACATTTCGTCGGTATATTTAGGTCTCATGCTATAAGCGGTAAGCCCATTGCCATTACCAAATTGGCCACAAAGCTAAACTCAAAACTGAACTATTGAGAACTTCCTAGACTATCCGTATAACACCCACTTTGCTCAAAGTGAGAATCGAACAAATAACATTCCTAGCACAGCTGTCAATCGCTCTTACGACCGCTAGATTAATGAAAAAGGCAGTGATTATAGAAGTTGATATAAAATATTGGTTTTCTGGACGTGCCATGTCCTAGTAGACAAAGCAACACACACATACTCACCTATTATAAATAGCTCTTCACTTAAAGCTTCCAGACCAAAATTGCACATAACACAATGAAACCGAGTCGGCGCAGTATCTAATAATGCCAGGTAACACAATGATATGCGGACCGTCCGAACGTGAATAATTATCTGCGCCTTGTCCCTGGACCGGTGTCGGACACGGGAAACATTTCGAATACAAAAGGAGATGGAATTGAATTCGGCTTCTACCGAGGATAGCTCTAAACAATATGCACGTATCAGTTCAATCTGAAATTAGCCAATCGACTAACTTACCAATATTCTGTACCCAAATATTTTATAATTGATGGTGTGTGTTTTTACCACATAGTTTACTTATTATCTTGAAATGACAAGGTTCTCAAATAATGTGAACCTTTTTTTTTAATATTCTCGACTTCGGGTACGCGACGACGACCTCTGTGATTTAGTGGTTCGAGTACCGGACTGCTGGCCATGGTCGTGGGTTCGATTCCCACAGGACACAAAAAATTGTGACATGTATATAAGTGTTTGTGTTCGAGTTCTGAGTGTTTCTTATGTATTATAAGTATGTATTTACAAAAAAAAAGTATATAAGTATTATATTCATTCTCTAGTATCCATAGTACAAGCTCTGCTTAGTTTGGGACTAGATGGTGCTGTGTAAAAATGTCAAAGAATATTTAATTTAAATTTAAACTTCGACATCCACACATCAGCTGATTATTATGTATGTAACATAATTTATTTTAATAGAGTATTCATGAAGTTTTTGGAAGTTTTTCTTCTCCATAGGATCAACCTTGTGGGACGGTGCAACTAGAATCATAACGTTTCATAAACGCTTGTAAAAGCTTAGTTGAAATTAAAAAAAAATGGACTTGGACATAGACTACCTATGTATTCAAACAATCTCGTGCTATATCTGTCACTTTTGATCGAACTGACTGTGTCAGCACTTATACTTGAGTAGCGTTTGAATATTTAGCCATAAGTCTGTTAATTGGCTCCCAAAAAAATACAAAAAGCTCTAGCTAAGTTCACGTCAGTAGTGCAATGGGTGGGTTTCAAACCGGCAACCACATGATCGCAAGTCCGAAGCCCTAGCCATTAGGCTACCGCCGCTTTATTAAATTATTGATAGCAGGTTGAATAGACTTGCCCTTTTTATAGAGAACCTAAACGCACCGGGAAAATATGGATGTACATTAGTTAAACTCTGCTTTATCCTTCGGGTAATACAGGCGTGATGGTATGTTATGGAGAAATTTAATTTTCTATTTCATTCTTTACTCTGTGTGAGCACCGTGCAATTATAGAGCCAATTGCTATCTAGTTATGTTCTTACATACATACATTCATATTTTCATACATATTTTCACGCCTGTCTCCCATTGGGGTAGGCAGAGACTATAGATTTCCACTTGCTACGATCCTGGCATACTACTTTCGCTTCATCTACTTTCATTAACCTCCTCATGAATAAACGTCGGTTTAGGGTGCTCTTAACCTGACCTTTTTTAAGAACGGCCGCAACTTGGTTGTGGTACGTTCGTCGAGGTCGGCCCCTTCCAACTCTTCTATCCATACTCATCATGTATACTCGTTTCGTCAATCTCCGTTCATCCATCCTCTCTACATGCCCAAACCACTTTACCTTGTTATGTTTTTAACATCTTAAAATGCCAAGTTTATTAATAAAAGTCTACTTGTAAGTTTGTCGCCGCTTCGCATGTCCCCGGCACTAGTTCGTAAACTTGCTCTTACATGTCCCCGCGAATTATTTGCGCTGAAACAGCTGAAAACTTTACTAAATTGACTATCAAAACTTGCAAGTTGCATACTTGCACATCTCCTACTTGTATTTTATTGTCGCACTTATGAAGTTGTAGGAAAGACGATAATGTTTAAAATATTCCGTTCTCTCTCTTCCTCTTGGAGTCTGACTGGGTGGCGATCACCCTTACATCGAAGTCTGTCGTAAAGCATCTTGGTGTGTGATTCGACTTTTGCCAGTTCCCTCTCGGCTACTGCGGCTCTGGCAGTCTGCAGTCCGTCTCTTAAGGTTCAGCAACGCATTAGCAACTCCTCTGGTGTAGCAGGTATCCATGGGCGACGATGACTACTTACAGTATGGCTCGTCAGCTCGTGAACCTCTAGAATGATTGATTACCTTGGCTATACTCAATCAACCATGAGGGATTTCATTAATACCTATGTAACTGCATACCTGACAAATTTTCTCAATGATATTCGAAGTTGGCTAACACGTACTGTACAATCTAGTGTACCTATTACAAAATTATTATCTTTTTAGTTCACTTTTTATAACTAGATGGCGTTGTACCATACGGCTGAATCGCGGTATGGTTTCGTTACCTCGCATAGTATAAGTGTTTTGCAACTTTAACAAATAAATATCTTCGTCCATACCAATGCTTGGTTTTATTCATTGGTCCTAACCGAGCCGGATATAGTGAGCAGCCCAGTGAGTACCTGAATGAAGCAACGGAACGTTTGAAACATCGCAAGTGGCGCCACCTAGCGGCGAAGATCGGAGTGACAACAGTTAAGTGTGTGTGATAAAAGTGTTTAGTGCAATCCGTGGACAAACTGTAAGTACTCTGTATTATTAAAGTAAAGTCCGTAGTGAATCAGTGAAAAGACTTAGAATAAATACGTAGTGCATGGACTTGTAAAATTTTAAGGGAACTTTGGTTGAGACGGGGAATCCATGCCCGATTTTATCTAAGTGCCAGTGTTTCAAACACTTAGAATAATTTGCGAAATTTGGACTTAGTGCAAAAATAACTGAAAAATCTATTTACTTACTACGGGATTTTAAAAACTAAAAATGGAGACGTTCATAAGACTTCAATCAGATATCTCTAAGAAAATAGACAGAGGACACGTGAACTTCAAAAAATCTCCAAAGGAAAGGGTCTCGGTCAGTTATGTAGAAACTAGGCTTGAGAGTTTAGAGAAGCAGTGGTCGACGTTTGACGAGACTCATATTAAAATGTTAACCGAGTACAAAAAGGAAGAATTTGAAAAGTCGGAATACTACTTAAAGGATATTTATGGACAGACTGAAGATTTATATATTGATTATAAAACAGCTCTAAAGGAATGCCTTACTAAATTTGATAGTAAAGTTACGAAAACTAGTTCCGATTCAACGAAAGATAGCATGCAAAATAGCGTGAAGCTACCTAGAATTGCCGTACCCACATTTTCGGGGCATTATTCAGAGTGGACGACATTTCGGGATCTATTTTTGTCCTTGATTCACAATAACAATTCTCTTCAAAATGTCCAGAAACTTCACTATTTAAAGAGTTATCTCACCGGGGAAGCGGAGCAACTGTTGCGTCATCTACCTATTTCTAATGAAAACTATTTAACTTGTTGGAATATATTAGAACATAGATATAACAATAAAAAATTCATAACCAATTGTATTTTAAAGAGATTTTTTAGCCAAAAAAGCATAACAACAGAATCGTCCAATTGTCTCAAGGAACTTTTTGATACAACTAATGAATGTCTTAATGCGTTAAAAAATGAAGGCATTAATGTAGAAAATTGGGATCTCATTGTTATTTATGTATTGTGTTTAAAACTAGATAACGAATCTCGCAAACAATGGGAAGCTAAAATATGTAGTTTGTCGGATGAATTGCCAACATTAAAGCAATTTTTGGAATTTTTAGAGCAAAGATTTCGGTCACTTGAATTTTTGTCTACTAAGGTTGTAAAGAGCACTAAGGCTCACCATGTCAATAATGTCAGTGCAACAAAATCTGCCCCATGTGTCTATTGTTCTAATACTAGTCATAAGTTAGGAAATTGTAAAGAATTTGCTAAGGAAGAGCTGACTTCGCGTCGTAATTTTGTCCAAAATTCCGGTTTGTGTTTCAATTGTTTGGGTGTGAATCACTCGGTAACATCGTGTCGTTTGCCCACTAGATGTAGGATTTGCAAGAAGAAGCACCATTCACTGTTGCACTCACAAGGTACTTACCACTCAGTTGATCACGGCGAACAAATCAAGCATTCAGATGATAGTACCAATGTTGTTGCAAACGCAACAACATCACAAGACGAGATCCATGTTACAAATATTACCAGTTGTTTGTCAAACACGAACACTCAGGTTGTCTTGGCAACAGCGTTAGTAAAGGCTGAAACCAATACAGGGTCTAGTATAACACTGCGGTCTTTATTGGACCAGGGATCACAGGCTTCGTTTATTACGGAGTCTTCAGTCCAATTACTTGGACTTAGGAAACAGCCATGCAACAGTGTTATATCTGGAGTAGGAGGTGAGGAACATGCATCACTCAAATCCAAGCAGGTAGTTTATGTAAAATTACAGTCTATCCAAGATCCAACCTTTACCATACTTGTCAAAGCACATGTACTTAAGAAGTTGACTTCATTTATTCCTGAAAGAAAAATTGTGGTCAAATTGTGGCCTAACTTACCAGAGATGAAGTTGGCAGATCCTCGGTTCAATATACCGAACAAAATAGACTTATTGCTTGGTGCTGATGTCTATTGCCAAATTATCACAGAAGGTTTGATCAGGGGCCCACCAGGAACCCCAATAGCGCAGAATACCAAGCTCGGCTGGATATTATCTGGCAAGGTTAACAATGATATTACAACTGATAATCATTTAAGCTGCAATACTAATATCATCACCATGCATATTGATGTTAACAATGAAGATTTTAACCTTAAACAATTTTGGGAACTTGAATCTGATAACTTCACTCTTGAAAAACAATTAACTGCTGAAGAAAAAAAATGTGAAGAGTTATATCGAGAGACTACCAAACGGGAGTCTTCTGGCAGATATATTGTAAAGTTACCTTTTAAAGATGAAGATCCCAGTTGCAGATATGGAAATTCACGGGAAATTGCGATAAAAAGATTTATCAAGTTAGAAAAACGCTTTACAACGTCAAAGGATTTGAAATTGCAATATTCTGATGTTATCTCAGAATATTTAAAACTCGGTCATATGGAAATAGTACCGGAAGAGGAGATCAATAAACCGGAAGCAGTTTATTTACCTTACCATGAAGTAGTCAGAGATGATAAGACCACGACCAAATTTCGAGTTGTATTTAACGCTTCCAGTCGTGATAATAACGGTGTGTCACTTAACAGCAATCTCATGGTGGGTCCTACCCTGCAGTCCGATTTAAGGCACATTCTTTTAAGGTGGAGACTCTATCCAATTTGCTTGGTTGCCGATATTGTTAAAATGTATCGGCAAGTAAAAGTAACTCAAGGTGATACAGACTACCAACGTTTGGTGTGGAGATCTGAAACTAAAAAGGCCATGCAACATCTACGTTTATTACGCATTACTTTTGGAACTGCCTCAGCACCATATCTGGCAATAAGAACGCTAAATCAGTTAGCTTATGATGAAGGGAAACAATTTCCACTAGCAGCAGATAGGGTACTAAAGGACTACTACATGGATGATCTACTAACCGGGTGTTACACAGTATCAGAAGGCATACAAATATTTAAGGAAATGACTCAGCTGTTAGACAAGGGAGGTTTTGAGCTACAAAAGTGGTCAAGCAATGATGAACAATTACATAATACAATAAGCAAGCAAAACAAAGCGACAGAAAGAAACTTAGAATTAAAAAATAATGAAATAATAAAAATACTAGGACTTACCTGGAACCGACGAACCGACGACTTTGAGTATTCCGTACAGATACCACCAATCAGCACACCTGTAACAAAAAGAAAAGTTGTTTCGGATATAGCAAAGTTGTTTGATCCAATGGGTTGGATATCTCCAGCAATAATAAGAGCAAAAATCATAATTCAAAAGTTGTGGCTTGCCGGAATAGAATGGGATGATGAACTACCAGCTAAGCTTTTAATAGATTGGACCACTTACCGTAAAGAACTCATTGAACTTACCAATTTTCGGCTTCCACGATGGATTAATGTCAAGGAGACAAATTATACCTTAGAGCTCCACGGATTCAGCGATGCATCTTGTGAAGCATATGCTGCGGCTGTTTATATACGAATTTTGGATGCTTCTGGAACTGTCCATGTTCATCTTATAGCATCTAAAACCAAAGTAGCGCCGATCAAACAAGTCTCTATACCTAGGCTCGAGTTGTGTGGGGCTGTCTTATTAGCTAAGCTAATGCAAGATATCTCAATCGTCTTAAACGTTTCAAAATCAAATTTACACGCTTGGACCGACTCTACTGTTGTACTGGCTTGGTTAAGCAGTCATCCGAGTCGATGGAAAACATTTATAGCCAATCGAGTTTCAGAAATTTTAAATATTTTAAATCGAGATCAATGGGCACATGTGACATCTCATGAAAACCCAGCAGATTGCGCATCGCGAGGAATTAGTCCTAAGGAATTAGTTGACAACGAGTTTTGGAAATCAGGACCCTTATGGTTAAGGAACATATCAATTAACGTTGAGAGAAGAAGTTCGGCAGACACAACTTTAGAAGAGAAAACAAAGAAAGTTTTTCATACTTCGGAGCAAAACACTTTAAAGGTGTGGACCAAGTTTTCTTCCCTACTGAGACTAGTGAGAGTATTAGCTTACTGCAAAAGATTTATAAATAAGGTAAGAAAGTTACGAGATCCTGCATTACCCGTATGGCTAACTAGCGCAGAATTAAATGAAGCTCTTCATATTTGTTTAAAGCAATGTCAGTCAGAAAGTTTTATTCAGGAAATAAAGGATATTAAAGAAAAGGGCATGGTTAATAAAAAAAGCAAACTTACCTCATTGAACCCGTTCCTGGATGACGCTGATATTTTAAGGGTTGGTGGTCGGCTGGAAAGAGCTGAAATTAATAGAGAAACAAAACATCCGATCATATTACCATCCAAATCCCACCTTACCGATTTAGTCCTTACTGAAGCTCACCACAATACTTTGCTTGGTGGTCCACAAATTATGATAAGTTATCTTCGGACTAAATACTGGATCATTGACGCAAAGAACAAGGTTAAATCAGTTGTTCGAAAATGCGTCATCTGCGTACGACATGCTGCAAAGACGAAAGACCAACTAATGGGACAATTACCTCCAGCTCGAGTAACACCAATCCGACCTTTTTATCGAAGTGGTGTGGACTATGCAGGCCCCATACAGATCAGGACTACTAAAGGTAGAGGAAACCGAGCATATAAAGGCTACATATGCTTGTTTGTATGTATGGCTACAAAAGCCATACATTTAGAAGCTGTGACTGACCTGACCTCTCAAGGATTTCTTGCCGCTTTTAAGCGTTTCGTGGCTAGACGAGGACATTGCGCAGATATATTCAGCGACAATGGAACAAATTTTGTGGGTGCCTCACGAGAACTGAAATCCTTATTCTCTCAAGAAAATGCAACGTTGACTAAAGAAATAGCCGAGTGTTTGGCAAACTGTGGAACAACGTGGCATTTTATTCCACCTCATGCCCCCCATTTTGGTGGCCTTTGGGAGGCTGGCATTAAATCAACCAAACACCATCTGAAACGTATTATCGGTAATACGACACTTACCTATGAAGAAATCTCAACGCTGTTGTATCAAATCGAATCTTGCTTAAACTCTAGACCTCTGTCACAATTAAGCACTAATTCACAAGATCCGATTCCACTTACTCCGGGTCACTTTTTGATAGGGGAACCGTTAATACTCGTGCCAGACAAAAACTATGAAGAATCGTCTATTTCGTCTTTAAAACGTTGGCAGTTAACTCAAAAAATGCTACAACAATTTTGGCGAAGGTGGTCAAGTGAGTATTTAACGCAATTTTTGCACCGTTATAAATGGGCTAACAAAACTCCAGAACCGGAAATTGGCCAACTAGTTCTTGTGAAGGAAGATGATCTTCCGCCGGCAAAGTGGCTTTTGGGTAAAATTATTGAGAAACACACGGGTTTGGACAACATTACTCGGGTCGTCACTCTTAAGTGCAAGGGTATGTCAATTAAAAGACCAGTAACTAAACTGTGTATATTACCTGTAGCTCAATGATATACCTGTTCTATATCGTTAAACCGTTGTAGATTTAGTATCATCTGTTTTAGTACATATAACATAGATGTGTTATTTTAAGTTGTTTCTTTTTTTTTAATATTGTTAGTTTAAATGAATCTGTTAATTTTAAGATGAGATTACCATAGCCACCATGATTAGTAATATATCACATGTACCTATACAGTCCATTATTTTTCGAATATAGTCATTGGTTCATGGTGGGCGGAAACGATGGACATTCTGTCCATGGTGGGCGGAATGTACAATCTAGTGTACCTATTACAAAATTATTATCTTTTTAGTTCACTTTTTATAACTAGATGGCGTTGTACCATACGGCTGAATCGCGGTATGGTTTCGTTACCTCGCATAGTATAAGTGTTTTGCAACTTTAACAAATAAATATCTTCGTCCATACCAATGCTTGGTTTTATTCACGCACTAAGCCAATGTAGAAGTACTGGCCTGGCGTAAACTACTGGCTCTCTTTCTGAGAAGAGACCCATATCTAACAGTGAAACAGTACCTAATATAAGTTGATATTTGAAGAACCTAAGTGCTTTATGTTTTTTCTTAGAATATAAACCAAAATTTTCAATCGTATTTCCAAGTTATATAAGTAATAGACCCATTACTTAATGTGGTTGAATTTTCATTTACTATAATTTTATATAATTTGGAAACGTTGGAAACACTATATAACGATGAAAGGCTAACCTAATTACCGCTGATTTATTAAATCTCGCAAGTAAATTGCAAAACGTGTCGAAATGAAGCGGAATTTTATTAAAATGATTATCTGTACATTTTCAAAATACGTTCCAATTTTAAACACATAAATCTCGATCGGCTTTCATCTGTCTTCGGCAATCCAACATGGCCACCCTACCCCCCGACGCCCCACATTATTGAATTGCACCCCGTTATACCGAAACTACCCCATAGCCGTGAGTTTTTACTCAATTACGGCGGATCCAAGGGGTTGTTAGTTCCAAATTGTATTATAACGTTATTTTGACCAGAGCACAGTGGTCGCAATTTGGACACAATGAAAGTTGTCCAAATCCTGAGTGGACTGTGGCGCGGGTTTTTGCTGAAGTAGACGCAATTTAATGACGGTCGCGTTGGTTTATTGGTTACTAGTATAGTTTTGAGCGTCGGGATTTTATTTCTATTCGCACGCAGTCAAAATCTTGTTGTTTTTGTATGTAGGTAATTCCTATACCGATTCCTGAATGCTAATATTGGCGTAGCTGTGATAGTAAGTGATATTCATGGACTGGCAAATCCCAGGTCTTCTGGTCGAATCCCAGAATTTACAAAATTACGATTAATTAGCAGTATCTCGCTTTGGAGTTATACTTAAAATTAAACTCTTGAATGCCTGATAGATTTTCTTGATGGTGTTTGAAGCCAGCCAACCCGCACTCAACCAGCATGGTACATCATCCTTCTAATTTCACAAGAGACCCGGGTCGAGCAGTGAGTCTGTGGGCCCTAAATAGAGCTGAATCACCTATTTTTACGCCTGCTTTCCTCGAAGGTTAAGTACAGGTGTTTAAATGAATACCTCTAATTTAAAACAATGGATTAAACCGGGCACAGATGCCAAACTCCGAGTCGCTACTGAGCATTTAAAAAAATAACCCAATAACACTTTGGTCGAAAACAACCATTTTTTTATGAGATAGGGCAAACCAGTATACGGATCACCTGATGGTAAGTGATGACCGCCACCCATGGACACCCGCAACACCAGAGGAGTCGCAAGGGCGTTGCCCGCCTTTTAAGTGTTTGGGCCTCCGGTATGTCGCTCACTCGGCGAAATACAACGTAAGTGTTGTTTTACGCCGGTTTTCTGTGAGGCCATGGTATCGCACCGGTCGAGCCGGCCCATTCGAAAATTACTAAAACAGAACCCATTTATTTACCATTATATACTTAACCATTGTGTGTGTATATATGAGTAAGGTATGAATTCGCACTTAGCAAGCTTAGACCGCTGAAGTATGATGGTAATTCCAACAATTTGAACAGTCAAGTGATTGCAATTACGGTCTAAATATAACTTGTTGAGTTTCGTCTTGTATTGTGTCGTGGGTCCTTGTCGAAGTCGCTTCGACCCTCGCCCGGGTAATTGTGCCTGCACCACAATTTGTGTATGGTCTCTAATTGCCCAACCCCTGGTTTGTGGAAACTCCGCTTTATTGAAGTGCTTTAATCTTAGTGTATTTCAACCTTTTTTTTCAATGCAATAATGTCGAGTGAAGATTTATCAGGTTTTTTTATGCAAATTGCATTAGCAATGGAAATAAGCTCACCGGGTTATTTCATGAGATCTAAACATACCGGTGAACTGTGGGTGTACATTAGTACACCTCTATCTAACCGGGCTACAAGCGTGGTCCATCTCATGGGATGTTATGTTATGTTTTGTATTATGTTCTTCGATTTCTTTCTAAAACGGCTTGTTGTTTTTATGAAGTAAATATTTCAATTTACTACACAAACCCTTTTAAAAAAATATAACACTTTCCCGCCGAAAACCCGCCATTTTACATTACATGACGTAACAAAAAAGTTTTCTATTACACTTCCTGTTGCGGAACTCTAAAAATACTTGGTTGAACTCGTTCACATCCCCTCGTGTCGATTCAACGAAACCCTTAAGCTTACGTCAATCCTGACAAACGTCAGTTTGAGGGCTTTAGAAAGAAATGAGGGAAATTGAACTTTGTAGTTTTAGCGATGTGAAATCATTTCTCAGGGGAAATTGGGCTTTGGCTTATTTGATTTAAGGTTGAGTTTTACAATTTAATGGCAGTTGTGGAATACTTTCTCGATAAGGCAGCGTTATAGTGACGTATTTCGGTGTGTTTCAATTTACATTTACGATATGATCTAGTTCTTGTGGAATAAAAATGTATGAGTTTTTGTATTGAGACTCAAATGCGTAGTATACTTACTTTCTTTCTCACTTTCTCTTTATCTCTCCCTTTCATTTTATCAATAACTATTCCAATTAAATAGTTAAGTTCAAGGGTATACAATTATGTAGACGGTATAATTATCTCGTTATTATCAGGAACATACCTATCTTATTATATCTTAATGATACATCAAATTAGAGTAGGTTAGTACATGCCATATTATTTTTTAATCACACAATTTATACTAAACTAGCTTTTGGGCCGACTTCGTCTGCGTAGATTTGAATTATAGCCCATAATTATGTGTTAATCTAATGTATGAGCCATATTATTTATTGTAGTTTGATTAAAATCCATACAGTAGTTTTTGCGTGAAAGAGTAACAAACACACATATTATATCCTCACAAACTTTCACTTTTTTAATATTACTAGGATTGTTTGATCTGGTCGATGTTTGCTTGTCCAATAAAATTTATAACTACCAAATTTAGCAGTCAAAATTCTTCTCTGACCCCTGGTCGTAACAAGGGCAAACCGAGGGGAACAGATTATAATATTTTTAGCAATCAGGAGTGGAATTTAATAAAAAAAAATACAAATCCAACAAGAAATCCGTTTATTTCTGATTTCAACAAAGAAATATGAAAATGGCTTACGTGACCTTAATAACGACCAACGCTGATTGTCACGAGACGTCCGTACACCACGACCGCTGACGAGCAAATGCCCCACTACCACCGAGTGCTCGCCTTATATAACTTATCGGAGGGTAGTTGATGACGATGTGCTGAAACTCCTTACACAACTCCTTACACGGCCTCTCCTGACGTTGAGTCGTCCTCGACACAAATTCTTTGGACTCCGCTAGGACCTGCTACTGGAGAGGTCGGGGGGTCGACGTCTACGTTGACATCGAGCACGGGCATAGACGGACCAGCTGTAGGAGCGAGTTCCGTCTGTATAGTCTCCTCATCATTGTCAGTCTCATCTAAAAGAAAGGAACAATTACTTATAATTCAAAGAAGCAAGTTAGAAGCATTCTATCTCGCAGACCAGTCAATCCGTCTCCTGTCAATCAATTCATTCATCGTCTTTTATCATAATTCTCACTCATGTAACACACGTACATCAGGTACATCAGAATAAAATATAATTGGAGTCAAGGCATATTCCTGTTAGTGTCTAAAGACCCCTATACTTCAATTTTGCTAGTCGACTTCGTCATTCGGTTACTAGTGAACCCTATAACGTGGCCTGTCGATCAGACCCACTCTTACGATGACCGTATTCAATCGTACGAGTGCATTCCACACGAAGACCGTATTCGAACGTGTGAAGCTTCCCGACACGCCGACCGTATTCGGACGTGTCGAGGCTTCCCAATACGCTGACCGTAATCACACGTATTGAGGCATCTCAGTATGCAGAGCGAGTCATACACATGAGGAATACTATGCAGAGAGAGTAGTTGTGCGTCTGTGGTTCACCCTAAAGGATCACCACAGGGATCCGTATAACTTTTGAACATATTCTCTTCACTTACCCTCAAAAAATGCGGCACATGTCTCAGGGCTCCACTCACCGTGCCACGGCACCATATACTGCGCAGCAGCTTGCGTCGTTTTACCATAACTGCCGCTGAGCAGACGTAGAGTGTAGCGTCCACTAGGTAGAACTTCAATCACTTTATATGGACCACGCATGCCGGAGTCAAGTTTACCTGCTGACTGAGAATATTTTATGACGAACACAAGGTCATCAACGTTGAACTGGCGTGGAGTGCACCGTCGTCGATTAGCTTGGTCATCTTGTCTGGCTTGGTTACTTCGGAGAAGTTCACGGGTTCTACTCCTTGTGATTTCACGAAGGGCTTCTCTGTTAGGCGCCAAACTCTCGATTGCTACGTCACGTACTAACGCTCGAACAACGGGAGTTGTAGATTCTGTTCCTATAAGTAGGTTCAAAGGAGATACTTGCGTAGTCTTCTGTCTCGTGATATTCAGCACCAGTTGTAGTTTCCACAAAGTCTCCGACCACTGTAGGTTTTTGCGGTTCGCTTGAATCCGTAACATGTTTAGTACGGTTCGCATGTACCTCTCCGCCTGACCATTGGCCTGGTGCATCTCTGGCGTGATGTAATGCAGATTGCAGCCCAGCTCATTAATCCATGTTACAAATTCGTTAGACTCGAACATGCGTCCTTTATCTGTGACCATAAGTTTAGGTACTCCAAACAAAGAAATTGCCTGTGTAATGACACGCTTAAGTTCTGTGGAGTCTTGTCGGTAAATAGGATAGAGGAGCGTGTACTTTGTAAAAGCGTCTACGATAAGGAGAATGAATTTGTACCCTTCTGACACTGGTAAGGGTCCCAGAGCGTCAACATGGACTGTATTAAATGGTGTATCGGGTTTTTCCCAAGAAGTTATAGTTTGTAAAGGGGCTCGAGGAACTCTCTTTTGGGAAATGCACACGAGGCAATGAGAGACGTATTTGGAAACAAATCGCCTGAGGCCGGGAAACCAGAAGTGTCTGAGAATAAGGTCGAGAGTTTTCTCTGCATTAATGTGTTCATGTTCGTCATGGAACACTCTTAAAAGACTGAGACGGTGACCTTTAGGTATATAACAGAGCAACCTTGTTTCTTGACCTATTGGGGTGTATTTATAATACAGGACTCCATTTTGGATCTTGTAACGATCAGCATCTAACCTACCATCCTGAAGTCTTTGAACGAGATCTTGAGTTTCGTTGTCGGCCGACTGTGCAACCTGAGCCCAGTTACGTGGTCTCGAGATCTGATTTACACAGGCGGGATTACGACTCAAATAGTCTGCGTGGGGTAACATGATTCCCCTGCGATACTCAATTGAAAAATTGAAATCTTGAAGGTAGATCCACCACCTTGCTACTCGGGGCAAAAGATCCTTTTTTTGCTCTGTGGACTTTAGCGCATTGCAGTCGGTAACTACTACAAATTTCAGGCCGACTAAATAGTGGCGAAAGTTTTGGAGGGCTTTTACCACCGCTAGAGTTTCCAATTCATAGGAATGGTAATTACTTTCCGCTCCTTGGGTGGATCGACTAAAATATGCGACAACGTGTTTCTTTGAGTCGGGATGTGTTTGCAAAAGGACAGCGCCGTATCCAATACTGCTAGCGTCCGTATGGACTTCAGTAGGAAGGTTTGGGTTGAAGATCGTAAGGACCGGTTCGCTTGTCAACTCTCTAATTAAATCTAGGCGAATCGTTTCGCATTCGGGGGTCCAGTTAAACTTGACGTTTTTATGGGTGAGAATAGCAATAGGAGCAGTCTTAGAGGCATAATTTTTTATGTACTTCCTAAAGTAACCTGCCAAGCCTAAAAGTTGTCGTACCTGTTTCACGTTTACTGGTGATAAGGTGTTAACTAAGGCTTCTACTTTTCTAGGACTCGGCCTAACCTGACCCTGACTTATAAGTCTACCCAGGTATTCGACTTCCGTAACCAGAAATGAACATTTGCCCAGATTAATAGAAAAACCAGCCATTGTCAGAGTCCTAAGTACCTTACACAATAGTGCAATACCCTCATCTACAGAATTACTAAGAAGGAGCACGTCATCAACATAAACTAATACGTTCCCCTCATTAATATGAGCACGGAGAGTGTTATTAATAATGCGCTGATAAACTACTGGGGAGTTCGCTAGGCCATAAGGCATTTTGACATATTCGTAGTGTTCTTCTGGTGTCACAAACCCCGTCAAGTGAATACATTCTTCTTTTAGCGGGATTTGGTGGAATCCCGTCGCCATATCGAGACAGCAGAAGAACTTATAGCTGCCTAATCTATCGATGTGATCGTCAATTAGTGGAAGGGGGTAGCGGTCTTTCACTGTTATGCGATTAAGTGCCCTAAAATCTACACAGAGTCTATCTGAACCATCGCGTTTTCTTACGAGTATGATTGGACTCGCGTATTCAGAGTTAGAGCGCCTAATAACTCCTTTCTCTAAAAGATCTTGAATTATTTCTCGTACTTTAAGTTTTTCGGAGTATGAGAGCCTATATGGTTTATAAACAACAGGGGTGGAATTGGTAAGCCTTATTTCCATTTCGCCCGTTCGGACTGTAGTTATGGCGGTTCCCGTTATCAAAAATTGGGAAAAATCATTTATGACAGACATAAGGTTTTCCAATTCCTTGCCTTGTAGGGGTGTGTTTAATTTAAACTGACCGCCTAATCCAACAACATTAACTTCCTTATCAGATTTGTCAGTTCGTGTGAGATACTGTTTATGTTTGGTTCGAATGTAAGTAATTCCGTCACGGTTCAATACATCAGTTCCAATTATGATAGGCGCATTCATGAAAGTCGCTGGAACTATTACTAAATCTACTTCAACTGAAATGTCACTGAACTCTATGGTAAGAGTGACGTAAGATGTCGCAATTACTTTCCGATCACTAAGACCCTTCAACACGCAATGTCTCGGCTTAGGTTGACACGTAAAATACTTTAAAATGTCGGAAGAGATGAGAGATACATCGAGGGCCCCGCTATCAATGAGCACGTCTACTGGAATACCATCTATGATTGCTGAAGTTATATCGTTACTTGGTGGAATATCAGATCGATAGGAGCAAAGATTGACATTGCGTTGATTACGTTGCTCTGATTTAGCTTTGATGAAGCATTTGTCCTCGGTGTGTCCCAGTTTCTTACAAAATGTGCAACTGTTACTCGATGACGGTTGCGTATTGAGAGTCGAATCGGAAGGCATATGGGGCGGTCGACTACTAGATGCGTTAGACCTGGGTTGCCTACAGACGCGACTGACATGACCGAACCGGTTACAGTTAAAGCATTTCGGAACCGGACCGCCACCAGACCTCACTACTTGGCTATGTCTTTTATGCTCAACTACCCTTTCCCGTTTTCCTGCTAAAGGCTTTGTGTAAATTGATAGAAATGAAACAATGGTGTCAGGTGCCAGACTGGCGTTAGCGGCGGCAGCGCGTACTTGCGCATTATCTATACCACGTATTACTATTAGGGTTCTCAAATCGTCGCTTAGTCCCTGAACTATCTTTAAGCGTAATAAGGTACGACGAGCGTATTCAGCGTAGCTGGAATATTTATCAGAAGTTGCATTCATTGCCTCGAATAATATATTGGCGTAGTCTAATTTGCCAGGACAGAGGGGTTTGAACTCACGTTTAAAATTAGACCAAGTACGGTCGTTTGAGACCCATTCGCCCAACCAAACCTTAGCGTCACCCCTAAGGCACGATGCAACGCGCGATAAGCATTCGTGATCGTTCCAACTGTTAGCTTCCCTGGCGCGATCCACCTCTTCGCACCATGCTTCAATGTTGTTAATTGATGGGTCGAAATTAGACACATAATAACGTTGCGACCTTGAGGGTTGCATCGTTTTAATGGCTTGTAATAAAGCACTAGCGAGGGTGGACGCCTCAGAGCAAGGGGTACTAGATTCTGTAGACTGCCGTCGCGGTGCAGTATTATTGGACGGAGGAGTTGCAACTGCGGATAGGATGTCGGTTTTATGAACGGGGCGCGCCTTTTCGTTAGACGAACGCGCCTCGACAGGCAAAACTGTCCGGGAGCGTGACCTTGATCCGACACGGTGGTCACTACGAGAGCGATTCCTACTACACGACTCGCGCCTAACCAGAGTACGAGACCGGTGCATGTCGGTACCGTGAGAATCAAGTCGATCTCGGACACGCAAGCCATCTCGCGAAGTACGACGTCTATTGTTTGAATTGCGATCCGGTTCATCGTCACTGCGGTCGCGAGACCTTCGTGAAGTATGTCGGGCTCGATTAGGTGAATCTACCCTGGAAGGACGCTTCCGTAGACTAGGCGTCCTAGTACGTCTCATTATCACCGTCTCAACCAGCAATTAGACACACAAAATTACAGAGAAACGAAGTAAGCAGTAATTTGTGAATAACAAAATTCAAATTCAAAAGTTAACGGTTTTCTTGTTGACAATTAATTACGAATTTTCAGTACAGCTTAACGTTACTGTGGGCTTATGAGTTACTTATCCCACTTCTGATTTTAGCAATCAGGAGTGGAATTTAATAAAAAAAAATACAAATCCAACAAGAAATCCGTTTATTTCTGATTTCAACAAAGAAATATGAAAATGGCTTACGTGACCTTAATAACGACCAACGCTGATTGTCACGAGACGTCCGTACACCACGACCGCTGACGAGCAAATGCCCCACTACCACCGAGTGCTCGCCTTATATAACTTATCGGAGGGTAGTTGATGACGATGTGCTGAAACTCCTTACACAACTCCTTACAATATAATTACAATCGCGATGCACATCTGTACGTACGTTACACACGAATGATAATACCATTACGTGATAATGAAGACATACAGTTGTTAAACCGATTATACTGTTTAGTGGTGAACATTGTAGGGTAGTTGAGTGACCTGGGGTCCAAGTCTACTATTTCAATTGTGTCAGAATGGTCATCCATGGTTGTAAATGACAAGAACGGAGAGATTTTGAAGGCAAAACTGGCAATTTTTTACAATTCTGAAGTCATTAAATGACGATTTTCAGACAATAGTATTAGACTTGGAGCTCTGGTAGACCACCACATCGGGCTTAAATGCTTTGAATAAGCTCTATACATATTAATATGATGAATGAGGTGTGGACTACTCACTAGCGGCGTGTGTATGAGAAGATGACGTGTTGGGAGAGCCATGCTTCGGCACGAATGGGCCGGCTTGACCGCAGTGATACTACGGCCTCACAGAAAACCGGCGTGAAACAACACACGATGTGTTTCGCCGAGTGAGTGAGGATACCGGAGGCTCAAACCCTTTTAAAAAGCGGGCAACTCACTTGCATCTCCAGGTAAGCCGTATGCTTATTTGTCATCAAACAAGTTAAATAACATAATATATTCAACCCATTAATTTGTCCCACTGCTGGGCATGGGTCCAACAAGATAAATAATAGTTTGTAAAAATATAATTGTCTACGGTATTACTCCATTAATAACGGTGATGAAAACGCTGATCCCTGTAACAGCTAGACCTTTGGAAACCAGACTATTGAAAATGCTATTTGGAACTCAAGCAGGCGCACGCTATCCTACAAAAGATGGGACTGACGGAGACATTAGCCTGCAGGGCCTGCAAAAGGGAAATTGAGAGCATGGAACACCTTCTGTGTACATGCGATGCAATGGCTAGAAAGGCTATACCCCCAGGCCTCATTATAAAGCTCATGCATGGAAGAGCTGTTTGTAGAACTGGGAGAGGATGAGGAATAGGTTATTTAGGGGAAGCACAAAAGATCCCATTGGGTCGAAGTGCACCGAGGCCTTGCTGCCTCAGCCCTGCACAAGATAATATAAGTTTTTTTTAATACAGTAACTTGGTTCTTTACATTCATAGAATGTTTTTACTAAACAGAAAAAGTTAACGAGTAAACGTTATCTCGTTTGCTTTTCGTCGACAATGACAAAATCTGTCTCTCATGTGAACACGCCCTAAGGTTTCATTGATAACCGATTACCGCGCCGGAGAATCGATCGCGCCACGGTCACACTGTATACTTATTTAGGGGATGTGTACCGACGTGTGCTGAGCGGTAAATGCTAATTTGAACTACCAGCAGTTTAGGGTTAAAGCAATATCAGTGCGGACAGGTCAACTCGAGGCTGCTATGGCTCTTTATTCAAAAGGCCTGTCCAGATATTGTGTTACGAGTGGTTTCACGTCGGTAGTCGGTGGGTTCGAACCGGCAACTACATGATCGCAAGTCCTGCGCCCTAGCCATTAGGCTACCGCCGCCACGCCGCTTAAAGTTTATTAAAGTTAAAGTTTGTTTCGGTATTTCTTCTCAGAGGTCATCAGTTAGGAAATGCCGGCGCCATCTAGGTAAAAAATGAAAAACATTGACTTTAAGTAATATGATTTATCATTTATCTCCTTCTATCGAATAGTTGCATGATTTACTCGTATTTTGTGCCAACTGCCGATATCTAGGTTTAGATTGATGATAATTCAATTGATTTGTTATTGCTGGACGGGTTTTTGAGCTCCCTGTATCATGATGGAACTGCAAATTAATTTATGTATGATATCGTCCGTGGCTCCCTCCATTTGAGACATTGTCCTACAACACTACCATGTCTGAACTATAATAGAGATATATATATAAGTCACGAGTGAATCGGTTTATTCTAGGCAAGCGCGCTCCATCGTCGATCGCAGTGTCACTTAACATCAGGCCAACTGGTGGACAAGCGTAAGCATATCTATACTAATATATAAAGCTGAAGATTTTGTTTGTTTGTTTACTTGAACGCGCTAATCTCAGGAACTACTGGTCCGATTTGAAAAATTCTTTCAGTGTTAGATAGGCCATTTATTGAGGAAGGCTATAGGTTATATATCATCACGCTACGCGGACGAAGTCGCGGGCAGAAGCTAGTCGAGAATAAAAAAAAGAGACCATGAAACGCCATTGATATTTAGCACGAGCGATCGGCTTCTGTGCCAATGTACATTCATAATTCACGTTTTTAAGAAATTGAAATACCTACGTTACCAGCTTGCTCACTGAAACTTCCATTTATACATAATATTCTTATTGACGTCACGCGTTACGTAAGCACACACGTGCCGACACAATAAATACTTACCTTCACGTAATGTTCTCACAAACGATCTGAGAAATATTATGACGTTATCACTTACATGTAAGACATAAAAACCTGTGGGTTTGCGTAAGAAAAAAAACAAATGCTAACTGTGAATATCGGAGTTGGGTTTTCGGGTGAGTCAATGTTATGAGGTTTTTCTGCAAAAAAATACTAAGTTATGAGTTCTACCGATACAAAACTTATCTGGATGGATCATTACCTGCTTATTTATTGTATTTAATGACAACAGAACTTTACTGCAGCCTATAGACGTTAGTAATACCAGTAGTATCACTCGAGTCAACGTGTCGTTGTCATCTTACCTTAATTGTTAAATCTCATTTGTCTAATTCAAACATACATACCTACAGTCACGCCTTTCTCCCACAAGGGTAGGTACCTAGAAACTATAGACCGCAATCATGTTCTCATACATATGCGTCGATTATCTAATTCACTGGTGTATATTTTGACTATACACTGGGCCAATTAAAGTCTTCTTATGAACAAAAATATTTAATTTGCATCGTGCGTAGTTACAAAAAGAATGCAGTCGGTAGACTGACACAAAGTTTAATGTAATAGTACATGACATAAAAATACTAAACGCCTTTCAAAACTATCATAGCACGCACTCACTGACACGCGAGTTTATTATTAAATACGGTGAGGCGGTTCGCCGCAACAACTAGCTATGCTTCAAGTCAGAATGAAATCAAGTTAGTATATTATAGCTTATTTAATAAGTATTTGTTATCATCCAAGTGATATTTTCCTTCACCGTTGAGGTGACAGTGACGGTGAAGGAAAACATCGCAAGGAAACCTGCATGCCTGAGAGATTTTCTTGACGGCGTGTGAATTCTGCCAACACGCACTAGGCCAGCGTGGTGGACTATAGCCTAATCCCTCTCATCCTGAAAGGAGACCCGTGCCCAGCAGTGGACAGTAAAATGAGTTGAATAAGTAAGTGATATTTGCCGGTGATGGACTCGTTCCAATTTCCAACACTCTGTGAAGGATAAGAAAACATAGATGTCCACTATCGCAATTCACTCATATAACTCCTTTATCTGTCTGGTAAAATAAAACACGAACAAACATAAGTAAAGAAGAATAAAATAAATTCTTTATTTTTACATCTGAGACAAAGAGGATTTACTTGGCATATAACCCACTCAAATAAAAAAACAACATAAATTCACAGCTGTCGCGTAATAACGGGTCTCCTCTATTTTGTCGGTTTATACCCCGTGTCCGAAAATAAGCCGGCATTAAATGTGGTTTATGGTAAAACCTAGTTATCACTAGGGATTACACTGTCCTATATAAGTGATTAATGCGATGTGACGCGATGATATATGAAACTGCTTTAATTAAAATATGAAGACAGTTTCACAGATAATTAAGGTTTTTCTATACATACATTTGTGAACATAATTTACTATACCGCCTGTGACAGTGACAGTGACATTTTACTACCCAATTTACACCCACAGTTGAGTGTAAGTTTTGAATTTCATGTCATGGTGGTGAGACTCAAACTCAAACTCTTAAGTTACTGAAAATACTAGAATGGAAAAATCTAACAAATTTTTTAATTTTTTTTTTCTCTAATTGACTGCGAATTTAGAGGTTCTAGGTTCATTTGCCAAGTCTATCAATAATAAACTTTCGTACCACAAATGTAATATTACCATATCGCATAGAATAGCTTTCACATCGCGCCAGCAGCTTACGTGGGACGCCGGGCTAGCGGAACGTGCGGTGGAATCAAATGAAATTGTTAATTCAATAGGAGAATAGTCTGCCGAGATTATAGTTACTGTATATCATTTGAATGGCAAATGTTGTGTTAGATAATAAGAGCGGAATGATTTAGTTCGGCTGCTTGTTCAGCTGTAGTTTGCACTGTAAAATGTTCCGGGTTCTGTGGAAACAGGAAAAGGAAAGGTCTTTGGAGATATTTTTACTTTAAGAAAAAACGTGGTTTTAACCCGAGAATCTCCTCGTATCGTGGATTAATTTATGAACAAAACTCTCACATGCATACCCACTCAGAAGTCGGAATCATAAAAATATACGTATTTGCTCAGTACGAGGATGGAACCTGCGAGTCCTCAAGTAACCACCCATTGTCGGCCACTTTGCCAATCGAGTTATGAAATTAATTCCATTACAAATATTCCATTAAAATTTTAATCCCTCCTTTTGCAGACTTAACGCGTTAACGAAAAAACTTTGGCATAGGGGAGCAAATAAGCATACGGGTCGCCTGATGGTAAGCTATTACCGCAGCTCATGGACACCCGCAACACCAAAGGAGTCATAAGCGTTACCGGCCTTTTACAAGGGTTTGGACCTCCGGTATCCTCACTCACTTGACGAAACACAACATAAGTGTTCTTTGACGCCGGTTTTCTGTGAAGTGTGGTATCACTCCGGTCGAGCCGGCCCAATCATGGCTCTCCCACGGTTTCCTTATATGTATATCACCCATTCTAAACCACACAAATATTTGATTATACACAATCTATCAGGGAAGCGCGTTCCACATTTCCGCTGTTTCCACATCTAGTTATAGATATCTCAGTTCTTTAGTAAACAGTCCTTTTGGGACCCTCGTAAAACCGCAGGCATACACCGACTAGTCATACATAAACGACCAAAGAATTATTGATCCGCACATTCACCTACTCAGCGGATCTTACATCTGCGGAATAGAACTCACCCTTATTTGCTCCGAGTTGAATCGCTGGTGACAGCTCACCGCGATGAGCTCCCGTTTTCCTTTATAATACGACAAGTAGCTACTTTGTATTTTATTGTGAATTTGAAGTATATTCGTGTATTCTTCAGCTTTACAAACGAGATTACGTTATATTACTGTCGGTTTTATTAACAAACTTCAAGGATAGGATGTTCTTTATTTTATTTATTTGGTATTTTCGGGATGTTTCTTTGTATTTCTCATATAATTATACTTATTGCCTAGTTGATCGCATACAGACTAGGTGGTTAATTGATTACGGGTTTTGGAGACATATTTTTTTCTAAAATTTAATTATTTTGACATACGAGTACAAAAATGACCTTTATCATTCTGTCACATTTTTTTTAGTAACAATTTGGATCGCACATTACTGGTATTATTTTAAACCCCTCGTGCTTTGTTTACGAGGACTGGAGAACAAATGCTTGGAGTTACGAGTGGGTTCAAGTCCGTAGTGCAATTCGAACAGGCAACTATATGATCGTAAGTCCGAAGCCTTAGCCATTAGCCCACCGCCGCTATGAGATCCTTTGGATATAACCTAACTTTTCTCATTATGAATACCCGTGCCCACCAGTAGGTCAGTAAATGGGTTTATAATGATGAGAGCTCTAATCAAACCATTGATACGTAATTCTAGCCGTATACCTACAGCTTACCTACATCAAGGAACTAACTCTTCTCTTTCAATTTATCATTGAAGTGGATAGGTAAACAGAGACTAACCCACCGCCCCACCTGAGCGATTGAATGCGACGCGATAAGTAACTACGTATATCTAACACAATGTGACACCTGAAATTCAAGCAGTTTAAATAAATTCACTACAATGTTCATTTATGGAAAAGGATCTTATGAATCTGTGTTAAAGATATTATATTCAAATAAAACAAAAATACAAATGTGTTTTTTGTAGAAAACTCATTTATTAATTCACCAACAACTGACTTTTCCCAAAGGAGTTCTGAGAGAAAAGGCCTATCTGTACTTATACCAAAATTAATTATTAGGTAGGTAGGTATTAGTCTCTACTATTATAAAATTGTAAAAAAGCTGTGTCTGTACATTGAAGATATTTAAAAAAAAACAAGTGGGTTAGGTTATATAAACGTCTCCGAATCCAAAAATGTCATTTTTAAAATTCTTGTCTGTTTGTCTGTTTGTTACGGGTTGGAGCAAAAACTACTGAATAGATTTTCATTTTATTATCACTGTTAGAAATTATATGCTCCAACTTAAAAACTGGTGAACTTCTTATCTCAATTCATTAAACGAATCGTGAGATACAGCTTGACCTCCCTGATGTATAGAGGCCCATACAAAGAAGAGATCATAACTGTTGGTTATTTATTTAATAACTTTTATTTGATAGACTTTAATTCAACTAAATAATTGAGGTATGTCTCATTTTATTCGCTTTAGCAGTTCCCGAGATACAGCTTGACCTCTCTATCGTATACATTCTGATAGTAAGGAGGGATCATTATTGTTGGTTAACTAAATTATGTTATCAAATGCAATTCTTTTCTTGATTCACGTAAGTCAGTAGGTACTTGATAAGTTTTTGTCGTATAAAATGACTTAAACTCAAACATATTATAATCTGTAACGCTGTTACAGTATTTTAAAAGAGTTACGATTTGAATTATTTGCGTTTATATTGGAACTGGAGATAATTATAGTAGTATACATAAGTTCTCCAACCAACTCCAACTGCCTCAATAGCCAAGTGGTCCTGACCGCGACTTCTACGCTAGAGGTCCTGGGTTCGATTCCCAGGTCGAGCAAAGTGTTATATTAAATATAATTTAAGTAATAATTAATAAAAAATATAAGTATATAAATGAAAACTAAACATAATTTAATAAATAAATACAATTAAACGTTATAAATAAATACAATTAAATGATAATAAATAAATACAATTATAAATATAAAAAGTAAATTCACTTATGAATGTTACAAATAAATACAAAATTTGTGTTATAAATGAGTTAGAAATGAGATGATATGAATATAAACACCATAAATATAATATTTTAATGTATATTTTTTAATGGGCAATAAATTTGCAAATGATGCTAAACCCTCTTCCTCTCTCCTAATTTTGCTGTGCCCGACAGGGTCCATAATGATCTAAGTTATCTATAGTCCACCTTTATAAAACATTATGGAATGCAATAAAGAATTGAGTATTGAGTATTGAGTATTATTTTAGGGAAGGTAAATTTTGACCGCGGGCAGGATTTGAACCTACGTCTTCTGGTAAAATACACCAGACGCTATGACCACTAAGAAACTGCGAGTAGCATTTGCTTAAATTTTCGTCACTAAAATAACTTTATAATTTTAGCCTGGAAAATGCAAAAAAAGAAGATAAGATTACTATATAATATAACCGTAACAAATAGATATCGTGTATGTCGTTTGGATGATGATTCGCCAATGTTTTTTTATTTTTTCATATAGCTTTGCATAGTCTGCTCACATCGCTTCACGTAAGTAAAAACGTAAGTAAAACTTTTGCATACGCTGATGACACAGCTATCATTTTTGATGGCTACTCGTGGGAGGAAGCTTATCGTGCCGCGAACACTGGAATGCAGACTGTTGCTAATTGGCTACAACATAATTTACTGACCTTGAACGTTAACAAAACCAAAACTATAAATTTTTCAGTAAACAAAAAAAACACTGCTTCCAATCAACTCACGCTAAAGTTCCATATATGTGATTATGATGTAAAGGATAGCTGCAGCTGTCCTAATTTCGAACAAGTTGAATGCATTAAGTATCTTGGCATTAACATCGATAACCATTTGAGATGGAATAATCAAATAGTATCTGTTAATTCTCGCGTTAGGAAACTGTTGTACATATTTAAAAGACTACGATCTATAGCAGACCATAATATCCTCAAGATGACCTATTTTGCCTTATGCCAGTCCATACTAAGCTACTGCATAATATCATGGGGTTCAGCTGGTAAAAGTAGCCTTATAACAGCAGAACGTGCACAAAGGGCTATTCTTAAAGTCTCTTACAAGCTTGGAATCAGATACCCCACGGACTTGCTATATCAAGAGACTAGAGTACTGACGGTACGCAAACTGTACATTCTGGCGGTGATCCTGATGTTCCATAGAACTGCATATGCCACTGTGGTAGCGGACCAGCGCTTGCGTAGGAAACCTAAATGGAATACGGCTTTCTACAAACTTAAATTTAGCAACAAAGCGTTTTCATGCATAGGGCCATACTTGTACGGTAAAGCCAACCAAAAATTGAACATCCTCCTCATGACAAAGTTTGCCTGTAAAAAACATGTCAGTGCTTGGCTATTAGGTCTCAATTATATTGAAACTGAAAACCTAATCTATAATTAACTAATTAACAACACACAGACTTATATTTACCTAAGTAACATTCACTCAGTTATTCACTCAGTCACTCACACACACACACACACACACAAACACACACACACACGCGCAAATGCACGCACATGCAGTCACGCATTCACACACACACACGCACACACACACACACGCTTATACATTTACTATACTCCTTCATGAACACTGACATAAATGCGGCATTTGTGTTACTATAATTATTAATTTGTAAGTACCTACCTGTCGAAAGAGACTGGATCCTGCAACACAGGGTATCCTAGTGCGGGATCTAGTGTCCATAATATCAAAAATGTAACTTTTTTAGAACAATAAACATTTACTTTACTTTACGTGGGATACTGGACAATCGATAGGTCACCGTAGTTTTAACTAGCGAGTTCAAATTCTCTTCCGTTGATATTCCGTCTAGTTTGTCTGCGAACATTCAGCTCATTCGTGAATTTATTGAAGAACTGTTACCCTACCAGAGAAATTTATTTGTGTGGATTAGCCAAGTTCATTTAATATGAATTATTTAGAATTTTATTCAGTACTACATGCATGTACCTTGCCACACACATCACGCCAGTATTCTCCGAAGGGTTAGGCAGAGGTGTACTAATTAATGTACACCCACAGTTTGCCGGTATATTTAGGTCCCATGTAATAGGAAGCGAGCCTATTGCCATTAAAAGCTGCTGCTGAAAATTTCATTGAATCACAATAACCCTTTGCTCACCCTGGGAATCGAACCCAGAACCTCTCGTCTAATGATCATGAACGCGTAGCATTCGCGCTCATGATCATTAGACCAATGAGGCTATTTAGTACTACCTAATACTATTAACTTTGTTCTAGACGTAGATACAAGTTTGACTATCCTCTATGCATTAATAATGTGGAGAAGTTTTGGATTATGAAAAATGTTTAATCCAAGCCACCATAAAGAATATTTCTATTAAATTATGTTCGGAATATTAGTATTTCTCGAACTTGGCGTGTGCACTGCTATGCATGAAAACCTGGCAACGTCGCTTCGTGTGATGTTTGACAGCGTTGCCATTTGCATGCAATCCGCGCTGCAGAACGTATTCCGAGGACGACGTGTTTTTATAATGTCGAATGCTTGTCGGACAACTTTGATTCTAACTTGTATTACTACTACACAGAGACGTGTTACATTACATATAGGGACAAGACACATTGTTACTAGAACGTACCTAATAAGAGATAGGGCGCTGCTCATTTGCTGCGATTCAAGTTCAAATTCTGGGTTTCCTTAGCATGCATCTTCGACGTTTCGAAACGAATCGAAAGTTTCAACGATCCTAAAGTGTTTATTACTTGCTAATGTTGTATGAAAACATTTAAAGAGGTTGCCGTAACGTAAGGATTTCTCCTGTATCGTGGGTGCTTTTGCAAACACAATTCCTCACAAGCACAAACGCCCAGGTCCGAAACAACTATCTGCTTGCGGATCTTACAACTATTTGCTTCGTGTGGGGATCAAACCCAACACGCTGCGCAGAAGCAGATCGCTCAGCCGCTACGGCAAACATATTGTCAAAATGAAGTAGGTAGTTATAAGTTTTGTTAAGTTTCTTGTAGACACTGTATAGTGTGTATTCGAATAATTTAGATCTCTATGGTAATTGTCAGAAGGAAAGAAATAAGAACACCAAATAACTTATATTCCAAGGTTAAATGAATAATTTAAAGTTCTCTGGAAACGGCGGTAGCCTAATGGCTAAGGCGTTGGACTTGCGATCATGTGGTTGCCGGTTCGAAACCCACCCATTACACTACCGACGTGAAACCACTCGTAACACAAGCATTTTAGCTTAGCACGAGGGGTTAACAAGAATACTAGTAATGTGCGACCCACATTGTTAGTAAGATTTAAAAAAAAAAGTTATACAATTACAATTAATTATTATTACGCGTGCTTACCCTGTGCTCTAAGGATAATGTCTGAACGGAATTATATGAGCGGGATGGCGGGCGAGCTCTGAAGGAGCTGCGTCAGCGTTACAATGTCGACACAGTTTCAATACACGCTGGAGACTAATCAATTTTACAAGGAACAGGTTACTCGTAAGTAGGTAGTCTGATGCTAGGATAGCAGTTAAAGTTCTTGTGTTTAACCCCAAATTTCAAATGCACTAATAAACCGGCAAAACAACGTAATTTTAATACCGTACTCTGCATCAGCGGGTTAATTTGCTCAAAGCCGCAGCGCTCGGGGTCGTAGAGCAGCGGCTAATGTGAACGGGGCTTACGAGACGATGCATGATGGTGCGTGCACGCCGTGTGCTCGAGTATTAACAGTGGTTATAGAGCGCACACAAAGGTGTCAACAAGTTTTTATAAACATCACTATCACTACAAAGTATAAAACAAAGTTCACTTCCCGCTGTCTGTGCCTATGTATGCTTAGATCTTTAAAACTACGCAACGGATTTTGATGGTTCGGTTTTTTTTAATAGATAGACTGGCTTAAGAGGAAGGTGTAATGATAATACATGTATAATATAGAAGAGAAACACTGATAATTTTAAAGTTTTCTAATGTGATGTGGTAAATAAACGCACACATTTTTTGCGCTTACATTGCAAACGCTGGCTGATATTATATTAATATTTTTTAGTTAATTAAAAGGTTTAATGTATACAGTTTGCATCTGAATTTTCCGTGGACATAAAAGCGACAAAATGCCCAAAAATTACACTGTAATAGTTGATAATAGCTTTAAAGTATCGGTCGCAGGTAAAAAGTCAATACTACCTATTCATTGTCTAATTCATACCCTCAGTACAGACTATATCCCCTATTCCAAAGATAATACAATTATAAAGGGGTATACAGAGGCAGCCGGCAGACAGATACGAGGTCTGACACACCCCTTAATAGAGAAATAACGTTGCTGAATCGTTAAAAGTCATCGTGATTAGGTGAATTCTCTCGTAGGGACTCAAATATATCGTAAGACATTGAAACAAAACTAGGTACTTTTTACGGATCATTTAATTCTCTACGTTTCGGATTCCTTACAGCATTCATGGTCACTGGAAGAATGAGGTGTTGGACGTCTTAATGTTAAAATTACTAACAGGTATCTACTTTGTGTCCGCTATTTATATCTTGTGAAAGTCCCTCACGGTCAATTATAGAGAGAGAATCCTTTGCGTAGGAGTTGTCTGTAAAAAAAATAGTCAAGCATTCCAGGGATAACAAAGTATATCATAGCTTAAGATGCGACTTATAAAAATTTTGATATTTTCATGAAATAATTATACTCAAATGTCAGATCAACTTAACATACCTAAAGGTCAATGGCGAAGCTCGAATTGCCCACAGAAACGTTATACCAAAATAAATCGTAATCCAAACGATAATTAATTTATCAAAATGTTTCATTATTTGATTTGATTGAGATACCATTCCTAACGTACCTCTTTTGTTATGGGATTGAGGGGCAAACGAGCAGACGGATAACCTGATCGTAAGCGATAACCGCCGCCCATCGACACCCGCAACACCAGAGGAGTCACAAGTGCGTTGCCCGGCTGTAAAAAGGGTTTGGGCCTCCGGTAACCTCACTCACCCAGCGAAACACAACGCAAGCGCTGCTTCACGCCGGATTTCTGTGAGGCCGTGGTATCACTCCGGTCGAGCCGGCCCATTCGTGCCGAAGCATGGCTCTCCCACGTTAAAAATTATTATAATAATTAATATTTCGTCTACTACTACTTCACTGGAAATTAACGACCGGAAAAAATGCTTGTGTTACGAGTGTTTTCTTTTGTTCACGTCGGTAGTGCAATGGGTGGGTTTCGAACCGGCAACCATATGATCGCTAGTCCGACGCCCTAGCGGCTAACGCCGCTTAGTTATCAGTAGCTTCCAACCGCGACTTTGTTTGCGTGGACTTTATAATTGTGTCCGACATAGATAAAAAGTAGCCTTTTATTCCAGACTATAATCTATCTCTGTGCCAAATATTATCCAGATCCGTTCAGCCGTTCTGGCGTGAAAGAGTAACAAACATCTATCCATACTCACAAACTTTCGTATTTATAATATTAGTAGGATGAAGCTATTAAATCTATTGGGAATTCGGTCCCCGGACTCTTACGTAAAGGTTAACTTAAATTTAATTTATCACAAAA
Source organism: Acronicta leporina (assembly GCA_947256265.1). Lineage (NCBI taxonomy): Eukaryota > Metazoa > Arthropoda > Insecta > Lepidoptera > Noctuidae > Acronicta > Acronicta leporina. The sequence continues at coordinate 9,469,440 of OX366537.1, forward strand.
GTTGTAACGAAATGACGGTTGGATCATTGCTTCAAAACAAGCTCGTATTATTTGACAAATTATGTTGTTGAATTTTAGATTTTAATTATGATTATGCTGTCGACTTTGTGCTCTTTTGAACGTGTGGGTCTCATTGATGCCCTCGGCTGATGAGGGTGACTTAATTAGCACTCTTGCCGACGCAATGGTCCTTTTAATACCTATTTATCTGTGAATAGTTGGAACTGTAGGGTTCGCTTGGCAGTTTCAGTGACAAATTGTCTAGGGATTAGAAAAAAAATTTAACCACCGGACACGAATACATAGGTGTAATAAGATTGAAGTATTTGTCTCTCAATCTGTGTTATGTTTGTGTGCTCCTAAATTGATCGATAAATTGCGATGACATTTTATTTTCAAGATGACGTAGGTAATAACCGGAAGAGTTCTTACGTGTGATTAATAGAAATATGTAAAACACAAATTCTACTAGTAGGTATATATACCATCACGTTGTTATTCCCCGAGAGGTTAGGCAGAGGCGTACTTATATACACACACAGTTTGCCGGTACGTTTAGATCCCATCTGGGGGTGAACTTATTGCCATTAACCGGGCACAAATCTCAAACTCCAAACTGCTACTGAGAATTTCATAGAAAAACCCAATAACACTTTGCTCGACCTGGGAATCGAACCCGGGACCTCTAGCGTAGCAGTCGCACCACTAGGCTAAACGAGGCAGTATAAAAATGGAGTCATTTATAAAAATCTAGACATAACAACACTATTGTGAAGTTTTCGGACACCTATACATTAGGTTCTTACATACATATTTTCAAGCCTGTCTCCCATTGGGGTAGGCAGAGACTATAGATTTCCACTTGCTACGATCCTGGCATACTACTTTCGCTTCATCTATGTTCATTAACCTCCTCATGCATGAACGTCGGTTTAGGGTGCTCTTAACCTGTCCTTTTTTAAGAACGGCCGCAACTTGGTTGTCGTACGTTCGTCGAGGTCGGCCCCTTCCAACTCTTCCATCCATACTCATCATGTATACTCGTTTCGTCAATCTCCGTTCATCCATCCTCTGTACATGCCCAAACCACCTTAACATACCACCTTAACATATTAGGTTCTTATCTAACCCAAAAGTTGAACTAACTTTATTATATTTTTAATATACTTCACAAAAGGCCACAGTCATCGCCTCAATGCCTACAGCCTCCAATTTTGGTGAAAAACATGAAAAGATAAACATTTGTTCCTATTGTTGGAAACCCTAACACAAATTACTTTCCGTTTGTTTGTTGAAAACGAATACCTACCAAATGAAGTTCCTGAAAATGGCGGCGATGGGTTGAGTATTACTTCAGATATATAACGAGATAATAATATACTGAAATACATACATACATATTTGCACGCCTGACTCCAATAGAGATAGGCAGATATCCACTTACTACGATCCTGGCACGTTATGTTAATTATGTAATCTCCTCATCCATGATCTTCGATTTATAATGCTCTTAACCTGACCTTTATTGAGAACGTCCACAATTTGGTTATGGTCCGTTCACCGAGATAGGCCCCTACCGACTCTTCCATCCGTACTCACCCTGTATACTCGTTTCGTCAATCTCCGTTCATCCATCCTCTGTATATGACCAAATCATCTTAACATACCTACAAACGCTGGTGTAATATAGCTTTGCCTCCAGTCTAGAATTTTCTTGAGTGTCGTGTGTATTTACAGACATTTTCTGCATACACTAACAACGTATGCTTCGGCACGAATGGGCTGGCTCGGCCGAAGTGATACCTCACAGAAAACCGGCATGAAAGAAACTTACCTTTTTGGGATAGAGGAGCAAAGAGCAGACGGATCACCTGTTGGTAAGCGATAGCCACCGCCCATGGACACCCGCAACACCAGAGGAGTCACAAGTGCGTTGCCCGCCTTTTAAAAGGGTTTGGGTAACCTCACTCACTCGGCGAAACACAACGTAAGCGTTGTTTCACGCGGGTTTTCTGTGAGGCCGTGGTATCACTCCGGTTTATCCCACAAAAAAGATGCGACCTACATTTAAATTCCTTACTTCAGATTCAAACCGGTAAATTGGAATTTTCTAGACTTAGATCATTAATTAAGTGAAATCGACAGGTCGTCTCAACAAACTGAAAGTTTCCAATAAGCCTCAAGTCTACAGATTAATTACCTACCTGTCGGTCTGTTTGAAATACATTTTTAATTCAGCGTTACTTACCGAAATCTGAAAGAAAAATGAATCTTAAAATGTTTTCAGTGAGGCAAATGAATATTTTATGTAAACGGGTTTTAAATTTTCTAAGATTTTTCTTTAAATCCGGTTACTTGTGGGAGTCCTGGCATCTTATGCAAATCACCACTAAGTGACTTCCCACAGAATATTCTAGACACTTTTTTAAGAAAACGTTGCCCCGCTCTGGGAATTTATCACAGGTATTATCACAGACACACAAACACCCTGACCCGGAACAACTGTAGTCCTGAGCGTAAATGCTGTGCTAGAGGTCCTGGGTTCGATTCTCAGGTCGAGCAAAGTGTTATTGGGATTTTCTGTGAAAATATCAGTAGCAGCTTGGAGTTTGGATGTCGTGCCCGGATCATGGCAATAGGCGCGCCCCGTATTACATAGGCCCTAAACATAACACACCCGGCGAACTGTGGGTGTATATTAGTACGCCTCTGCCTAAACCTTCCGGGAATGGTAAACAGGCGTGATAGTATGTAAAAGTTGATTTTTATAGAGGAACGTGGTATTGGAGGACAATGGTGCGTTTCGGACGCGATTTTGCGCTAAGGCGTTTGTTTTTAGTCTGTAGAAGTCATAGAGTCGGTCCGACATTATATCTATACATTTAACTAGTTATTTCATTAGGGAGAGAGGTCACATAGAAATATGGTCTCCAAAGACATTTTTTCGTAGTGTCCGGAAATCAACCTGCCGCGTTCCAACCCTTGGATCCACATACCAACTAATACTACACTGTCTTCTTTCATCTACCATTGGTTAAGGTCATTTCTAAGAGCATTTTCCATCATCTTGAAATCAGCTGATAGGCCACTTTTCAGTTTCATCCTTCTCCAAAATATAAATTAAGCTACAGAGGCACTTCTATATAATAAGCGTGCCTCCATAAGTCGTTCGTAATCCCGGGTTGAGTCGAGTTGAATTGAGTCGAGTCGAGTTGAGTGCGGTACGTAAACAAATTACTGAGTAATGGCACTCTCGTCGGACCGATTCACTAAACGAACACAGTTTGAGGGGTACAATGAAGTTCAGATGCACTGGATGCGGCATCGAACTACAATTATCTTGATTGTAGTCAGTTTCATTTAACGGGCGTATGGTTGAACTATACAACATTATTAGTTAGTGTCTAGACAATATTACAAATTTGCAGGAATTATCATCACCTTTAGACCCACCAGAAGAGTAAATTTTGGTATGACAGTGCCGATCATAAACTAATATTAAATACAATAACAGTACATACCTATATTAACTTAATATTTACAATTACAAAAAAATAAATTACACCCTCCGCTTGAACTTACTTTATCGCTGTTACAAGGAAAACAACTTCCATATAATAACAAGAACTTAAGACCAAATTTTTACAAAGCTGACTACGCAAAAATAATCAAACACCTAAATGATCAAAATTGGACAGAACTTTTCAGGGAAAAGAATAACGTAGATGACATTCTACAGGTCTTCTACAACGTTTTGAGGAATACAATTAATAAATTTGTACCGAACTGTAAGCCAATGTCTGGTCGCTACCCCCCATGGTTCGACAAAACATTAATACGGTTACTTAAGGAAAAAAACAAGCTAAGACTCAGATACAAAAAATATAAAAACCCATTAGATGAAATAGAATTAAGGATAGTAAGTAAACGTTGTCAAGATCTAGCTAAGAATCGGTATAGGGATTATATGAATAGGTTAGAGAACGAAATGTCGAAAAATCCCAAATTATTCTGGACGCACATTAAGGCTAAACGTGGCGGTGCCAGCACTTACCCACTAGTTATGACTGATGGGCAAACTGTAACATCACATGGCCCAACAATTTGTGATCTTTTCGCAGATTATTTTTCATCTGTCTATATTTCAGACGCTGATACTAATTTCGACCTGAACTACTATCTGCAATTATTAAATAACGATGGCCAATGTTTAACTATACCATCTATTGAGCCTGACTTCTTACTCAATAAACTGAAGTCAATTAAGACAAGGAAAGGTGCAGGTCCGGATGGAATACCGCCCTTGTTTATTTCCTCTTGTGCTACGGCCTTGGTTACCCCATTGTTAAAGATTTATGATACATCACTGGCCACGGGAACTTTTCCACAGGAATGGAAGAAAGCCAATGTTGTCCCTGTATATAAATCTGATAAAAAAGATAACTTCTCTAATTATAGACCTATTTCGATACTGTCTACCTTTGCTAAAATTTTTGAAAATATAATCAGTTCTCATATCCAGCAACATTTAAGGCCCTATCTGAGCGAAAAACAGCATGGTTTCGTCGCATTTAGATCTACCTCCACCAATCTGTTGGGATTCACAGAGTCTCTTATTCAATGTATTGACTCTAATACACAATATGATGTGATTTATACCGATTTTTGCAAGGCCTTTGACAGAATTTCCCACTCCATACTCCTTCAAAAGATGTCAGCGTACGGTATCACAGGACCGATGCTAAAATGGTTTCAGTCTTATTTGACCGATCGCGAATTTTATGTTGTTGTGAATGGGTTTCGTTCTAAGAGTCATTCCATCTCATCTGGAGCACCACAGGGCTCCCACCTTGCTCCTGTATTATTTAATATCTTTGTGAACGACCTACCTTATTGTTTTCGCTTTTCGGAATGTTTCCTATATGCTGACGATCTAAAGTTTGCGAGAAAAATTCAATCACCTACAGATACATTACTGTTACAGGAAGACCTGGACCGTCTAATTCAATGGTGTAAACTGAATAAAATGGAACTTAATACGAATAAGTGCTACCAAATAAAGTTCTCTAGAAAAAATCAATACATAGACGCGGAATACTATATACATAATAATAAATTGCGGGAGGTTGGTACAATTAAAGATTTAGGGGTGATTTATGATAGAAAGGTAACTTTTGTGCCACATATTGATCATGTGACAAAAAAAGCATCAAAAATGTTGGGGTTTATAATAAGAAATACAAGGGGTTTCAAAAAAATTAGTACAAAAGTTATGCTTTATAACAGCCTCGTACGGAGCATTCTTGAGTATTGTAGTGTCGTATGGAGACCACACTATGCCACACACGCACTCCGCTTAGAACGGGTGCAAAAACGTTTTCTGTGGCACTTGGCTTTCTCCACAGGAAAATCAAAAGAGTTGAACTCATACAACACCCGCCTCCAATACTTCAGAATGCACACCATGGCCACGCGACTAAACGTTGCCGATGCACTATTTTTGTACAAACTCATTAGAAACAAAATAGACTGTCCTAATGTACTGAATCTTCTGAGGTTTCGCGCGCCAGCTAGATATCCTCGGAATAGGATCACACCACTTTGCCCGCCACTACGCAGGACTGTTCTTGGGGCTAACTCGCTTATCGCTAGACTGAGTCGTGTATTAAACAGAGCAGCTGCAGTGATTTGGTCGATGTCCATCACGACAGTGTCGGAACATTTTATAAAACTGTTATTGGCCATTTTTCAAATATAAAGTAATTGCAATTTTGCCCAATCCGAACTCTTTGAATATTATTTTACAATATTGATTTGATTTGATTTAAGTAATTTAATTTAAATTTTAATTTTAACTTAAATTTTAAACATATCAATTATTTTTAACAGCGATCTTTAATTATTAATTTTAATATAGGTTTTTACCCATAATTAATTTACTGATAACGTTTTTATTGTTTTTTTTTATTATTTTATTATATAACTATGAAATTATTTAGTTTTAATTCTTAATTATAATTATATTCATAATTGTATTAAATATAAGTCAAAATTAAATTATTTTCCTCGAGTATGTTTACCGTAAGTAGTGCATGATGTGTTAGCCTGTTAGTAATTACTACACTCTTAAATGTAACCATATTTTTTAAAACCCATGTCTGTATAGTGTAAGTGATTGTTGGCTAACCAAAAATATAAATAAATAAATAAATAAATAAATATGAATGTTTTATGGGATAGCAGGCAAACGAGCAGACGGATCGCAACACTAGAGGAGTCGCAAGTGCGCTGCCGGCCTTTTAAAAAGGAGTAGGTACGCACTTTTCTTGAAAGTTCGAAGGTCGTATTGGTCAGGAAATACTGGAGGCAACAGTTCATTCCACAGTTTTGCTGTGCGACGATGGAAGAGACAGACTTTCTCTGTCTCTTCCATCTCTCTATGTATTTGAACCACAAAATTCTCTCGGTTTCAATTTTCCGTCTGATTTTTCGTCAATGAAAGCTGTCCTCCCCGCGCCCCCGCCCCCGCCGCCCGCCGCACCCACCCGCGCCCGCGGCTCACGATGATGCCCTCTTTGTGCGACAGACAGACCGTCCTGCTGACGTAATTGATTCTGTATAAATATAAAAACGTATAGCACACATAATTTACGTAAAATTTCTAGTAGAACGTAGCAGAGTTTTAAAAGGGGCGCAGCTTTATGATGGGGCTAGACTGTGGGGACTTTGGTGAGTTGAAATCTTATGTTTCGCCGCGTTAGTGAGGATACCGGAGGCCCAAACATTTTTAAAAGGCCCGCAACGCACTTGGGACTCATATGGTATGAGGGTGTCCGTGGGCGATCCGTCTGTTAGTTTGCCCCCTATGCTATAAAAAAGGGTAAACAGAACCTTGTTGCGATGGTATGTTATTATAGCTCTGTCTGTATACATATAATTATGTATATTTCGGTGTGACGTCACTGAACTAGCCAACTTTCAATCCTTACAACTTAAACTTCAATGAGCATCAACCTCATTAACCGTTACACCAGCGCGACATCGCTGAAACAAATGAGTGACGAGGGTTACGACAGGCGACCTGTCGATGAGCTGATGAGCTGGCGCACAAGAAGTGATGAAGGGTTAAATAGAGCGTATATGAAATTATAACTGGTCGATCTCTGTACCGTACAGATATTAAAGAAAAATAATAGGTATGTAGCGACATCTATCGCGCTACATACGAAACCGATGAACAAGTGCTGAATCGCGCAAGTGAAGTTTGCACCACAATTGAATATATTCTTCCGCCCGACTTCAACCGTTGGGCCGTGGTTTGCCAGGCAGAATACTCACTTGGTCTGAGGGGGTCCTCCCTTTAATTGAACAGGCAACACACCTCGCTCCTTTACAGGTGTTTAAGAGCAATAATAACAAACTTAAGCAATTAACCTTTTTTACTGTCCAACTTTTTGTATGCGCATCTTTAACGATCGTATTGCTAAAGGTCTAACTTAAAATCTAGTGCATTTATCATCTTGAGACCTAATAAAACTGATCGAGGAATCGAACCCTGGACCTCCATTGTAGCAGTCGTGGTTTTATGCCTACTAGACTTATGAAGGAGTTCCATGTAAGTAGATAGGTACTTAATGTTCACCAGTGTGGAATGAATTATTGCCAGACCAATACGACCTTCAAACCTTCATGAAAATAGCGTCTACTACTACTACTTAAACTAACTACTTCCTTTTAAAAGGCGGGCAACGCACTCGTGACTCCCTTGGTGTTGCGGGTGTTCATGGGCGACGCTGAAAGCTTACTATCAGGCGATACGTCTGCTCGTTTGCCAATAAAAAAAGAAATATAATGTACCTACTATTAAACGCCCGATATACGTGGATCTCAATTAAAAAGTTATTGAGTATTAACAATAGTAGGTACTACATACACAATAGAATCAAATATTATTTGACAGGAAATTGACATAATTCCGCAAATATTCTTTTCCCGCGCTTCGGCACGTTCCATCGTGATCGAACTCGTGCCATAGACGAAATTCTTTTTTTTTTCTCACTTTGGCAATGATGCAATGTGCGAATGTCGACTATTTTATTTGTTGTCAGTTGTATTGTGATCGAAAGACTTTAGTTATATCTATATATGTATGAGAGGCTCAAGGTTTTAATAACTACTTTGATCAATCAAGGTTAAAATGCGCTTGCCGCGGTCAGTACACGGATGGGTGATATTTTTTATAACATCGAATCCCTTCCATACCCAGATAAAATATCACGTTCAGAGTTCGGTCACAGTATTCCATCGTTGTTGTCTGACTACCAGGGTATTTATAGGATAGCAGTACTGCCTTGAAAACTTGTTGTGGAGGTCTGATGGTAGTCGCTTTGTGTAAAATACCATATATCTATATACCTATATAAAATGAATCCCTATTTCCCTAGGTCACGGGATCACGCGTGAATGGCTGGATCAATTTCGCTAATTCATTTTTTGTTGTGTTTGTTATTGTAAGGATAAGGTGCTTATGAAAGAAAAACTAAGAAAGTTGCGAGGAACATTAGAAAATTTAAGAAATTGTTTGTCTTTTTTTAGTAATTATACCAATCCGAATTCAATAGGTAATCTTATTAAAGACAGGGCAACGTCTGCTAGTAATAATATAAAAATAAGTATAGGCAGACCCAAACAAAAAAAAACAGGTAATGTGTAGATACAATGTCTCTGCCTCGTTAGTCTAGTGGATTCAAGTGCGACCACTACGCTAGAGGTCTTGGGTTCGATTCCCAGGTCGAGCAAAGTGTTATTGGGTTTTTCTATGAAATTCTCAGTAGCAGCTCGGAGTTAGGAATTTGTGCCCGGTTCATGACAATAGGCTCGCCCCCTATTACATGGGACCTAAACATACCGGCGAACTGTGGGTGCACCTTAGTACACCTCTGCCTAACCCTTCTGGGAATACAGGCGTGATGGTATGTTTATGTTTATGTGTACAATGTATTTACTACTAAAAACATTTTTATTCTTTTGAAGTTGAATTATTCTTTCATGAGTTCTCTACAACAGACACAAAAGTACTCAAATTCAAATGGGATAAATCTAGAACTTAATTCAATGCAATAGAATCAACAATGTATAAAACAGATAGTGTTTGCCGGCGGTAAGCAAATCGTCGAGATTGCAACCTTGTTTGTGGCCCGCATGCCACCCCTCGTCTTGCACCCCCAAGACCCCCAGATAACGACCCCATTTTATTGTCACTCAATTTGAGTTATACTTGCATTAACATTTATAGTAGGTGCTTGAAATTCTAGAACTAAAACCTTAATTATAGAAACATAATAAGCTGACACATTTATTATGAACCTCTGGGTCAGTGCATCTGCTGCAGTATCTATTATTTCATCGAGCTGCAACATTTTATCCTCTTCCTTGATTACATGATTTATGCAATTGGTCCATGACACCGTGCCTATTTTAATAATTTCTTCCTTCTTTAATAAATTCCTTGACTTGAGCCATTTTAAAAGATTTATTATTTTTGCCAACATGGCCTTTTAATTGTGCCTGTATTAATTCTATGGGATTTAATTCGCAATGATAAGGCGGAAGGTATAATACAATAACATTTTACTGGCTGCCATTTCATTTGAACTTGAAATTACAGTTCAGTTGTTCATTCACTTAGATCAAAATCATTCATTATTTTGTCACATACCTAAAATTGGTATAAAGTCTAGAGTTTTGAAATGTCAAATTGTCATGATTATTTTATTCTGTGAAAATGAAATTCCATAAATTTCGTTTTCATTAAAAATAATAGGCTTTTATAGTGATTTCGAAGCAGTTTTGGTGTAATTTGTATAATAATGTATGTGTATAGTGTCAGTATTAATAAAATCGTTTCCTACATCAAGTGCGTGATTAAAGAAAAACTAGTAATTTTCGCATCGGACAGGGTTTGTTTACCAAAAAAGACAAGTCCAAAAGAACGGACTGTACACATATTCACTTAGCTACAAGAAAAAACGGCGAAGACTGCCATTCCCATTATTGTTCTAATTCTGAAATTAATGTAGTATAGAAATGCTATGATGTGTATTGTGTGCTAAATCCAGCCCCCGCCGGATTGTTAGCGAATCCGAGCGTATATTAAACAATAATTTTAGGGTGAACGTATTTTGACTTGTTTTCAGTCCAACGTTTACGTAGTCACTGTTGTGTGTTTTCACAGGTTCGTGGTAGTGGTGGCAGACAGTGTGGTGCACGAAGATACCAGGTACCATCAGCAACGACGGGCATCGTGCCGATTCTCTCCGGTAAGTGAATGTATGACTTTAATAATCTGCAATCTCTCAACTACAGTAAAATCGAAATAACTGTGCGCCTTTGGAGTTAGCCGTTCTGAACAGCCGCGATGGTAAAATTACTCAGGTAAATGTTTATTGCTAAAATATCGAAGTCAGTTAGGACTATATTCCTTTGCAAAAATTTGCGACCCTGATTGTCTTTACACAGAGTTTTTGTATATCACTTCAAAGCGTTTTCGACATAATTTTATCGTCACATTACTTCGTCCCCAGCATCACCAGATTTCAACACGATATAGGCGATGACAAAGTTATTTTACGGCATGTATTGGTTCTTTTTTCAAAAACCTTACTGAGCAATGTGGGTTTTTTAGGTTTCGTTCCAAAAGAACTCTGCCTCATTAGCTAAGTAGTCCTTAGTTAGTAGTCCGCGACTGCTACGCTAGAGGTCCTGGGTTCGATTCCCAGGTCGAGCAAAGTGTTATTGGTTTTTCTATGAAATTCCCAGTAACAGCTCGGAGTTAGAAATTTGTGCCCGGTTAATGGCAATAGGCTCGCCCCCTATTACATGGGACCTAAACATACCGGCGAACTTTGGGTGTACATTAGTACGCCGCTGCCTAACCCTTCGGGGAATACAGGCGTGATGGTATGTTATATGTTGTTATATTCAGAAATATTTTTTTTTTTTCTAAAAATGCTGGATGTTTTATTTTTTACTCCTAGTCGTATTCACGTAAGAATGAATTTTAATATTACTTATCTGAGTTATGAAGATTCATGCAGTCATATTTATATTGTTACATGTCACACAACTGCATGGAGATTAATGACCCCGCGAGATAACATTTTGTCCTACATTTCAAACGTTTTTCATTTCCCTCGTGTTAAAATTTTCAAATATTTCTGTATTCGTTTAATATAAATGCAACCAAAAACCAACTTTATCACATAATAATACAGTTCCTTTTAAAAATATAATAAGTATAAACAACATTACACTTGACACACTTTGAAATAAACTCTGTTTGTTATAATATAAAGTTTAATTCCGAATGAATTTGTGCTGGTTAGGTTGTTATGTCTCTCACGTATTAGATTAGGCCACGCGCAGTTCGCGCGATGCCGCGTCTAGCCGCCTCGCGTCGCGCGTCAGATAAATATGCTGATTTATAAGGCGACGTGCGACAACACGCGACACATATCGTCAGCTTGCGAACTCTTTATTCATTCAAAGAGTGCAAGTTTCAAACAAGTTTTGTTACATACGGTTATATCACTAAAACAAAAGTTTTTTGTTGTTGTTAGGTGTTTTGTAAACTTTTAAGTAGGTAGTTAAAATATAAGATTTGTTATGAATATATATAACTGTAGTATTCTCTGAGATTCTTACACAGAATGCAAATGCAACATAGCTTGATATTATGTGTAACAACGGGAATGAATGCCTTACTTTCTGCGTTACACGACACAAAAATACCAACAAACCTCTTAAGAGTATTTTTTCTGAAAATATAAATTCATTTATCAAAATTAGCACTAATAAACTAATAAAATGAAATAACCTAAACGCCAAAATGCTATAAAATTTAATAATACATCGCGTTACATAAAAAACAATATCCCGAACATTTTAAAACTAATAACAATACAAATGCATTTGCGAACTCGGTAATAACACTATAAAAATGCATCCCACATATCTACACTATATCCATAGAGATAGGTATTTGTCCAAACGCGTCAATATTTATGGTTGGCGCGGTTATAAGTGCCATTGGTCACACGTGCCGCGCGGGTACGACGCGAGCGTTTAAATCTACTCGCGTTATGAAGGGATAATGCATTTGTGAAAATGGTAGCGTTACATTATGTCTGAGGGTCAGGACGGTGTGCGTTTTATTTGTTCTTGATATGCTGTCGATTTACACACTTGAAATTTTATTAATAAAATTGTATAAATGCGAAATAAAACGTGTGGACTGGTAATAAAAAAGTCGTTAATGTTTTTTTATTAATTTTATGTGATTGTACGTTTTTTTTAGCTTTATATACTGGATTTCAATCAATTTAGTTTGAGCTTGCCGTGTAGAAGCCTGAATAGTGCATTGTTTCAAAACGAATAAAAAAATAAATTGATAGAAAGACTTATTCGTAACGAATAACCAAAAATCAGGTCTACCCTTAACACAACATCAGATTACAATATCATAAAAACCTGGCCGTCAAACCTGAGCCAGCAAAATTGCCCAATAGATCACTGCGGAGTCTCCACGCATCTTATAAATGGGAGGGTAGACGGTAATAAAGCGGCTGACGTATGGAGCGTCACTTGTCGCGTCGATCACTTCAATATAGACGCGGCATAAATCACGTGACCCGTGATTTAGGTTTCATACTCTGCCGCGCGTAGGCTCGTGGACTGACACATTTATGTATACGAAAATGTTTGGCTGGAAAAATCTCTTAAGTTTTTCATGTTCTTAAAACATCAACAATGTCTATAAATAAAGAAAAATGGTTCTGTTGCAATCATGTTAATCGAAAGCCCAAATATACAAATTATTGGGAAAGTTTAAGTTGTTTTAAAACATACATACCTACATAATTGCATTTTTTTATGCAAAACAGCTTGTATTTTTCAAAACAAATCAGTTATACGGACAAAAATGTTCATGTTCACCCAATTCACTTCTTTTTATGTAGTTACAAAAACTGTGTTACATTTCCTTTACAAGATTGAAGCTCAATTTCCAATAAAATTCAACAAAAAATATCCTCCGCAAAATAATAACCTTTCTATTCTATTAAAAAGCGTTTTCAACAATTTTCCGTCCCAGTGCGTCCTCGGGCTCCGCAAATAATAAAATATTCGCAGGAAATAGCCGACGCGCGGTGAGCGATCCTCTTAACGTCCAGTATTACACGACCTTTTAAAACCATATAATTGTTTTGAACCAGAGATCGAGTAATTCTGGTCCTTAGGTACGCTAGCCATATTATCGAGACCTTCGGACAACCAGTTTAACAGGATCTCCTAATAATTTTGAGCTGTTTCAAATCACGGATCAAGAAGTCCTGGTATGCAATACAGTAACCAGATAACTTTGACCCTTAACAACGTTATTTTGGTTTTATATGAGGGGTCAAATCGTTTGGTTCGGGACTTATTGACGGGGCTACCTGCAAAGTGCTGTGGGATCCGCCACCCATCATTCAATCTCGACAAATGCTTTGTAAAGCGTATCTACTCTACATGGTATAAATTTATGAGATACTACTACCTGTGCCCGCGACTACGCCTACGCGTAAAGTTTTAACTTTCGCGGGTTTATTATGCTCTAGAGAAAGGTAGCTACGAAGTTTCTGAAGAAAGGAAAGAATTTTACCGAGTATATACAAAATATCACTTCGAAATATTAGCGCACGAGTATGTCCAGAGTACAAACTGCTGTTATTTCTACACGCAGAATTACTACAACGAAGTCTCCATATATCGAATAATATCTTGTCTATTTCATTAGTTTGGGTCATATGTCGGGATTAGAATTTCATCAGTGGGAGAGCCATGCTTCGGCACGAATGGACCGGCTCAACCGGGCCTCACAGAACACCGGCGTGAAACAACACTTGTGTTTCACCGAGTGACTGAGGATACCGAAGGCCCAAACTTCTCTGGTGTTGCGGGGGTCCATGGGTGGCGGTAATCGCTTATCATCAGGTGATCCGTCTGCTCCCTTGCCACCCTATCCCATAAAAAAAGTGTGCCCGGTTAGAAGCAATAAGTTCGCCGGTATGTTTCCTTGTAAAATATAGGACCTATACATAGAGGTGAACTGTGGGTTCTCCCTGCATAACCCTTCGGAGAATACATGCGTGATGGCATGTAGAAAATAAACTAGGCCGAACTAAAAGAAGCATAGGGACCCGCGTAAAAGAACACATTGCCGATGTGAAACACCGCCGTTCCAGAAAGTCAGCAGTTTGTGAACATACCCTAGACAAGACCCAGCACTACATCAGCTTTGATATACCACAAGTCCTCGCAAAAGAAAACCGATTCCTACCCAGGATGTTTCGTGAGGCTATTGACATTAAAAAACAGCCAAATTTCAATAGAGAAGATGGTTGGGTCTTACCATCTGCTTGGAATCCTATTATAGAATCTATTAAATTTAAATCCAAGCCCAAAACTGCAAGACCATAGGATACGGTGAGCTCGTTCTGCGTGAATCGGATCGCTAATAATAACAAAAATGCAATGTTAGTAATTTTAACATCAAGACGTCCAACACCTCAGTCTGCCCGTGACCTTGGATGCTGTAAAGGATCCGAAACGTCGGGAACTAAATAATATCAATATACCGCGATAAAATCCGTAAAAAGTAGTTTCATTTCAATATTTGGATAAGTACTAATTGGATAAGTTCTTAAATATATTATGTCCAATGTTATAAGTAATGTCCCGTGCTCAGCGGAGCGCGGCCCTCCCTCGTCGACACGTCGTTGCCTACGATATACCACTCAATTGACTTCATGTCAGCTGAATGTTTCCCTTATCGTATAGTATAGTATCCTAAGATTATCAATTTAATTAAATAAATGCCAATTTTCAAGAAATTTATGAAGTAAAGTATAAAGACACTGTCTTGATAATTAACGTCCAAGTATTAACTTTGATGACCGTTCAGTGTTCAGCTTCATTTGGTTAAACTGGACACCGACTTCGGTGAAGACAGATTACGGTGAAGATAAATTATTGATACAAAGTTAAACGTACCTATCAAAAGTATCGGATCCAAAAGGAGGCGCTAATTTCATATATTTTTTACGTTAACTGCGGATTTTCATGGAAAAAGTATAACGAGTAAATGAATCCTTTGCTCTTTTCTCTATTTCTAAATAAATATAAATCCGCTATTCTCCAGACTACAGTTTTATATGGTTACACAGTGTGCAAATTAAAATGCATAAAATAGAGATGCACGAATGAACGGGAAATTCTATTTGACTCGCATGTTACATTGTAAAGTACACAGAAGTACCACTGTGTTGTGTATTTCAATCAGATTCTTATAATATTACTTTTCAATCGACTGATTGTCATCTGCTCGACTGATCGTCAATGACTGATTAATATCACTGGCTACATCACCTGTCAAACTGAGATACAATAATGTTAGCAAATTACTGCTAAGTGGCAGAATATTTGGCGGTGGAAACCAGATGAATTGAAGAGCAGATTTTGCCACAAAATCAAAAATAAAAGTCAAATGTTTTATTTCGATTAGACCATTAATTGTTACATGTACTTTTTAATTGTCAAAAACTCGGTGCAAATGGTAAAAGAAAAAGAAAAGAAATATGTTTGTTCTCGTCCGTCGAAAGCACAACAAATCATATGGCACTAATAAAATGGCAACTAACAACACAGCCAGCTACCAGAGCTAAACGGTATAGCGAAGTATTTGTTTTGTTGCATCTATGTATGTATATATGTTATATCGACTGGATACTTTTATATTGGTTCTTCTGTACGCACCCTCTGCGCTCATAAAGTGTCGCTATGTGGAGTAGGGGTGGGCCGGTAATCCCGGAATCGCCGCGATAAACCCGGACAACGGGACTGGCAGGCGGCACGAGACAATGCGCCATTGTTCTCCGAGTGTCCCGGTTAGTGCGGGGCACAGTAGAACAACACTGTTTCATTTAGAATATAGGTATGGGGTTTGTTTTATTGGGATGGAACAATTTCTTGCATTTTATTGATAAATTTGAAAGACATGTAGATTTGTTTGATTATCTACTTTGTTTCTTAAATCGGTTAGGAATATTTTATTATCCTTGTGACGTCAGTACCTACTTCTCACCGCTTAATATCCGTCGTACTTAGTTCTCTTTTAATCACTTTCCTCTGTGAGATGTCAATTCTCTGATAAACTGCCTGCTGACTGGCTTATTTGAGTAGATATGTCAAAATTAGCTCTGACAGGTCAGACGCGGCTGAGCGATCGGCTTCTGCAACACGCGTTCGATCCCCACACGGAGCAAATATTTGTATGATCTACAGGTAATTGTTCCGGCTCTAGGCGTCTGTGTATGTGAGAATTTGTATTTGTAAACGCATCCACGATACAGGAGAAAACCCTAGTGTGGGACAACTTTATTAAAAAATACTTTAACAGTGATAAATGTACTGATTTCTGACAGTTACGCGAATATTAGACGTTATAGGTATCAATACAACGAGATAACTGCCTCATTAGCCAAGTGGTCCTGAACGCAACTGCTACGCTAGAGGTCATGGGTTCGATTCCCAGGTCGAGCAAAGTGTTATTGGGATTTTCTATGAAATTCCTATGAAATTATGAAATTTCTAGGAATTTGTGGTTAATGGCAATAGGCTCGCCCCCTATTACATAGGACCTAAGCATACCGGCGAACTGCGGGTGTACATTAGTACGCCTCTGCCTAACCCTTCGGGGAATACAG
The DNA here is from genome assembly GCA_947256265.1 of Acronicta leporina. Taxonomy (NCBI): domain Eukaryota; kingdom Metazoa; phylum Arthropoda; class Insecta; order Lepidoptera; family Noctuidae; genus Acronicta; species Acronicta leporina. The sequence goes on from OX366537.1 coordinate 9,486,242, forward strand.
GTGTGATGGTATGTTCTGTTATGTAATACAACGAGATAGAATCCGACAAAAGTAATTTATTTTCAGTGAGTAATGTATTACTTATTAATTTGGAAATTGATTCACCCCAAATTCTTGGTTGATAGTGCAGGTAATTGTTGCGTTACCTACTGAATATTCCTGTACTAGGTCGTCAGTATCTCACCGCGTTTCGCATCTCAGTCCAAAACACGACACTGGTGTATTGTCGCAAGTCGTACCGACAACCAACGAAAACCCCTGCCAGTTCCCACCACTAAAATAACAATCAAATGATTAAGATACAAGGTTGAAAATCACTTGGCAAGTTCATAGTATTTTTGTCAACGCTATTAAGATAAGCTACAGTTAAAAACATACTTACCTACGTGCATTAAGGTTGAAAATGGCGTAGCAAGTTAGCTGCAAGAGATATTTTTGTCAATGTAATTCAGAGAAGCCATTATTAATATCTGTGGTGATCTGCTGGAAGAGATACAGCGCATTAAAGCGGCTTACGGATACAATATAAGTCAAGCGTGGGTAGTTAATACAATGATACTATGCTATTATAACTTACTTAGTTGTTGATTCTTTATAACTTATGTTAGTTATAAGTGCTACTCACAACACAAAGATATAGCAATCATTACAAGTAATAGACTGGATCATACTATACCATCACGCCTATATTCTTAGGCAGAGGTTTGCAAATGTACATTGTACACCTACAGATCACCAATTTTAATCATCAATTTTATTTAAAAAACTAAAATAATAAAACTGTTCGACCTGGGAATTGAACCCATGGCTTCTAGCGGAGCAGTTGCGCTTAAAACCATGAAACTAATGAGGTAGTTACAGGTACTAGGTACGTCTGTCTGTGGGAATATATTATTTTGTACAGCAGAAAGCTGATTTTTTTTAAAGGGGCTCGTCTGATCCACTAGGTTAAGCTACGCTCGGCCGCTGTCAGTGTGTGGATGGGTCACTATTCTTAACACGTCGAGACCCTTCGGTACCTCACAGAGTACGTAAAGCCGTGGGTCCCGGTTGTCATACGAACATCTTTGACAATTGTAAGTCGTGGTAGTCAGAAGCCCAAAAAAAGCCGGACAAGCTCTATCCTCTGAATATCAGTATTGCCCAGAAATTGGGTTACAGAGACCTGTTTTTTTTTAGGGGATAGGGGAGCAATTGAGCAGACGGATCACCTGATGGTAAGCGATAACCACATCCGCAACACCAGAGGAGTCACAAGTGCGTTGCCCGCCTTTAAAAAAGGTTTGGGCCTCCGGTAATCTCATTCACTCGGCGAAACACAACGCAAGAGTTGTTTCACGCCGGTTTTCTGTGAGGCCGTGGTATCACTCCGGTCGAGCCGAAGCATAATGGCTCTCCCACGTCGAATGATGACTATGATGATGGTGTAAAATGCTGATATTCAGCCGCATTAGACTAGAAGCCGACCCCAACAGGCTCAAAGGATGATGAGGACGATAACAACTGAACTTTTAGGGCTGCTATTGCAAAAAACTTCACTGATTGGTGTCCCGGTGTGTCGTGTCTGTGGCCTGTACTCACACGGCTTTGTGCAATCAAATGCGCTGCGGTTTTTATATTCCCCTGTGTAGGGTCACGACCACTATACACGATGTACAGAAGCCCTGTTAACCACATATAAAAAATAATTTGTGTAAAACATGGCAACTGCCTCCATTATTTGCAAGCAAAAAAAGAAGAATCATGAGCACTTGATCTTTGATGGAATTCAAAATCAAAATGGAATTAAGTAGACGCGTACAAATTACAGTAAAAAACTATAACATTAGAAGGCGTTTAAGAAGGTACCGCAGAAATAAAGGACTGTGAAAACATTAATATTTTTAAATCTAAACTAAGAAAACATGTAGGCACGATATGAATATCATAATGATTAATATTATATTTAAACTAGCTTCTGCCCGCGACTTCGTCTGCGTAGCGTGATGATATATAGCCTATAGCCTTCCTCGATAAATGAGCTATCTAACACTGAAAGAATTTTTCAAATCGAACCAGTAGTTCCTGAGATTAGCGCGTTCAAGCAAACAAACAAACAAACTCTTCAGCTTTATATATTAGTATAGATTAACATGGTCATATAGATACAGAAAAGGTAAAATTTTAAATAAACATTTACTAGCATAGGGAAACAATATCTAATAATATTAAATTACTGGAATGTATAAAATTGCTGACTATAAATTATTAATCTCCTATTTCTTAAAATTAATATTTAGTCTAATTATGTTGCTATAATTAATCATAATGCCATTAACTAATAAGCATGTGCTAGAGGTAATTTTATTTATTATCAAATGTTATTAATTATTTCTTATTGTAGGCAAATGGACTTTAAAGATTTTATAAGAATTAAATTTCTTTAAACCGAATCCGAGAAGGTTGCAATGTTTTGTTCTCTGTCTCTTTACAGCTCTAAGTTACATTGTTACAACAATTCTTCTTCTTCTTCTCAGTTGTATACTTTTGACAAAGTAGTCGTGATCATAGAGGTCATTGCACTGCCTTCTTTATTCTCTCCCGCCATCTCTCTCTAACCGAGGCATTTCGAACGCACAGATTTATCTGGTCTTGACCACGACTGCTACGCTAGAGGTCCTAGGTTTGATTCTCAGGTCAAGCAAACTGGTATTGGGTTTTTCTATAAAATTCTCAGTAGCATCTCAGGTTTGTGAGCGGATAATGGCAATAGGCTTACTCCTATTACATGGGACTTAAACATACCGTTGAACTGTGCTAGTATATTAGCAAGCCTCTCCCTAACCCTTCGGGGAATACAGGCGTGATGGTGTATTGTGTTATTTTATGTTAGTATATTTTGTGAACGTTCAAAATCCTACTTGTCACATAATTGCTACGAAGGTGAGCGTAATTTGCTACGCTCCACTACGCCGTCCTACACGCTACGCCAGGCTACGCGCTACGCCTACGTAGCGCTACACGTAATCCCTTTGTTGAGAGACGATGCTGATGTTTATACCGAATACAAAAATGCTATGGAGTTGCGTAAATAATGTTCTTTGTTTAGCTTAAATTCCAACTTTATGTATTACATAAAGACTAAAATTGTTTGATCATACAATCTCTAAGAAAATACAACTGTACTTGTTGGTGCATAAATTATGGTTCGAATATGATTTGGTACATTAAATAATATAAAACTCAAAATTTAAAAAAAAAATCTAACACTACGTTGAATGTACCTACTCGTAAAAGGATTAAATATTATTTTGGAAACCCAAGACTAAATGACTACCTACATACTATTCACTTACCTACAAGAAAATCCGTCGGGGCTACCATTCCCATATCTGTTCTGAATTTCAATTAGAACGTAGTATAGAAATGTGTTTTGTAGAACTATATGCAGCCCCTGTCGGGTGTTCTTGCAAGTAAGTGTTTGATGGCAAAATAAACAAACAGATTCTACAGTCTCTGTTCCGCCGTGGGTAAAAAACCATAAATTTAACGTTATAATCCCATTAAAGTCACGAGTGTTTCTCACAGTGTTCTAAATATACATATCGCAAACATTTTACCTGATTTAAATAAATTTGTCTTTGAGTATAAACAGAGGCTTGTGAATCCCACCTCTATTAAGTCGGATATTCCCCTAATTGACCCTTCAAACTATCCTCAGAATATCTCTGGGTAAAACTACCCTCTTACAGCTAGGATAACGTTCACATAATATGCAAAATTTCATAATTATCGTTTTAATTAATGTCGCTTTACGATACGGTAATTGGCGTTGAGTTGAACGTAATTACTTTACGTACATACGTCAACGTAACTGCATCAATAGCCAAGTGGTCCTGACCGCGACTGCTACGCTAGAGGTCCTGGGTTCGATTCCCAGGTCGAGCAAAGTGTTATTGGGTTTTGCTATGAAATTCCCAGTAGCAGCTCGGAGTTAGGAATTTGTGCCCGGTTAATGGCAATAGGCTCGCCCCCTATTACATGGGACCTAAACATACCGGAGAACTGCGGGTGTACATTAGACGCTTCTGCCTAACCCTTCGGGGAATACAGGCGTGATGGTATGTTATGTTATATACATAAGTTTACGTAATAATCATGAAAATGGCTGTTATGGTTTATAAAGGTTTTGAATGGTTTAATAGTTTTGTTTTGAGTCACAATACTCTTTAGCTTGATAGATGGCGATGTTGAGGTTCTCCGAATACACAGCATTTACTAAATGATAGGTTGAATGTATATAATGATCAAATGTCCGCAGTAAACATTTGATTTATTAATATACAAATGTTGCCATGATTCTTTAGTTAAAAAAAATAGATTTATGTTCTTGAGGGATCAAAGATCAAATTGGACCACCAATCCAAATTTCCTATTTTTTTAAATATAAAGTCGTGTGCTGAGTCGCCAACGTTCTTTAGTATGACATAATGACAGGAATTGGTCAAAGTATAAAAAACTAACATATGTACCGTTTCTTTAAGGAAGTTGGTAATTAAGTTTCAGTTGAATACTCAAACATGCCATTTAGGAAAAGACCTGGTCTTTCATCTATTTCAAGAAACTCAAAAACAATGCGTTTACGTAGGAGTAACGAAAGTTAATCCCAAAACCAGGACCACCTTGTAATACAAAGAAATCGTCAAGGGAAACCAGAGGTGAGTATGAATCGCGGTTGGCGAGAGATTGTGTGCGACAAGATAATTCCAGGACCGAGGAAAACTCACAAGCGCGTGAGATGAGGCTCATCTCTCAACGAAATCGTCAACGTGCAGAGAGAGCCGCAGAGAGTAGTGAAGAGCGCGCTGCCCGTTTGACTGCAGATCGTAACAACCACGCGAATTTCAGGTCAATGGAAAATTCACCAGAGCGTCAGACCCGCCTCAACTCTCAGAGAGATCGTCAAGCTACTACTAGAAATACGGAGTCTGGTAGCGTCCATGATATACGTTTAGCCTTGGATCGTACACATCATGCACATAACCGTTCTCTAGAATCTGATGAGCAGCGTGAATCCCGACTCGAAAGTGCCAGAGAACATTATGTGAGAATGCGCGAACAGGTATTGGATAATGCACGTACTGAACGCGACAGAATCAATGAGGTGCGCAAGTAAGCTGAAAGACTGACTGGAGATCTACTTAGACATGCGCTGACAAGAATGACAACATCAGAAACAGAAATAGATGCGTCTCCGGTTTACGATAGCATTGATGAGCTACCACAGCCGTGGTCTGAAAAATGTATGAGTGGCTTTTGCTATACTATCAATATAAATTACGAGGAATACGCTTCAATAGGTCGTATGACAGATATATGTATGTATTGTAGAGCATTAAAATGGAGAGAAGAGCCTAAAGGTTTATGTTGCTCAGCGGGAAAAGTTAAGTTGGAACCTCTGCAGGAGCCCCCTGAACCACTCAAATCCCTTATAACTAGACAACATCCCAAGTCTAGACAATTTTTAAATGCAATACGTGCATATAACGGGATTTTCCAAATGACCTCTTTCGGTGGCAAGGAAATAAGAGAGTGTAATTTTATGCCCTGTTTTAAAATACAAGAACAAATATACCACCGCATTGGATCACTCCTGAAATTTAATTTTTGCATCAACAATCACAATTAAAAACTGCTCAATATATTAATGTAGCATGCATGCTGATTTCTGACACTTACGCGAATATTACACATTGAAATGAAACTACTTTTTACGGATTTTATCGCGTTGTATTGAAAATATTGAATTCCCGACGTTTCGAACCTTTCGAACGTTTCGAATTAGCGTACATGGTTCGTGGCCAAGATTGATATAGAGTAAGGTTTCTTTCTTTCTTTCTTACTGGTCCGATTTGAAAAGTTCTTTCAGAGTTAGATAGCCGATTTATTGAGGAAGGCTATAGGCTATATATCATAACGCTACGCGGACGAAGTCGCGGGCAGAAGCTAGTATTACATATAATTGTATGAATAATAGTCACCCATTCAAAAAGCCAGCTGTAGTCGCGACTAACCTCGCCACGTTACCACGATTCCCTCGATACTTAAGTTAATTGCTGTAGGTACGTGTGCGGCGATGTATAATTGTTCGTCGTACATTGCGCGCCGGCCTCATTAAAACGAACGCGATTACTACTATTACAATGTCGTGCGCGAAATGGAATTTGATTAATTTTATACATTACTGCTGTCCGCGCGGCATGGTGCCAAGGTATAAGAACACACAGAAGGATCATAACATTTTTAAATATAGAAACGGAAATTACTTTACTTCAATAAAACGAAAAAATTCCTTAAAAAGTAGTTTTCATTAATTTTGTAATATTCGCGTAAGTGTTAGTAGCCAGAATTTTTACTATATCTATATCTATCTATATACTAATATATAAAGCTGAAGAGTTTGTTTGTTTGTTTACTTGAACGCGCCAATCTCAGGAACTACTGGACCGATTTGAAAAATTATTTCAGTGTTACATAGCCCATTTATTGAGGAAGGTTATAGGCTATATATCATCACACTAAGACTAAGTAACTATTCCACGCGGGCGGAAGCTAGTTAGTAATATTTCGTCCTTTACGATTATATTTGGAGAGTAACAGAGAGGTAACACAGTATTTTTTTACAATATATAATATTTCTTTCTTTTTCTTAGCGTCCCATTTGGCATCTTGAGATATACAGGAATTGGTGGTTATTTTTCGTGATCTACAACACAGGGATATTGAGTTAGTACTTACTTAAATCCCATTTTACAATCATATTTAACTTTTTATGCAGGGAAAGCCATAGAAGTAGTGTTTATTAAAGAAATATGTGCAGAATTTCGATAGGCAATTATATTTCCAATGCACGTTTCATTTGGATTGGAAGTTCTGCCTTGATTTTACAAAAAATCCGACGGACGCAGCACTTGTAAAAATTAAATCCAAAAGGACCAACTTTCTTTATTAGTCCTTGTGTTCGCAAAAGTTTTTTTATTACAGATCTGTCCATCCTCCAGCGTAATATATTCTGTCTTACTTTAATATCGCACTAATGACAGAACTGACGAGAATTTCATTTAAAACAGAAAGGGATGGAATCTTTTTGACCGCGTCCGAGACTAGACTGATAAAATTTATTTCAAATGCGAGTACTTAAAGACAGTTGGGTAATGAAATATTTTATGTTTTCGTTAGTAACAGAATCTAATTTGTATGTTTTGCAAGCCTTTACTAGTAAAATACTGGCGTGAAGGCTTACGTTGTGTTTCGCCGAGTGAATGAGGATACCGGAGGCCCACTCCTTTTAAAAGGCGGGCAACTCTGCGCGGCGGTAATCACTTACCATCAGGTGCTCCGTCTGCTCGTTTGCCCCCATAAAAAATATATATTTCGAAATTGTACGTATAGTTTATGAACCGCAGGAGTCGCTGCAGTTATAGGTGATCAAATAATGCAACGATAAGAAAAATATATATACATCATTAAATATTCGTCATATATTAATTATTATTATTCATCACAAGAGTCATGATGATATAATAGCGGTATGAAATATTGTTCCCCAGCGGTGTATACATTTTATTCGGTGCATTAAGTACGAGACAAAAATTATTCTACATCATTAAATTTAAAAAGAAGTAAGCACATTTATATTGTATTTGAATAGAAAGGTCTCGCCCGCGTCTATTAGATACAACGACGCGTCACTACGAGTTAAACGCTCCTCTTTTGTTTCACTTATCACAAAATTATCTTGACAGTCATAAGTCACGAGTGACTTGCTTCAGACTAGACTATAAAACCTCTTTTGTGAAAATCCTCTCTTTGTTCTTCAACCAATTACTGATGACCTCTACTCTGTACGGGTTTACGTAAGATTTACTCAACAGAAAATGGGTTGGTTATTCTACAGTAACAGTTTTAATGGTTCAACTGTTTTGGTTAGATAAGGATGACAATAGTTATATAGACCATAATTATGTCACTGTCTTTTTCTGAGTACTGAACAAAAAAAAAAAAATTGACTCATTTTCTTTCCGTCCTTGTAGCCATTTCCGAGACAATTCTTGCCAATATCTTACAGCTCAGACCATTCCACAGTATATTTAATAATATACTCACTGGGATATAGTAATATACCGTACTGTAATATGTTATATACCATCGGCTGACGAGCGAGCGCGTCCCTCGGGCCGCCCTGTTATTATAAATGGCCGGCAATTGAGCTCAGCTCCCACAACTATTATGTCATTTGCAAAATTAACTGAACTATATATAAATGATAGAGTTATACAGGGAGATATTTCGTTATCTTCATAAATTCCAGCATTATTTCTGATAGGTTTTAATTTGAATAATTTAACCTTCATTATAATATTTTCAAAGAAAATATGTTGATACCTCTGATACTCAACAAGGGTACTCTCATAGTCATACTTTAGCTAATTTCTATAGGAATAGAAATTAGCTAAAGTATGAGTATGAGAGTCACCCATCAGACCAATCTTTGTCACCCAATTGACAAAGATTGCTTGCTTGCACGAAAATATGGTTCCATGCGATTATATCTAGGCTACGCAGCAGACTCAGAGAGAAGTTACTAAGTCTAGAAGTTAATTAGGTTCTACTAAGTCAATAGGGTATTTTACACCATGTAAAAAAAAAATGAAGAAAAAACCATGTAAGAAAAAATTCATTTTTATGATAGATTTTGAAAAAAATAAACGAGAAACGTTAGTATTTATTAATAAAAATGCAATGTAAATTTTATAATTCAATTTCAAAAATCGTCTTTTTTAATCTATTTTAAAACGCCATCCGCCATTTTGTATATCGACGTGACGTCACTCGTTCGATCGATGACGACGTTTGTCGTCTCAGAGTAACAATTCAACAATAATTGTTTGTCGTGCTGTGTTAGTTTGATTAAAATCGCATCATGGAAGACGGTTTTGCGAAAGTACAAATCTACCAATGATCAATACGTTGATAGTGGCAAATTTATTTGAATCCAATCCCGATTTCTGTTCTGCCGAGTTGAGAAATATTAAAACAGTAATGTAAGTACCTACCTAACTATCGTATCAAGTTTTATCTAACAATAAGACCCAGTTTCACCAATTTCTATGTAACAAAGCATTAACTAATCAGCATTTAAAATTAACAAAGCTGCTAAGGCTTCGTCGTTCACCTGAGCCCGCCAAATTCCCGCCAAAAATTGCGAAAAACCAATTGAAATTTAATTGTTTTTTCGCAATTTGTAGGTCTATAACACATTCTAGATTCCTAGCTGTAGTAATTGCGGCATTAGCTATATAATATTCACAACTGAGCATTAAAAACTTTGCTTAATAAACGTTAAAGAAGCTAAACTCACTACTTAATATAGGTATTATGTACATAATATAACCTATAAATACATTAGGTACAAATTATGAAATTGTAATATTAACGAAGTTTTTTTTGTTTATTTTTTAACATACTATTTATATTGAAATGAAACTACTTTTTAAAAAAGTAGTTTCATTTCAATGTCTAATATTCGCGTAAGTGTCAGAAATCAGTATACTATTTATAACGCATGCTTACATCAAAGTGGTCTTCACAGAAATACAGTACCTATATAGTCTTTGTGGACAATAATTTTGGATCTCTTCTTGCCAGTTCCAACCAAGGGTTTCTCATTTTAATACCACTTGGCAATTGAATCCACAATTTTTGTGGCGTTTTTACACTTACGTATTATTGCATTCAGGCACAAGACACCAATGATAAATAACTCATTATTTTCACAAATCGTGTTACTTGGTCTTTGGCAGTTGTATTGGTTAATAATGAAGTGACGTCACGAGCCGAAGTAGCATGGCGGCTAGCGTTTTCGCGAGTAAATTCAAAATCATAAATTAAAAATCGTTTTTAAGGCATTTTTTGGTTGTATAAAATTGAAATAAAAATTCTACTGGTTCATTACGATCTAAGGATTAATTTAAAACAGTTTTCAAAAAAAGGTGTAATACCCTATTAGAGATTTCATATGAAATATGCTTTTGTAATAAGGTGATTTAACTTATTCAATAAGATAAAACTGTTCAAATACATCAAATCATCCTGTATGTAGCCAATAACATCCGATCAGACTGTAGGCAAATAAAATGGTGCTCCCTATGGACCATATAACGAACGAATTTGTGAGATAATGTCCTGATATGACGTCAGATGACGTGAGTAATGTCGGATATTACAGGATTTTACCTGACTATGCTCGTGGGGAAATGTCCGATGTCTATACTGTAGGGACCTCCATCTTTTTTTATAAATAAAGAACTGTGATGTCAGCATAGGTAGCAGGCATAGGGGAGAGAAATATTCGAATGCGCAATAAATTGGAAATGATAACTTATCCAAATTTAATATAAAAATAATATTATAAAGTGTTCTGTTTTACACATACAAAGTGGGAAATGATTTTAACATAAGTGGCCTCTAAAATAAAGGTAATATAAATAACTAGATATAAGAAATATTCGGGCGCCAGGAGCTCACCATTAAAAAAAATGCTACCGGAAGCTAACCAACGGTGGATATTGAACCTTTAATCTGCCGGTATATGTATATACATATTTTTTTTTTAAAAAGCTTACTATCAATTTGGGTCACACATTACTAGTATTCTTGTTAACCCCTCGTGCTAAGCTAAATGCTTGTGTTACGAGTGGGTTCACGTCGGTAGTGCAATGGGTGGGGTTCGAACCGGCAACCACATGATCTCAAGTCCGACGCCCAAGCTATTAGGCTACCGCCGCTTCTAAATCCGCCGCTTATATATATTATTACTAATATATAAAGCTGAAGAGTTTGTTTGTTTGTTTGTTTGTTTGTTTGCTTGAACGCGCTAATCTCAGGAACTACCGGTCCGATTCGAAAAATTCTTTTAGTGTTAGATAGCCCATTTATTGAGGAAGGCTATAGGCTATATATCATCACGCTACGCGGACGAAGTCGCGGGCAGAAGCTAGTTATGAATAAACTAGGTACATATGAAACTCATTGTCGCTCAGTTTCCTGGTCATTGTTAATTTTCGAACAGTAAATATTTACTTACTATTTCGACGAGTGAAGCAATCTAGATTTTATTACCGAACGAAATAACGAGTTTCGACTTTCAACCATTTTTCGTCCATAAATCCGATACTTGTTTTACTAGCGGTAGCAGTTTTCGCGATTCTCGAATAACTGACGAAAACAACCAACTCAGCGTCGAGTGAAATCAAGTAACGAGTTCCGTACAACCATGAAATAATAACTGAGCCAATCTCGACTGCTAGTGTTGTGTCGGTGTGTACAATCAATTGTGTTCCAATTTTAGATACAAACTGTAGGTACTGGCGTTGTGTGTCGCTTACACAAACGTTGTCACTGGCAGCCTACTGACTGGTTAATTTTTCCCGACAGCAAAAAAGGAAGGGTAATGAGTTTAGAACTTTATGTATGTACCTATATATCACAATAGAATTGCTTAATTCGCTAATTTATATAACCGCCAGCTGCTTTACAAAACGGCTCTGCTATGTAAAATACCTGAATGACGTTCAGCAATTTTGCATAATTGGATTTGATGTTTAGCTGTCTTGTAAAACAGTTCATTTGTACGAGAAATAAAATGATAGATTGTAAATTTTAGTTCGGAAAACGGCGCTAGGAGCGTCGTGTAGCATAACCATTGAATTATGACAATTACAAGCCCGATCCGTATCTCAATAACTAAATTCGGGCTTGTAACATAATAATGCAGGTAGATTAACATAACAGGTTGATTTGCCCAGCGTTCTAGTAAATTGGGACCTAACACTATCATCAAACTTTGACAATATCACGCAATAAACCCTATTATATACTGCTGTTGGGATAACCACGCAAATTTGAGCGTTATTTCGCTAGGGTGTCGACAATCACAGACAATTCTATCTGTTATAATGTGATTAACTCATCTTTTTTTAGCGTCTGGAAATCTATAATATCCAAGTAGATCTAATGTAGTTACTGGCGGGTAATAATGGCATAGCCAGCCGTTAATTTTAAATGTGAGTGACGGTATTCACCTTGAGGAATACGAATTGTTTTTAAATATGAATGTACGCGGCTAATAAGGATTCGAACTTTATTCCTGCGTTAAGCAAAATGTCATTTGTTTCATCAATCCATTTACCGACTCCGACTCGTGCTCAGCAGAGGCTGTCCCACTGCTGAGCCCGTGCTCAGTAGTTGTGGTGGACTATAGCTAGACCCGTGTCTAGCTATAGTCCACCACAACTACTGTGGGTTGGCAGACTTCACACACCTTTGAGGTAATCTCTGCGGCATGCAGGTTTCCTCACGATGGTTCCCTTCTCCGTTGAAGTGAGTTATAATTTAATTAATTAATACCTACACACATGATTACGAAAAGTCAGAGTTAGCCTTAGATTCGAACTCGAGACCTTTGACTTGGCAGTGCAACGGTCATGCCAATAGGCTATTACTGCTTTTAATTTGATTATGTTTTTTTTTTGGAAAACCGACAGCTATAAAAAAAAACTAGTAGGTATGTAGTTTAGAAAACATAAATCCAATTATAGGTTTTCGCAGCCAGTCATTGAAAAAGATCCTCATAGCTATTCAGACGATCTTATAAAATTGAATTTAACCTAAATAATTATATAGAAAATACTAATAAATTTGTATGTAAAGTATTAATTAAGTATGTAGTTTTAATATAACTAAATAAAGGTAACTATATTTTAAAGAAATCCAGGTTCAGCTGTCTGCAAGCCACGCCGCTCCTGGTATTAATTGCATAAAAAAAAACACTCTTTACACAATTTATTAAAAACGTGATTATACTGCCTCGTTACTCTAGTGGTTTCAAGTGCGACCGCTACGCTAGAGGTCTTGGGTTCGATTCCCAGGTCGAGCAAAGTGTTATTGGGTTTTTCTATGAAATTCTCAGTAGCAGCTCGGAGTTTGGAATATGTGCCCGGTTAATGGCAATAGGTTCGCCCCCTATTACATGGGACCTAAACATACCGGCGAACTGTGGGTACCTTAGTACACCTCTGCCTAACCCTTAGGGGAATACGGGCGTGATGGTATGTTATGTTATGATTATACAATGTTAAGAAATTTCAGCATCAGCTCAGTTATTGGATCTGTTCCGTCCAATTTAATTCAGAAAATAATTGATCCAATTTCAACAAGCCAATGTTTTTTAACCAATTAAACGTATTTCCCAATACTCCGAATGACACGAAAAAGTCATTTTCATTGTACATTATTGGTACTGCAGTAACAAGCTCGCCCCCTGGCCGGAACAATTTTTGGTCCTGAGTTCCGCGCCAGGCTAAAAGGCAGTGTTCTAATTGGACGTGGTGCCTACGGGCTAGACAATAGCATCACGTATCAAAGAGCGTTGCAATGTAGGAATTGTATTAATTTGATCCTAGAGTTGCCAGCTCACTAACTAACTAATTTTAAAAAAATACTAAAAAAACTCATCTTTTACTGCTATAAGTAAAAATAAATTAATAAATTATGTTAACATTATTTGTAATGATATTGTACAGTGTGAACGGTGCCTTATAAAAATAGGCAAAACGACGACGCGCAACATGCATTCTGAGTAATATTGTAAATCTACCCATCGAAAACGTTCCGCTCTGCAATATTTTGTTAAAGTAAATTGTACAATTACCCACTAATAAAAATTAAAACACAATCTGTGCTATTCTGGGCTTAAAATTGTAATAGTTATAAGTTGCTTTGTTTCTCGTGTGATTTTGTAAATCTTAGAGAAATAAATAATAATTTAAACCGTATTAATGAATAATACCTATAATAATAGTTGGCTATTATAAAATTAAACGATATAAACTGAATTTCCTTAGCGCTCATTCTACGCTGAGATTTTGTTTTTCACATGAGTGGATGACCTTTCGTTTTGAATTCTTAACTATATTCCAGATCCTAAACTAACGTTAATCACATCGTTGATATATAAAGTCAATATTTTTTTAACGATATAAACACACAACGGGTAAATCAAATCTTAAAACCCCTCGCATTCGGTTTTGACTTTGTAGATATACCTGAAACAGATAACTGCAAAAATAGCTGACATAACTATAGAACGAACATCAATGTACCGCCCGAAGGTACAATTAAGCAGTGAAAAGCACAAATATAAGGTTTATTATGTTTCACAAAACCGTTACAACTGTGTAAAACAATTAAATAATTGTTCAATAAAAGTTAATCAAATAGCTGTGCTGTTGTGTTTCAGTTTTAATTACGTTCATTTGTATTTGTATTATTTTCCGTTTTAATCTTGGGGTGTAATTACGTAGCGGCTTGAACGTCAAATAGAAAGACAAATAGCGCTTGATTGAAACAATGTCACGTCATAGAGTCGAGGATCCTTAATATCCAGCAATAGAAAGAAAGAAAGAAAGAAACATTTATTTGTCAGAATATGGGTATACAAAGTTGTAGGTGTTTTCATATTAGGTGCTAGCCATACTCTACCATTATCTGGCGTACAAATATTGATAGATTTGTCAATAAATTCAAAATTTTATCATTATTATTATTGTTATTAAAATTGCATGCATTAGAAAAATGATCACAATGTTTTATCGTTTAAGAAATCTTTTACGCTGTAATAACATTTGTCAAGTAAAAAAATTAATAACTTTCGTTTAAAAACATTAACAGCATTAATTTCCATAAACCTTTTTGGTAATCTATATATATAAAAGAAAGTCGTGTTAGTTACTTCATTTATAACTCAAGAACGGCTGAACCGATTTGGCAGAAAATTGGTGGAGAGGTAGCTTAGAACCAGGAGACGGACATAGGATACTTTTTGTCCCGTTCCCGGGGGATGTGATGACAGACCGAATTCCACGGGGGCGAAGCCGCGCGCAGAAGCTAGTTTATTATAAATACGTATCGCCATGCAGTATACATTCTGACTAAATACATTTAGTCTTTGCTTAGGTATTAGCAGTTTGTGAATGTGTCTCCCTGGCCTAGTAACAGTATCATTGTGCTTACAAAATAAATGTGGATGTCTACGCACAAAAACACAAATTTCTAATATATATAGACTGGGTAAAGGTAGAATGGCGTGTTTTTTAAAATATTCTTTACAACTGTCTGTTTGTTGTATACCGAATAAGGCTCGTATACATTTTTTTGCACAAGGAAAAAATACCTATAGAAAAGTTATAATCATCGTAGCCTATGGACACCTGCAATACCTGGGCAGATGCTGATGCGTTGCCGGCCCTTAAGAGTCCCTTACGAGTGTAATTCAGTTTTAGGTAAAAAGTATGTAATCCTATTGTGTTGAACATCCAAGTGATCTTATCATTCATAGAAATGTGAAAATATGATATCATCATGTTAAGTAGTATAATAATTATAGAATTAGGGTTACATTATATACTCAAAAACTGCCTCGTTAGTCTAGTGGTTCCAAGTGCGACTGCTATGCTAGAGGTCCTGGGTTCGATTCCCAGGTTGAGCAAAGTGTAATTGGGTTTTTCTGTGAAATTCCCAGTAGCAGCTCGGAGTTAGGAATTTGTGCCCGGTTAATGGCAAGCTCGGAGTTAGGAATTTGTGCCCGGTTAATGGCAATAGGCTCGCCCCCTATTACATGGGACCTAAACATACCGGCGAACTGTGGGTGTACATTAGTACGCCTCTGCCTAACCCTTCGGGGAATACAGGCGTGATGGTATGTTATGTTTATATACTCGATCTGTTTGACCTTCACCCTTCCGATATGTTATGTAAAGCCTAGTCTAAACGGCTATGTGATTGATGGATCGATCCACTCTCAACTCGAGTACTAACAACGAAAGCCCTTTACACAGCGGATGAGTGAGCGATGGATTCGACAATGTAGGCCATGCTTTATGCATGACGTATTACTGCCTACTGACGTCTCTGAGTTGAAGGGGATTTATAGTCTTTGAATATTTAAAATGGCTATATTTGGATTCGAGATTTTGGTTTAGCCAAACCATTAATAGAACGTGATATTATATTATTTGATGATTCTACCATGTTTTGTCTTATTGTAGAGACTAAATTAGAGAAAGGTATGTTAAGGCTGATCGTTCCGATCCGCCCGCCAAATTCAAATTTCAATTGGTTTTTCGCAATTTGTAGGTCTATAACACATTCTAGATTCCTAGCTGTAGTAATTGCGCCCTTAGCTATACAATATTTACAACTTTGAATTAAAACCTTTGCTTGTAAATTGATATTGTAGCTAGCTAGGTTCTTTAACGTTTATTAAGCAAGTTTTTAATGTTCAGTTGTGAATATTGTATAGCTAAGGGCGCAATTAACTACTACAGCTAGGAATCTAGAATGTGTTATAGACCTACAAATTGCGAAAAACCAATTGAAATTTGAATTTGGCGGGCTGATCGAAAACGATCAGCCTTAAGATGGTTTGGTTATGTTGAGATAATGAATGAAAGGAGACTGACTAAACAAATATACGAGAGTCAAGCGAATGGGAGTGTAGGTAGGGGAAGGCCTAGGCGAACGTTCCGAAATCAATGGCTCGGTCAAGAGCACCCTAAACCGACGCTCTTGCATGAAAAAATTGATGAGTGTGGATGAAGCTAAAGACGTACCTATGTCAGAATCGTAGCTAGTGGAAATCTGTGGTCTCTGCCTACCCCTACGGGAAATAGGGGTGACTTTATGTATGTATGTAATCAGGTATGTTAAAAAAACCGGGAACGGTAACTGGGAGTTTATTGAATGATACTTACACGATAAAATATACCTATGCAATTTTTTATTGTTTCCTATTGACAAATGAGCAGAAGAGTAGTTGATGCGCTGTGGAGCCATAAAGGCCCATATGATTTTCTTCTTCCATTCGATCGTATAAATTCAATGTTCATGATATTTTGTAAAAAAACACGATTTGTGTATGTCCCTTGTTGGAGGTCCTTAATAATAATAAATAAAAAATAAATAAATGTTTAATAAGTTTGTATGTTTCCAATAGATATCGCTCCGAAAGGAGCCAGGCCAGAACCTTCTCGTGTCTCCTTCAAACCCATGACCCTTTTCCCAAAATGTGGACCTCGTAATATGTCTTTTCATATTATCATATCATTATTCATATAATTTATACGCTAGTGTACCTGTGTACCTGTGTGGTTTAGTGGTTCGAGTACCGGACTGCTGACCACGAGGTCGTGGGTTCGATTCCCACAGGGCACAAATATTTATGTGATGAATATAAGTGTTTGTGTTCGTCTGGGTGTTTCTTATGTATTATAAGTATGTATTTACAAAAAAAACGTATATATAAGTATTATATCCATTGTCTAGTACCCATAGTACAAGCTCTGCTTAGTTTGGGACTAGATGGTGATGTGTATAATGTCGCAGAATATATTATTATTAGTATTATTCCACAATGAAGATACCACAGCGTAACTTGTCCACTAACAAAGTCGAAGGTAAAGTGTCTCGCAATGAACGTCACAACTATACCGTCCATTGTAACTGACAAAAAAAAATGGACGCATCCTCGCCACAGTTCGTAAACAATATACTATTCTATTTTGAACCTTATACAGATACACACAACAATCAAACTGCCCAGCACTATATCGTATCTAAACTATAGTCTTGTAATTTGTACCGTGCAGCTCAGAACATAAGCCTCATTCAGGCGTGCTGTACTGCTTGCCTCATAAACATTGTTCTGTTACCGTGCTAACCACTCACAAGTGATTTTTATTTTTAAGACTTAGGCCTAAAGCCGTAAGTCTAAGCTCTATTTAGTTAAGTTACATTATTTGCCACTCAAATAAGCGAAGTTTGTCAGCCAAATCCAATTTCTTTTGCATTCACATTTATGTTCTTAGTTACTCGTACTTTATGGAGAGTAGTAATTGCAAGCCTGCTAAGTAATTCCAAACGTGCTATCAAACTTCTACAAAGAAAACAAACAGAAAGCTGATTTTATTTAAAAAAAAAATAGGTAAACGAGTCATTGCTTTTTCTGTTGCAATAAGGATAAATTAAAAAAAGGGAACTGTTCCACTGTCGCTGCGGACCGTAGGCCCATTCACAAATAAACAGTTTTTAAAATCTTTACCCGGGGCCCCATTCACACTGGATTAAACCTAATGCAAGTGTCAACAGCGTAGCTAAAAGGATATAGCGGGTTGTGCGGTGGACTGCATGAAATTATATTTTGCTCCAAATATTGTTACTTTACTAACCACTGTGGCAGACCACTAAACGATACAAACAACTTTCACAATTATGAATTTAGGAACTTATTTTCATTAAATAAATGTTTATTACAAAACAATAAATTAAGAATGCTTTTGTTGTATTTAAGTATTAAAATGTTAGGCTTATTATAAAGTATAATGATGATGATGAAATAAAAGCTCTTCAAAAATACACATAAAGAGACAATGATCATTAAAAGTTATAAATAGGTAAGCTTAAATATCGTTTTCTGTCTTGCCTGTTCACGAAACAAAGTCTCTGAATCGAAACAATAGTTAAAACTACTTATGTAATACAAACGTGTGAGCCAAATCTGATTAAATTGCATCATGTATATGGCAGCGTGCCAGTCTGCTACAATAAGTGGCAAATGTGACATGATTGGCATAAAGTATGGCATAATGGCTGATTAAATGGCAGCGTAGTTCCTGATTAGCAACAAATTATTTGTTGACTACACGACACTGATTTGAGTACTTGATGGACTAATAGATGATTTATCAATCTGTTTATATTTATGGGTTGCCTACTCCTACACTATACCTCAATGTCAAATCGGTTCTTGGATCTCTTTGAAAATAGTCAGTCCTGTGGCCAGTTTATTATTTATAAAGTTTAGTTTGGTTGGGTTAGTAAAGTATAGTTTAGGTAATTATAATGCTCCCATCTTTAACTTAGCATTGTTTCCACAAACAAATATTCAACAAACAATACTCTTATGGCAGCTTGTCTGTTTAACGAGAGTTTAAGCGTTCTCGTCTCGAAGGACCAAACTAACGGCTGTTTATTTAGTTCCTCCACTTATAAACTACTGCTGAACACGTAAGGAGGGATCGAAGTCGGTTCAGTGCGAAGCGATGTGTTTATTTAGTATTCCTATTCCTTGAGAATGGGCAAATACATTCGTATTGAAGGACCGATACTTGAATAATAACTATCAATGACACGTTTGATAGCTTTAGCTTAAGTTTTAAATACACTGTGATGTCGAATGTTTAACTGTTACCTCTGGAACTGCCACAGCTAGCAAAAATCAAATTACAAAATAAATGGGATAGTTTACTTGTAGTCTCTAATTTGAGTATCTTTGAAGAAACAACATTAGGCTCCTCTTGAGTCCTTATCAAGTGATCTTTCATCTGGGAGATACTATCAGGTATTTGTTAAACGTTAATTGTAAGCAATCTTCCAAGAAAACTGTATTTCATTGCTACCAAAACTATGGACAAAGAAACGTTTTCTTTCAAGATGGCAACAGCAAGAAACCTTCCCCTTCTTTCAAAACTTGGAGCAGAGGGTCGGGCGCCGACAGTTGTTGTGAGCACATTAATCAAACTATCGTCACTCCCTCCAACCGTCGCTTAGGGTAAAACTTACCCCCGGTATCTTGCTAGGTAGTTTACAAAAAGTATTCATATATCTGTTGTTACTTGCTAGGTCGTAATCACACAAAAAGTTGCCCATCCTCCTTCTCTATGGACTATTACTACTTATTTCAGTTCAGCAAATAGACAGAAATTTATTGAGGTTACGTATTGTATCAGCATAGCGGTTATGGGCGAACTGTATATGTATATCAGAGAGGTCAAGCTGTATGTCAAGATACGTTTAATTAATTGATTTATGAAGTTCACCAGATTTTGAGTTGGACCATATACTTTCTAACAGTGATACCAAAATTAAAATCTATTGAGTAGTTTTTGCGCCAACCCGTAACATACAGACAAGAATCTAAAAATCACATTTTTGGTTTCGGAGACTTTTATATACTCTAACCGACCTTTTTGTGTTTTTTTTTTGCATTTTCATGCTAAGATTATATAGTTATTTTAGTGAAGGATACTCTAACCCACTTGTTTTTTTTAATGTACAGATACAGCTTTTTTATAATATTACAATAATTGAGATAAACTATAAATACCTGTATATTGTATACATGCTTAAGTATTATATAACTGAATGCGAGCAGTGGGAACCATGACCTTGACCGAGCGGTACGCGAACGATAAGTTCGTCGTTTTGATATTCTTTTTTCGTAAATTACATACATACATACACTCACGCCTCTGTCCCACAGGGGCAGGCAGACACTATAGACCGTCACTTGCTAAGATTCTTGCATACTTCTTTTGCTGCCAAGTCGAAATTTGCCTTCACATTCTGAATTTACGTCTTAAAGTGTTTCAGTGAGTTTATGTTATTTTATTCGACAAATACTTATCAAGTACCAAGTAACTAACATACACTAATCATGAAGTCAAGTTCATTTGATAACATAATTTTGATAAGCAACAATAATGATCCCTTCTTTATAATTATCGGACCTATTGTATAGAGAGGTCAAGCTGTGTCTCTGGGTCTAATCAACCGAATAAAATGAGACATATCTAAAATTGTTATACTTCTACATATCATTGTATTCAGTAACTTGACACGTGAAGACTTACCAGTTTTTAACAAAAAAAGATGTGAGGAGGTGTAAGAATGTACAAAATTTAATGAAATTAAGTAATGTATACATACACACATTTTTATTTTAAATTTAATAACTCTTCTTTTTGTATCTTTAACCATTTTCCATGCTAAGATTATAAAGTTATTTTAGTGAAGGAAAAATTCGATTTGCGCGGGCAGGACTCGAACCTGCGTTTTCTCGGTAGGTACACCAGACGCTATGACCTCTAATCCACTGCGAGAGGAAGTCGATTTTTTCCTTAACCAAAATAATTTTGTAATAACTCTTGTCTTCAAAACACACTATAGAATTTTAAAAATTAAATTTCTTACATACATACACTCACGCCCTTCTCCCACAGGGGTAGGCAGAAACTATAGACTGCCACTTGCTACGATTCTTGCATGCCTCTTTTGCTTCTGCGACATTCATACATCTTCTCATACATACGCGCCGGTTGCGAGTACTACGCACCTGACCTTTTTGAAGGACTTCGCCAATAAGATCGGTGTAGGTCCTTCTAGGTCGACCTCTTCTGACGTTGCCGCTGATATGCGCCTTATAAATTCCTTTCGTTAATCGTCTTTCATTCATTCTCTCAACATGTCCAAACCATCTCAGCATATTCCTTTCAATACGTGTCACTACATCATCTTTCAGTCCGCAACGTTGTCTTATCACACTATTTCTCAATCTATCATTCCGAGTTACACCACACATACTTCGCAAGGAACGCATTTCCACCGCATTTATTCTACTTTCATGCCTCTTCTGCCACACCCAACATTCACTTCCATACATAAGTGTAGGTACCAGCACACCATTGTGGATAGCCAACCGTGCCTTTTTCGACACACACTGATTAGCCACAACCGCATGCATAGCACCATTCACTTTATTTCCCGCATTCACTCTCCTTTCCACATCTGCATCAATCTTTCCATCCCTAGTAAACACACTTCCCAAATAAACAAACTCATTCACCTGCTCCACACTCTTACCCTCTATCTTTACATCACACATACATACATCTTTCTCTCTCTCAAAAACCATCACTTTCGTTTTACTAACATTTATTTTCATACCCCTCAGCTTATATGCTTCATTCATTAAAGTCACCATGTCTTGCAACTCTTCCGCTGACGATGCAAGCAGAACCTGATCATCAGCATAGAGAAGGCATTTGACAGGTAACTCACCCATTTTCAACCCACAATCACTCTCTTTTAAGTCTGCCAAACAACTGTCCATATATAGATTGAACAGCCACGGTGACGCGACACAGCCCTGTCTGACACCTCTGGAGATGCCAAACCAGCCTGAGTACGCCCCATTTAGCCTAACACAGGCACTAGAATCCCAGTAAAGGGATTTCAGTGCCCGCACCAAGCGTCTGTCCACTCCATACATAGCCAGCGTTGACCACAATTCATCCCTCCACACACTATCATAGGCCTTCTCCAAGTCAATGAAAGCGCAGAAGACTTTCTTGTGCTTAGCCAGATGTTTTTCGGCTATACACCTTAGGGAGAAGACCTGATCCATACATCCCATCCCAACTCTAAAACCTGCCTGAACATCCCATATTTTCTCATCTGTTATTCTTATCACTCTATTAATCAACACCTTAGCATACAGTTTGCCGACAACACTCAGAAGACTAATGCCGCGGTAGTTTTTACACTCCTGCTGTGAACCTTTTCCCTTATATAGTGGAACGATAACGGCCTTGCACCAGTCACCCGGAACTTGGCCGTACCTCCAACATATATTAAAGAGCTGGTACAACAGGCTTGCTACCACCCCGTCACCACTCCTGAGCATTTCAACAGACACTCTATCATACCCTGCCGCCTTACCAACTTTCATACCTTTCAGTGCTTTTATAATTTCATCCATATCAATCTCACTCTCATTATCTCCATCTATGTCTGAGTTCGGTGAACACACTTCCACCCAGTCACTCACTCTTTGTATACTATCCTGCCAGCTAAATAAACTCTCAAAGTATACCTTCCAACGTTCCAAAAGCTTACATTCTTCAGTCAACAAGCATCCATCTTCTTCTCTAATGACATTCATATTCGATGCCCCTTTAACTCCTCGAGCCAATCTTACCTGCTTCCAAAACAGTTTAACATTGGCCGTGAAGTTATCGGAGAATTTCCTACTATCCTGTTCCTCTTTTTCATTCTTCTTCATTCTTACTATCTCTTTTACTTTAGCTTTCATTTCGGTGTAACGTTTCTTCATTATTTCCAAATCTTCTTTCATATCTGTTGCCTGATTCATTCTTGCTTTGTAAGCTAATACGTTTAGCCAAGCTTCTTTCTTCTTTCGCACCTCCTCTTTTACTTCATCATCCATCCAATAGTCATTCTTTTTCCTTCCATTCTTCCTATGCACCACACCACAAACCTTTGTGGCCGCCTGCACCATACTAGATTTTACACACTCCCAGGCTTCTTCTATACTATAATCTTTCATATCATCGAGTATGTCCTTTGTCTTCTCTCGCACGTTTCTCTTGTATTCTTCTTGTATATCCAATTCTCGCAATCTTTCTACTTTTATTCTATCAAGTGCGGTCACAGGCACTCGAACCCGATGACGCCAACGCTTGAACAGACCATTTATCCGGCATATAACCAGGTAATGATCAGTACCCACATTAACACCACGGTAAGCCCTTGTATCTGCCACTTTACTTTTCAATCTTTCATCTACAATAACAAAATCAATCATACTTCTACTTTTTTGCCTCTCCCACGTATACATATGAATCTTCCTGTGATTAAACATAGTGTTCATCACAAAAAGATTTTTCTCCACACATATATCCAATAAATTCATTCCATTTTCATTCACTCTCTCATCTCCAAATACACCTAAAACTTTTTCATATCCTTTCCTCTTTACTCCTACCCAACCATTAAAATCTCCAAGCATAACAATCCTCTCATTAACCTTACATGCATTCACAATATCTCTTATACTGTCCCAGAATTCCTCTCTCTCTTCCGGTGAGCTTCCCGTGTCTGGTGCATATACGCACAAAATGAACACAGGACTTAAGCCCACCTTAAGTCTTGCCCAGAGAATTCGGGGACTAACACATTCATACTCTTTCATACATTCCATCATTCTCTCAGAGAGGACAATCCCTATGCCTTGGCAAGCTCTTTGTGCCTCGTGAACACCGGACCAGATTGCGGTTAGGGGACCGTGTTTGGACGTGTCCTTTCCTTTTCTTTTCGTCTCACTTACACACAATGCATCTATTCTTCTATCATTCATCAGCTCACATACTTCGTCAATTTTCTCTTTTATCCCTCCCTGAACATTCAATGTAGCTAAGCGACATTCTGCAGTTCGCTTTTCGCCCCGTGTGAACCGCTGACGTGGTGTGTGGCGAGCATCACCGCCGCCTCCGAGTACACTTATTTTATTTGGACTCATTGTGTTCCCACGATTAGCTAGGGAAATGTTTGTCCACCCCTACAGAGCCCCGCATGCAAGGGTAAGGCTTCTTAGTGCCTGGGGGCGCCCGGTCCCAGACAACAGGCACGCTCGCGACTAGGCTCTCCCCTAGCCATGCAGTTCTCGGCGCGGCAACCTTAACTTGGAGATAAGGTGTTCCTATCACTCGAGAAGGATTATTTAATCCTCTCGCTGTGTCCCTTAGTCGCCTCTTACGACACCCATGGGAAGAATCGGGGTGGCTCATTCTACTACCCGGAGCCAGTAAGGTAATTTATAAATTGGCAAAAGTAAAATGATTTGATTTTTATCTTCAGTTTGTTTCTATTAGAAGAAAATAAAAAGCAATAACTTTTATTAGTATTTATTCATTAATCTTACATATAACTTACTAATTTTTAGTTTGATTTCAATGAAATAATTTTTATCATTCTTTCTTTAGGCAAAATCATGCGACCCCAACAATATTAGTTGTACAGTCCGTTTTTTTGGACTTGTCTTTTTTGGTAAACAAACCCTGCCCGATGCGAAAATCACAAGTTTTTCTTTAATCACGCACTTGATGTAGGAAACGATTTTATTAACACTTACATTATACACATACACTTTAAATTACACCAAAAACTGCTTCGAAATCACTATAAAAGTCTATTATTTTTAATAAAAACGAAATTTTATGTAATTACATTTTCACAGAATAAAATAATCATGACAATTTGACATTTCAAAACTCTAGATTATTTACGAATTTTAGGGGATGTGACAAAATAATGAATGATTTTGATTTATGTGAATGAGCAAAACATCCAAAAAATCTTTATCTTCACAAAAATAATATTGTGTAATATTATCCATAGCATTTTTTTGCTATTTCGCATACTACGTTTTTAATCATGAACCCTGTGCTGACATTAAAATATTAAATATTACAGATGGAATTAACAAGAATTAGAATTAAGAACAATAATAGTTGTAGCTAGGAATTTTGTCTAGAAGGGGCAGACATTCCGATGCGGACCACAGTGACGACGTTGTTCCCGAGGTGAACAGCGTAGAAATGAGTGGTGGTTGAAGTCTCAAGGCCAGAAGTACTGCTCCAGGACCCGACGGCTTGCATGGCAAAGAGTGGGTCCCGGCCTTAGCGGCTCTCGGGCCTCGATTGAGGTAGTTCCTTAGCGCACGAGGGGTCAATTCCACTCCGATGGAAAACGGGGAAGCAGATCCTCTGCGAAGCCGGGACGCCCTGCAGATTCTCCGATAATAGGCATTCCGATCCTAGTGCTGCTCGTCGAGGTGGGCAAGCTAATCGAAAGTCCTTGTGGACTGCCTTGTCGGGCACCTGGTGGGGGTGGGTTTACTCTATCGGGTACAATGATACTGCATCAGATGAACCGAACCAGAGGTTCATAATACATGTGTCGGAATCTGATGACTCTTTAGAGCCATCAGATTCTGACACGTGTATTTCAGAGGAACTACTAATAAATTAATGTTTTGCAGTTATCGTTTTATTTCTTCATATTCACTTCACACACTCACTTCATATTTAAAATTAAAAAACAAATCAGTACTCGTCAAGGTGAGAATCATTCTTCAATAGTCTTGGCTAAGAGTATTTAGAGTATTCAGTCAGTCATTCATGCATGATTTCCCAACATTATCTAACCACTATCAGTTATCTCTGGTTACTAGGACGCCATATTTGTTTACCAAAAAAGACAAGTTAACTGGGATAGACTGTAGTATGGTAGCATTATTTTTCTTCGAACTGTCAAGTTGCTGAATACAATTTTATTAAAAGTCGGAGTATAGTTGTATCCAATTATAAATAACATAAACTTGTCTGTTTGGGTCAGCAGAGAGATCAAGCTGTATCTCAGGTTCCGTTTAATTACTTGAGATAAGAAGTACACCAGTTTTTAAATTGTAGCATAATTATGCGATCTAACAGGGGTTCTACTATATTATATTATATATTTCTAACACCATACCTACGTTCCTTGAGACGACAGCAAATACAACATGTTTCCTTGTCTGTGCGCGTGTGTTTCGGATATAGGGTAAAAAATTTCAATGACAAAAATACATAATTTATTTGATACAAAACAGATATATATATTATAATTTAACAATGAATAAAAGTATAGATGATTAGCCAAGTTTGTAGCAAGTTATTGTTATAGATGGGGAGCCGCTGCCTGCTATACCGGATGCGTCGCACAAGTAGTCCCGGACCTTGCGATTGATTCTGAACGTGTTACCACCGATATATGGTACGTCGAAATATACCTTGGCTACCAGTGTCCCGTCTATGTAAATGTCGAAGCGACCTTCTGTACCAGAAGGACTGTTTGATCGTCCCATTGCTGTGAAGTACGCGCGCTTTGTGTTTGAGAATTCCTTGTCGCTGACAGAGTTTACATCGATACCATGCACCTTCCACTTGCCCCAGTCCAGTTGGGCGTTCATAATCATGCCGGGTGCATCTATATTGTTATGATTCTTTATCTCGAAATTTACATAATTCGCTTCCGTCGCATCCACTCGTACTGAAGCGAACAATACTATCGCCAATGCGATAATTCGGAGAGTTGATAATGTGTTGTTCATGATGCACGTTGTATAACCACCGCCACACTGAAGTGTGATTTAAGGAATGTGCTTTTATACACGCCAGTAATTATCTA
Source organism: Acronicta leporina (assembly GCA_947256265.1). Taxonomy (NCBI): domain Eukaryota; kingdom Metazoa; phylum Arthropoda; class Insecta; order Lepidoptera; family Noctuidae; genus Acronicta; species Acronicta leporina. Next base: position 9,513,203 of record OX366537.1, read on the forward strand.
TCGAATAGATAACTGACTAACAAGGTCTATTTATCTTTATTAGTTTTAAAACAAAACGGTATAAGTTAACATTTGGGGCTAGTTCCGTTCAGTAGTTAGTTTGGACTTAGTTTGAGTAATATAATATCCAACCTCTGTTTTACCTTAAATAATGGTTCGATAATAAAAATATTAATTTTATTCTTAGTTCTTCTTTGTTGTCATTCTATAAATTGCAGATAGAAAATAATAAAGGTAATTCCAGTAGCCTTATCTGGTTAATACTGGTTATACGAGTAATTATGTGATTTATGAATGTAAAAATAATTATTCATTACTTGAATATTTTTTTTTATAAGAAGGACAACTCTCCTCTTGTAATAAATTTATGAACATAACATACCATCACGCCTGTATTCCCCGAAGGGTTAGGCAGAGGCGTACTAATGTACACCCACAGTTCGCCGGTATGTTTTAGGTCCCATGTAACAGGGGGCGAGCCTATTGCCATTAACCGGGCACAAATTCCTAACTCCGAGCTGCTACTGGGAATTTCATAGAAAAACCCAATAACACTTTGCTCGACCTGGGAATCGAACCCATGACCTCTAGCTTAGCAGTCGCGCTCAGGACCACTTGGCTAAAGAGGCAGTTTTAAGAGCATAAATTTATGAATAAGATGATAATTATGATATGTGGTATAACTATCACTTTTATAAAAAATCCGTGCTAATACACTAAGTAATTTCACGTTTCAAAGCTTAGGTGTGTCAATAGTTTCATTTTGCCAGGGAGGCCACAAGTGCATCCGTATTTAACGACCACACATTCTTATCGTCAACGTAGTCCTTGGTTTTATAATAGGCTTCCTTAAGAACAGATTTGACGTGCCTTTTAAATTTCTTGCCAGTGAGATCGGTGACACATTTTGGGAGTTTATTGTAGAAACGCACTCAATTTCCTAGAAATGAATTATTTGTTTTAGTTAGTCTAAAAATAGGTACCACTATTTTATGTTTATTCCTAGTACTTATTAAGGTTGTGAAAGTCACTATTGATACTGAACTTCTGCAGGTTTTTGTAGACATACATTATGTTTTCAAGGATGTAGAGTGACGGCATCGTAAGTATATTGATATTCTTAAACACTTCTCTTAGGGAATCGCGAGGGCCCATATCGTAGATTGCGCGGATGGCCCTTTTCTGTAAGATAAATATGGAATCTACGTCTGCAGCTGATCCCCATAGCAGAATACCGTATGAAAATGGAATGGAAATGAGTAATAGTATTTTATATTACACTAGCTTCCGCCCGCGGCATCGCACGCGTGGTGTTCGGTTAGTCTTTATCAACTTTTCCATGCTAAGTAAGTTTACAAAGTATTTTAGTGAAAGAAAAATTCGACTTCGGGCAGGATTCGGACCTACGTTTTCTGTTTAGGTACACCAGAATTTACCATAAATTACAAAAGGTAGTTATTAGGTAAAGTAGCATCGTACAACATCGATCTTACTGCCAAGTACCTAAGTAATGTCGGTTGCGAAGCAAAGTAACTTGCTTTTCAATAGTGGGACTCGCGGTGGCCTAGTGGTCATAGCGTCTGGTGTATTTAACCAGTAGACACAGGTTCGAATCCCGCCCACAGTCGAATTTTTCCGTCCGAATGTTCCGTAATAATAAACTATTTTAGCTCCTAAGATATTCATTAAAATCAAATGATATCAATGGCGATTTTGTTCACAATTAAATACTTGCAATCAATAACGTATTTTTTTGGATAAGAATTAATATCATGTCTATAAAAACACTTTCGAAAATAATGCATTGTTTTAAAACAAATTGGATTATCTACCAATAAAAAGGTTTATAGTGAGTCAACCTTAAAAGATAGACATATGCTGCTGCGGACTTTTTTTAGAACTTTTAAAGGGAAAGATCTTTGACTATCTATCTATAAGGACCCGCCTCTCATGATCATTCCCCTCTGTCAAGGTAGTGGATTAAAAAATCTAACGCGTTTATCAAAACTGTTTCCGAAATCGATTTTTCATTAACAGAATCGTTTCCGCTCAGTAAGGTCATCATAAATGCTCCGTGTAAATACCGATATACGTGCAGTTAATGTATGCAAAAAAATATCTAATATCTTATTTAGATAAAGATGGAGTTATTTTCCGTATGTAAGTATTAAAGTTCATTTATTTCTATTTAGATCACATAATACAATTTATTAATAAAGATCGAGGACGTTACCGATTCAATAATCGAGTATAAAATAATCGTTTAGTTCAAGCATGCACTCCCCACGAGACTACCCGCACTCCCCACGAGACTATCCGCACTCCCCACGAGACTAGCAAATTTTTTTTACTAACAATATCAGCCTTCTGCTAATACACCTAAGATTTAAATTTGAAATATCCATCAAAATGTCATTTTTTGATTTCAATTATATATCATCCAATAGGATGTCACCATTTATGATTTCCAATTATAGGTCTTAATGCAGAATTACCGTTTTTTGGCAATTATAGGCCTTATATATATTATGACATAATGCATAAAACTCGAATTTTAAAAAGTGTAGCGAGACTATGTCCCTCATTTGTTTTGTCATTTTAATTAATGATGTGATAGTGTTTGTTTACGATTTCGAATCGATATCGATATTATTTTCGTGTTCAATGTAAGACCAAATTATAATAATTGCTAAAGATAATATAACATATCATAAATAATTACATATAAAAATAATTTGTAGTCGTTGTTACGTTTTTCTCCATTCTTCCTAAAATAATCTATCGATATAAAATATCGACATAGTAGCTTCCTAATTATTTTTATTGTATTATACGTTCGTATTGTCGTCAATTCTTGTATGTTGACGTATTTGACCTCTATGTGTGCATAAATTGTGTTAGTGGTGAAGAATTTAATATGTGTGAGTTCGTGGCGATACAAAATGATTTTGAGTATGTGTGCAGCAATGTCTATGTAGTGTTTCCTCCCCCCGCACCAAAAGTGACAGACTTTTTTGTTCATAGAATTAAGCGCGTCACTTGTCCAGGGATAGATAGTCAAAGGGAAAGATAGACTACATACAATATATATATATATATTTTTAATTTATTATAATCAAAACAAAAATTACAAAGTATCAACATGACCTGCCTTCGGAAACCGCTCTGGTTTATCTAAAGCAGGTTTTTTCTTACACAATTTTATTTCTTTCCTTAACCTATTATTTATACAAGAAAATATTTACTTTCTAAACATAGTCTGTAGTACTAAAGAAACATTACTTATCCGGCCTTAACCCGATAAGTAATGTTTCTTAAGCAAATACTTATATTTAGTGGTATTCAGATATACATTTCTCATCTTAGGATCCAGTTTATTCAAAATATCCGGTAACGGACCAATACGACCTTCAAACCTTCAAGAAAAGAGCGTACTCCCTTTTAAAAGGCCGGCAGCGCACTTGTGACTCCTCTGCTGTTGCAGGTGTCCATGGGCGGCGGTGATCGCTTACCATCAGGCGATCCGTCTGCTCGTTTGCCTGCTATAACATAAAAAAAAACACATATTGCCATTTTCGAGAACCATAAACATTATTGTAGTTAGCTACTTCGAACTCGGGTAAATAAGACAGGGTACGTAATCTGTTAGGTCTTGTATTTTTCTTAATTAAATCTTTATTACAGTTTTCATCAACTAATATGTTCAATTTGATTTTATCGAAGATATTTATTATTTTACAATATTGGAAAAGACCTTTTTCATTTTCCTTAAACTTATTTTTAATTTTCCGTGGAACAATAGTTTTAAGTAATTTCACTTGTAATTTATTAATTCTATCTATATATGTTTTATATGTTCTTCCGTATGTCCCTATACCATATCCAATCACTGAGTCCGCTAATGCTAAGTAGATTAACCTTAAAATATTATAAGGCATCTTAAATTTGAGCAATATCATTTTACTCAATACTGCTCTTAACTTTTCACAAACGTAAACTATATGTTTATACCATATATATATATATATATATATATATATATATATATAGTTAAATCTTTCGTCTATGATAAGTCCTAGGTACTTATGATGTTGAACCAATATACAAATACAGAGTTTTTGAGTTTTTACCCAAACTCTATAATAAAATACTCAAAAATTAAGAATTCTAAAAGCCTCACTGATTTTAAACATTTGTTTGATATAGCATATTACTCTGTTAATGAATTTATCTGTGACAAGCTACATTGATTGGTATTGTAGTAGAATTATTGTAATTTTGTTACACATAATTATATTGAAATCTTTGACATTTTAAGTAAATATATAACTGTAATATAAATGATTGTAACTGTAAATTTTGTATGCCTATCGGCGGGACATAGAGGCACAGTATTTTTTTTATAAAAAAACATCTTTTTTTAACCTGTGTTCACAAACTAAATAAATTGTAATTTGAATTTGGAACAATTCTGTGGTACATAATTTTTACGTACCTAACTTTATTCGCTCATGCAACGCAGGGAACAGAAAGAAGCTGTAAAAAAAAGATTTCTCGTTTTTGCAACATTTTTCATTGATGCTGTGCCTATATACCTTCCTCGATAATAGACTAACCAACACAAAAATATTTTTTCAATTCGAACGCCTAATAGTTCCTGTGATTAGCGCGTTCAACCAAACAAACAAATAAACTCTTCAGCTTTATAATATAAAGAAAGAAAGAGGCAGAAAGAGACGTCAATAGATAGTTGACTAAAGCGTCCGGTTTACCAACCCAAAGAACGCAAGATAGAGTCCTGCCGACGGTTACGTTTTTCTTAAGGACCGAATTGATATAATAGGCATTACAAAACGGTTATGATTTGTTTCTGCAGCTCGTAAACTACTTCTGCTGGAAAACAAGAAAGTATCGAGCATGTTCATATAAGATTATAACGTGTTAAGGTAGGTGTTTGTTGAGATGTTGGAGTTGAGAACAATTGATGTGTTTCGAATGTAGGATAAATAAAAGTCAATGGTGTGGTGCAAATACATATTTTATTCGATACAAAACAGATACATACATTCATTATAATTAAGCCAGATTGTAGCAAGTTATTGTTATAGATGGGGAGCCACTGCCTATATCACCGGTGTAGTCGCACAAGTGTTCCCCAATATACCGGGTGATGAATAACTTGTTACCACCGAGAAATGGTACGTCGAAATACACCCTGGCTGCCCGTGTCCCGCCTATAAAAATGTCGAAGTGACCTTCGGCACCAGAAGGACTGTTTTCTCGTCCCATTGCTGTGAAGTACACGTGGTTTGTGTTTGAGAATTCCTTGTTGCGGAGAGAGTTTACGTCGACACCATGCACCCTCCACTTGCCCCAATCCAGTTGGGCGTTCATAATAATGCCGGGTGTATTTAACGTGGCGTCGTTCCTTATCACGAAGTTTATGTAATTATATTCCATCGCATCCACTCCTACTGAAGCGAACAATACTATCGCCAATGCGATAATTCGGAGAGTTGATAATGTGTTGTTCATGATGCACGTTGTATAACCACCGTCACACTGAAGTGTGATTTAAGCAATGTGCTTTTATATACGCCAGCTATCTATTAGACGAGCTATATTTATCTTTATTATTTTTAAAACAAGATGATATAAGTAAATATTTGGAGCAACTAGCCCCGTTTCATTTAGTTATTAGGCCGAACTAAATTAAACTTAGGTACGTCTTCGTTCCTCGGATTGTGAGAGTTATAAGATGTGGTCTTTCGAGACGAATACAAACATGACTAAGTTTTCGAGTAATATATCCAACTTCTTTATGAGCTTAAATAATATTTTGCTAATAAAAATTAGACACGACGTTTAGAAATATCAAAGAATGTTGCCACTGAAACACTTATCACAACAGAAAAATGACCATAGAGGGATAGCAGGACCAAACGAAGCAAGAACAGTTAATTTTTATCCGATGTACCGCTCCCTCGGGTATGCTTAATTTTACGAGCTACCCTTCAAGATGACTCCATTTTGATTATTTTGTTTCGTCATTGAATCGCAGAGAGTGAGAGATTTTAAAAATAAAATGGTCCTTCGGGGCATAGTGGAGCGCCGTACCGAAGGACTTTGTAAAGAAAGATGTTAGTGAGGGCCAAATTATTGTAATACTTGTTAATATTATGGCAATCTTGTTCGGATAAAAATTTATATAATTAAAATATTCGTGCGGCGCGCGCAATCAACCCATTACGCGTAGTTACTACATGAAATATTAACGCTTTGCATTTATTATCATTTACCTATTTTTTTCTATTCGCGAGAATAGTATGAAAACCTAGAGGCGCACGAGGACATGCCAAACTCTTTACAGCGCTAAAAAGTATAATGATGTCCTTAATTTTCTTTGTAACACATAGAATGATAGGTATATTTTAATTTATTGCGTTTATTCAATTCCATATTGATAATATACTATTATTTACACTGTGATAAATGAATACTTCGATCACAAAATTAGCTTCTAAATCGATTAACGTTGAAAAAAGTATTATGTGTACATTACACCTATTGCCACAATCATTGCCATTCAATGAAGTGTCCCTTAATATGAACAGTGTGGAAAATCAAATCGATATCACAGGCAGAGACACGTCAACAGATAGTTGGCTAAAGCGTCCGGTTTACCAACCCAAAGAACGCAAAATAGAGTCCTGCCGACGGTTACATTTTTCTTAAGGACCGAATTGATATAATGGTCATTATTAAAAAACAGTTATGATTTGTTTCTGCGGCTCGTAAACCGGATCTGGAAAAAGAAAGTATTGGACATGTTCATGTAAGATTATAATGTGTATACCTACTTAAGGTAGGTCTTTGTTAAGAGTTGTGAACATTAGATATGTGTCGAATATAGGATAAATAAAAGCCAATGGTATGTTGCAAATACATAGTTTATTCGATACAAAATAGATACATACTTTAACACTGAGTCAAACGCGCATAGATGATTAGGCAAGTTTGTAGCAAGTTATCGTAATAGTCGGGGAGCCGCTGCCTGCCATACCGGCGTCGTCGCACAAGTAGTCCTGGCTAAGGCGAGTGATGATTAACTTGTTACTACCGACATATGGTACATCGAAATACACCCTGGCTGCCTGTGTCCCGTCTAGGAAAATTTCGAAGCGACCTTCAGTACCAGAGGGACTGTTTGATCGTCCCATTGCTGTGAAGGCCGCGCGCTTTGTGTTTGAGAATTCCAGGCGGCTGACAGAGTTTACGTCGACACCATACACCTTCCACTTGCCCCAGTCCAGTTGCGCGTTCATAATCATGCCGGGTGTATATAAATTGGCACCATTCTTTATCATGAAATTTACGTAATTCTCTTCCGTCGCATCCACTCCTACTGAAGCGAACAATACTATCACCAATGCGATAATTCGGAGAGTTGATAATGTGTTGTTCATGATGCACGTTGTATAACGACCGTCACACTGAAGTGTGATTTAGGCAATGTGCTTGGCTTTTATATACGCCAGTTATCTATTAGACAAGGTCTATTTATCTATATTATTTTTGAAACAAGATGATTTAGGTCAATATTTGGGGCTAGATCCGTTTCGTTTTTCTGTCGAACTAAATCAAACTTAGGTGCGTCTTTGTTCCTCGGATTGTGAGAGTTATAAGATGTGGTCTTTCGAGACGAATACAAACATGACTAATTTTCGAGTAATATATCCAACTTCTTTATTAGCTTAAATAATATTTTGCTAATAAAAATTAGACACAACGTTTAGAAATATCAAAGAATGTTTGCCACTGGAACACTTATGTATCACAATAGAAAAAGGACCATAAAGTTATACGATTTGGTCTTTTGAGACGAATACAATCATGTCTAAGTTTTCGAGTAATATATCCAACCCCTGTTTTACCTGAAATAATGTTTGGCTTAGATTTTTATTCTTAGTTATTTTTTGTTGTGATTCTATAAATTTGAGATAGAAAATAATATTGGTACTTCCAGTAGCCATAACTGGTTAGTAATAAATATTATATTGTTCACAAAATTATGTGATTTGTGAATGTTAAAATAATTTATTCAAGTAATGGACAACTCTTCTCACGTAATAAATAAATTTATGAATAAGTTGATAATTATGATATGTTGTATAACTGTAATTTTCTTTAAAAGCTCCGTGCTCCAAACATATAAATACACCGAGACTTTTTAGTCGTTTTGGAACCGAAAATTTTAGGCTCAATATCGATAGTAGAACCTATTATTGTATAATTTTAAATTAAATAAACTTTGAAATAAACGGTAGATAACTTGTGTTGGGTGGTGGTGCGATCCACCGTATAAGTATTTGTCTGTATGGGTTTTCTTTCGAACACCTCAGTGTACCCGTGACTATGGATGCTGTAAAGGATCCGAAACGTCGGGAATTAAATAATACTAATACAACGCGATAAAATCCGTAAAAAATAGTTTTATTTCAATGTCTAATATTCGCGTAAGTTACATCAGAATTCAGTAAATATACAATTTTATTATTATTATTATTTTTATACATTTTTGTATCTCGGCTTTTTTGTGCCGGTTGTATAAGATAGCACGGGCCAAGGCCAAGTGCTACCCTAGTGCGGTATACCAGTGGATAGCTGGTTACAAGATATATTGTGGACTGATGAGTGTGTTTGATGATTGTGTGATAGTGTCGTTCCTGATGTTCGTGTGTGTGGTGTAGTAATCTACTATATTACTACAATCATTACGATCGATGTCATTCAATGTTACACACACACACACCAAGACCGAAAAAGTGAAAAAATATTTGATGCCTACTTTTTATTATAAGCAGTAGGTACTTACAGTTAATTTAATTTGTATTTTTTTTTATTAGTACCTACTACTAATTATCCTAAGTTACTACGTTTCGGTTCCCAAACGACAAAAAATTCACGGTTTTTATTTAACTAACAGCGCACTAGTATATGTTTCAAAGCTTAAGCAATGTGAGGCGTTGAAATATTGCCTTAATTTTTCCTAAAAGTTCAAACATACGACCTGTTATTAGAAACTGCTCACTGGTTGCGCTTGTTGATAATTTTCTAGTAATTTAGTCAATTGCCTTCGTAAGTAATGGAAAATGTTTTGGTGACGATGCCACTGAATATTGGATTCTCATACACATAAGTATACTTACTTATGTATATTAGAACAACAAAAAGATAATAATAAATATTCTGGGACATTTTTACACAGCACCATCTAGTCCCAAACTAAGCAGAGCTTGTACTATGGGTACTAGACAATGGATATAATACTTATATATTTTTTTGTAAATACTAACTTATAATACATAAGAAACACCCAGACGAACACAAACACTTATATTCATCACATAATTTTTTGGGTCCTGTGGGAATCGAACCCACGACCTCATGGTCAGCAGTCCGGTACTCGAACCACTAAACCACAGAGGTCGTCAAAAAATACAGCTTAATAAAAAATATTACATACATACATACACTCACGCCCTTCTCCCACAGGGGTAGGCAGAAACTATAGACTGCCACTTGCTACGATTTTTGCATGACTCTTTTGCTTCTGCGACATTCATACATATTCTCATACATACGCGCCGGTTGCAAGTACTACGTACCTGACCTTATTGAATATGAATTTGATAAAAAATATAGACAATCAAAATAACAGGAAATTGATATAAACCACACAATATAAACTATTAAAATTTTCTGATAACAAGGTTAATACAAACAACCCGTGACCTAAAGATAGTTATACGAAAATATGTAATATAGCGAACAGTTACGGAAACACGAGGGACTTTGAGAAGTACATATATTTTATATCAGCTATTGTTTCTTGCTTTTAACCTATGTTGACGTCATATCTGTTATCTGTTTATTTAAAGTCGGGGATGTTCGATTGTACAATTATTTCATGTCTCGATTGATTAATGAGTGAGTAATTTATTGACTGTACCTAATCTGTATTAAATATAATGTATTTATTTCTATGACTAGCACAGGCGTATATGAAACCTTTCTGTCTCTGTCAGAAGAATAGATCCGCTGACTTCTTTTTTATGGGATAGCGGAGCAATCGAGTAGACGGATCACCTGATGGTAAGCGATAACCGCCGCCCATGGACACCTTCAACACCAGAGGAGTCACGAGTGCGTTGCCCGCCTTTTAAAAGGGTTTGGGCTTCTGGTAACCTCACTCGCTTGGTGAAACACAAGCCATGATTCTCCGAGTTTGTACGAGTAGCAAATATTATAACGTATAATGTGAGTTACAATGCAAGGCAATGTCTGAAATGGCCTTTTAAAGGCAGATGTTCTAATTCAAATTCAAATTCTTTATTCAAAATTCAAATACATACTCAATCCTATATAAATATATCCTAATAAAGGATAAAAATGCATAATGTGAGAAAAACATTCATAACATCATTATAGAGAAATTTAAAGTCAGATGTGTGTTCTAGACCACAAAGACACTTTAATAATCAACTCTTGAACCAAGAGTTTTTAATGTGCCAGGCAAATGCAATACTATTTAATTTTGAGTATTACAGGTTCCGTACTAGTTAGAAAGTTTCAGCTAAAAACAGTCACTCAAGATTCTGTACTAAAAATCATTAAATATTTCAGCTCAAATACTCAGGGAGTTGATGGTACCTATGAGTCTGGATATGATTTAACTTAGATTACCAATGTCATTAGAGGCCATAATTATAGGTACTGTAAATAGCTCTATCGAAACAAAGCGTTCAATCTTTTTCACTAAGAATTTGAATTGTTTTATAACCTTTGACTTTTACTTGCGCTCGCCAAAGTGGGTAACTAAAGGTTTAAGAAAGGCTAGTGCCATCAAAAGACAAATTAGATTCGCTTAATATAAAAATAAAACAAAAGAAATATCAAATAAGTACCTAATTAAAAAAAAATATATACCTAGTACTTAATTTTAAAAAAAACATAAAATGTATAAATTGGTCAATACGAATTATATTATTATGTTGATTAGTCAGGCAAAAAAATAAGAGTAAAGCTACTTGGAACGTTATAAAACATAAAAATGAACATATTAGGTCAATTAATACTATAGATTCAATACAAGTAAATGGAAATACCATTCACAGTCCCATTGAAATAGCTACTTTTTTAATGATTTCTTCATTATTGTTACAAATGAACAAATCTCTAATAAGCCTAATGTGCAACGTGTAACAATCAAAACAGTTACGCAGATTGCAGATAAATCAATATTTCTGAGACCTACAACAGAGTTACAAATTATAAATGTAATAAAATCATTGAATAACACAAGGGCAGTGGGATACGATCTTATTAGGTACTACAAATGTTATTAAAATCATTTTAAGTAATATTTTTCAATAATTCTTATCTTTGTAATATTTTTGTGTATGCATGCCGTGGCAGCCTATAAGTAAGGCAGCACTAAGTAATGTATTAATGAATGTATGATCTCAATGTTATAGTGTATGCTTTGTTGGTTGTCCTTAAATAAATAAATAAAGCTAGTGCTCACGTCACTGCGCCAGTCTTTAATCGTATCATTGAAATTTCACTAACTCAAGGAATATTTCCAGAAAAATTAAAACATTCCATTGTTAGGCCGTTATATAAAAAAGGAGATCAAAAGGTGCCTAATAACTATCGCCCTATTACTCTTGTGTCTGTTTTTTCCAAAATTTTGGAAAATATATTTTATAGAAGATTAATCGATTATTTAAATAAATATAATATAATAAAAAAGGAACAAAACGGTTTTCAACATAATCAATCGACATTACTATCAGCATTCACTTTAATAAAAAATATAACAGAACACATCGATAAAAAGAATCCAGTTGTAGCGACATTTTTCGATATGAGTAAAGCTTTTGATTTCGTGGATCACGAGATTATGCTTAATAAGTGTGAAAACTATGGCATTAAAGGCATTAGACTGGATCAAAAGCTTTGTAACCATTTTTTTTTTTAAAAAGCTTACTAGCAATGCACCCTACTCGCAGCAGGTCGCACATTACTAGTATTCTTTTTAACCCCTCGTGCTAAGCTAGTCCGACGCACTAGCCATTAGGCTACCGCCGCTTCAAATCTTCAAATCGTCACCAATGTGTTAAATTACCAGATTAAATAACGATCGTGAATTATCTGTGCTCCGATCTACTTTTAGAGTAAACAAGTATGACGTTCCACAAGGGAGTGTTTTAGGCCCTTTATTATTCATGCTGTATATCAATGACTAGCTTCTGCCAGCGACTTCGTACGCGTGGAATAGTTACTTCTTAGCGTGTAGTAGTTAGCTCTTAGCGTAGTTAGTTCTTAGCGTCATGATATATAGCCTATAGCCTTCCTCAATAAATGCACTATCTAACACTGAAAGAATTTTTCAAATCGGACTAGTAGTTTCTAAGATTACCGCGTTCAAGAATTTAAGGAGAAAGCAAAAGAATTTAAGGAGTTAAGGTGGTCTAAAAATGCTGTTACTTTATTAGATGGTAATATGGTGAAAGTATCATCTACGTACCGCTTGCGATAAAATCCATAAAAAGTAGTTTTATTTCAACGTCTAATATTCGCGTAAGTGTCAGAAATCAGTATGTGTCTATCACTTTTTAATAAATTGCCAAAGTCCCTAAGAGAACTCCTATTCAAATATTTTTTAAAAGATTTACGTAAATGGTTGATAGATAAATGTTTATATACTGTACAAGAGTTTTTACAGCATGTTTGTCACTAAAAATCGAATGTAAAAAAGTCTGTATCTGATTTGTATAAATGTGGTTCTATATTTTATTGTGTCTATTGTTTAATAATAAAATGGTTATTCGTTGTTTACACACTAATGGTTGAGAATCTCAACGTAAACAACATTCTACTTAACTATTAGTCCGGCTTTAGGAAGCACGTGACTGTGGAGAGGGTACACTCCTGGTTTTATTGGTCACACCATTGTTGTTCAAATTAGCTTACTATGGTTTCAACACAGAGGACAGAGGTGATAAAAAGGTTTGACAGCTTTAAAGAATTCGACAATTAGACGGCTCAAAAATTGCATCATCCTGCCTTGGCATATCCAGGGGCGTTCCTCAGGGATCAATTCTTGGCCCCTTGCCGTGAATTCTGTACAGTGCATTAATACATTTATGACAAGCTAAATTGGAGACAGAACTAATCCACTCATCGCATTCGATCCACTGTCAATCCTCATTAGCCTAGTGGTCCAGAGCGCGACTGCCACGCTAGAGGTCCTGGGTTCGATTCCCAGGTCGAGCAAAGTGCTACTGGGTTTTTCTATGAAATTCCCAGTTGCAGCTCGGTTTGTAATTTGGTCAGTTTGGAATTTGTGCCCGGTTAATGGCAATAGGCTCGCCACCGACTCGAATCGTGGGTGTTTATTAGTACGCCTCTGCCTAGCCCTTCGGGGAATAAAGGCGTGAAGGTATGTAAATTATCTGACAATGCCAAAATACAGAAGTTAACAGCGCAGTGAAGTTTCACTGCGCTGTTAACTTCTGTATTTTGGAATGTGGAGTTCCACTGAGTTTCAATATTGCCGCAACGCACCGCTGGAATGACTCCTCGCTATACGGCCTGAAACCGAGACAAACCTTCATTCATCATTTAAAGTTTCATTTATCGATTTGATGGTGTGCGTTTTTACCACATAGTTTATTTACTATCTAAAAATTACATCGGGTTCTCAAATAATGTGAATCCTCGTTTAATATTGTCAACTTGGTCAAACTTGGACATCCTTCAACGTCCACATATCTTGTTATCGCAATACCAGTGAAGATTGTAATATTTTTTTTTATGGGATATGGGGGCAAACGAGCAAACGGATCACCTGATGGTAAGCGATAACCGCCGCCCATGGACACCCGCAATAATAATTATAATAAATATAATAATTAATAATTGATTGATTGATTGAAAGGTATTTTTTGAACTAAAACTAAACAAGTTAGTTAAACTAATGTAATCATGTAGAGTATAAGTAAGTATAATATTTTTTTTAAGTATGTAGTTTCTTTGTATCGAGCGTGTTCATGTAAGATTATAACGTGTGTATACCTACTTAGGGTAGGTCTTTGTTGAGATGATGGAGTTGTGAACATTAGATTTGTATCAAATATAGAATAAATAATATTCAATGGTATGGTGCAAATACATAGTTTATTCTATTCAAAACAGATAGGTACATACATTATAATATAACACTGAGTAAAACGCATAGATGATTAGCCAAGTTTGAAACAAGTTATCGTAATAGACGGGGAGCCGCTGCTTGCCATACCGGCTTCGTCACACAAGTACTCCTGGCTATGGCGAGTGATGGTTAACTTGTTACTGCCGAGATATGGTATGTCGAAATACACCCTGACTGCCTGTGTCCCGCCTATGTAAATGTCAAAGTGACCTTCGGTACCAGAGGGACTGTTTGATCGTCCCATTGCTGTGAAGCCCACGCGCTTTGTGTTTGAGAATTCCAGGCCGCTGACAGAGTTTACGTCGACACCATACACCTTCCACTTGCCCCAGTCCAGTTGCGCGTTCATAATCATGCCGGGTATATTTAAATTGGCATTGTTCTTTATCTCGAAATTTACGTAATTCTCTTCCGTCGCATCCACTCCTACTGAAGCGACCAATACTATCGCCAATGCGATAATTTGGAGAGTTGATGTGTTGTTCATGATGCACGTTGTATAAAGACCGTTACACTGAACTGTGATTTAAGCAATGTGCTTTTATATACTCGTACGCCAGTTATCTAATAAGTACTACAAGCACTATTATTATCTTCATTATTTTTAAAACAAGATGATATACTATCTTTTTATTATGATATACCCAATTTTTCCTTCAATGAAATAAAGATGATACCTATAATGTTAAAATTTTAGCTAGCTTTTGCCCGCGACTTTGTCCGCGAGGACCGGTTTTATAAAGTCAATTTAATTTTTTTGGGGTTATTTATTTTATTTGGTGTTAGGGTCTTAAAATATTTCTGGTGACCGTCTAAAGTATACCAATTACTAATAATCGTAGATACTTTCATAATGAATTCCATCACCCTCTTTAAGGATGATGTCCGTGATGAAATCTATCCTATTTCTTTCCCCGACAACTATCTCGATACAAAATTTCGTGTAAATCGGTTCTACAGTCAAGTGCGGACACATATCTGTGGCGTGCATTCAAAATTGATACGGTCGTACCTAACTTTAAAAATATTTAACCAAGCTAGCTGTTCTCCGCGGTTCCACTCGCTATCTAACGTGATATTAAAATTTCACATCCTCCTCGCGGCTTCCTTAAAAGTGAAAATCTAAAATCTCTAACATACTTATTATTTTTTATTTATGACTATCTGACCTGGTGAACCTCAGAGTTAACTAATGTGTCCAAAATATTCAAAACTAGCTTCTGCCCGCGACTTCGTCCGCGTAGCGTGATGATATAATATATAGCCTATAGCCTTCCTCAATAAATGGGCTATCTAACACTGAAAGAATTTTTCAAATCAGACCAGTAGTTCCTGAGATTAGCGCGTTCAAGCAAACAAACAAACAAACAAACTCTTCAGCTTTATATATTAGTATAGATTTAATTTTCTGTGTCCTCCTGAGTGCGTGTCGTAGCTCATCGCATATTTGATTGACTTCAACGACCTAAGTCAGGTCGTCTTCTTCTTGGCATTGTAAAAAAGTTGGACAACAATAACGGTAAACGGCGTCACTTTCATCAAGTCACAAAGGAAAGAAATTACATTTGTTTGTTGTCGATATAGTGCGTTCAGAAATTTATTTTATTTCCTAACCATTTTTTACCCTGGGAGAGCCATGCTTCGGCGCGAATGGGCCGACTCGACCGTAGTGATACCACGGTGTTAAAGAAAACCGGTGTTAAACGACGCATTGTGTTTCGCCGAGTGAGTGAGCATACCGGAGGTCCAAACTCTTTTAAAAGGCGGCAACGCACTTGTGACACTCTGGTGTTGCGGGTGTCCACGGGCGGCGGTTATCGCTTACCATCAGGCGATCCATCTGCTCGCTAGCCCCCCTATCTCATGAAAAAGGCATACAAACGTCAATTCATTTTAATATTATAGATGAGTATAGCGACATAATTAATTTTCAGGTATCCCTATCTTTAAAAAAACCCGTTACCCCCTTACCAAAAAATAGAAACCTTGAAACACGTTTTACTTGAACTGTCAAACGAGTACTGATTGACTTTCAGTCGTTATGAAGCCTGTAATATTTTTTTACTACTTTTTTTAGGGATAAATAGCGCTGAGCTCATGGTTGTGGCCTGAAAGTGAATTCGGCCCCATTGTGCACCTACAATTTAATTACAAGTAGGAATGACGATGTCGTATTAGGCCTCTAGAGAAAAAATTGTCATTCTGTGTTTACTTCATTACCCCACTGAAACATTTAGTTTTTACACCGGCCGGTGCCCGCTGGATGAATCCTACGTATGTCCTGTGAGGCCCTGAATAAGTAGAGTTAGAAAAACTGTACAAACCTACTAATAATCAATTCATTGTCACAATAATGGTTGCTGATTTATCTCTTTGTTCAATACCTGTAAATGTATTTTTTTAATTAGAATACTTGATTCTGTTATGTTTTTAGACCTGTGCTAGTCTAGTACAGAAATGCTTAGTAAGGAAATTTCCTTTATTGGTTATTTTTCTAATTCAACGCTTTCAATGGTTAAAATGTTAAGAACTTTTAATTTGAGTAAACCGATTTGAATTAAACAAAGCCTAAATGTTAGTCCAAGAAATAGGCTAAGAATTACTTTCCACTTACTCCAAATCTATTCAGTAGTTATGATTTGATGCGTGATGAAAAACACAGACAGACATAAGTTAAAAAAATGATAGAAATGGATTGTGTTACTTATTATCACTCCCTCAAATTGGGTTTTTTCAAATATAAGCAATGTACAGATACGGGTCACTGACATTGTTATTACATGTAAGATAACATAGATCTTGTCTTCTAAGTATTCTTTAACTTCTTAGTAATTTTTGTTTTTAAGTAATTCTTTAACAATTTTTGGAGATTATTATTTTTTTAGTAAATGATAACATACCATCACGCCTGTATTCCCCGAAGGGCTAGGCAGAGGTATACTATTGTACACCCACAGTTCGCCGGTATGTTTAGGTCCCATGTAATAGGGGGCGAGCCTATTGCCATTAACCGGGCACAAATTCCAAACTCCGAGCTGCTACTGAGAATTTCATAGAAAAACCCAATAACACTTTGCTCGACCTGGGAATCGAACCCAGGACCTCTAGCGTAGCCTCTACCCTAAATTCAATTATTGGATGGCTTGGATTTAGATTTTATAGATTCTATAATGGGATTCCAAGCAGCTGGCAAGACCCAACCATCTTCTCTATTGAATTTTGGGTATTTCTTAATTTTATGAATCATCCTGGGTAGGAATCGGTTTTCTTTTGCAAGGACTTGTGGTTTATCAAATCTGATGTAGTGCTGGATCTTGTCTAGGGTATGTTTACAAACTGCTGACTTTCTGGAACGGCGGTGTTTGACATCGGCAACTATTTTATGTTAAAAATATTGCAAATACATCAATTAATAACAATCGTAGCTGTTATGTTTCATTGGACAAGCGACATCGATTCATGGTGAACATGGTGACAAAAACCCAAACGAAACGCTTTAAGTTCACTTAGCCACTGCTGAAATATGCTTCGTGAGTGGGACTTCCCCGATAGATATAATCTGGGTGTCTTTAAATCATTAAGGCAAGCGTGCTCTATCGTAACGTAACTTGCGGTCAAGCGTAAGTTTATCAGGAATTAAATGAAATAACAACTGATTTGGCGGCATGGTGCCACAGTATCGGTGCTATATAATTAATTTCTACGTGAATTTGATATTATGGTATTTGATATCACTCTACATATAGAGCAGCTAATTCAACCTATGTACGGTACTGTGTGTGTCCTACCTTTAGACGGTCTCTGTGTTTAGTGGTTCGAGTACCGGACTGCTGACCATGAGGTCGTGGGTTCGATTCCCACAGGACACAATTGAACATAAGTGTTTGTGTTCGTCCGGGTGTTTATTATGTATTATAAGTATATATTTACAAAAAAAAAGTAGGTATATAAGTATTATATCCACTGTACCCATAGTACAAGCTCTGTTTAGTTTGGGACTAGATGGTGCAGTGTAAAATGTCACAGAATATTTATATAGCAGCGAATCTGTTTGGTACAGTAGTCTCAACTGATGTCGTTATTTAAACCAGATTTCTCCTTAACCTATCTCTTTACGACGCCCTCACAAAACAAGCAGAAGGATCGAGCTAGCGCAGCATTAAACCTATAATAAATGCGATATCTTGGTCCGAGACTTTCAATGCAAACGGCAGCGGCGTCTCTGCTAGGGATGTGACCTAAGAACATTATTCTTTCCTTCAATATACATACTTTCACCTTGCCATCATCATCATTATCATCAGCCTATGTTCGTCCACTGCTGGATGTACTGCTGTATTACGTATATTATGTTTTGGTCGTGAACAATAGGTAGGTACACAGTTTTGTTACGTTTTTTAATAGCAAATATATATAGATTATCTGTGTCAGATAGGATCTTTCTGTTATCAACTTTTCTGTTCCTTTTTGTTCTGTTATCTAGTTTTCAACTATTATGTCGTTGCGGTGAACGATCGTCTTGCGTCCGATCATGATAGTTTTATTGATCTATTCGCTCCCCATCAACGCAACGATGGCGAACGGACAGTAAACTGAACACGCATGTTTGTTGAAGCGACCGAGACTCGATCGTATACCAATCGTAATAATATACTACTCATGAGTCATCGTCGCATCGCATGTTCATCGAGACGACAGCACATACGACGTGTTAGTTTGTGTGTGCGCGTGTTTCGGGAATAGGATAAAAAAGTCTAAATTATATTATAATAAATAATGTATTTGCATCACACCGTTGATGCAAATACATTATTTATTATAATATAATTCTGAATAAAACGCATAGATGACTAGGCAAGTTTGTAGCAAGTTATCGTAATAGACGGGGAGCCATAGGTTGAGAAACCAAATTCCTCGCACATGTATCCATCGCTCTTGCGAGTCATGGTGAACGTGTTACTACCAGCAAATGGTACGTTGAAATACACGCTGGCTGCCATTTTCGAGTCTATGAAAATGTCGAAATTACCTTCTGTACCAGAAGGACTACCGCTACGTCCCATTGCTGAGAAAAGCGCCGGCTCCTTGTCAGTGAATTCCTTGTTGTTGACAGAGTCCACGTCGTTATCTTTCACCTGCCACTTGCCCCAGAGCAGATTGGCGTTCATAATCGCGCCAGGAGCCTTTACATTGGCACTGCTCTTCACCTCAAAGTTTACCAAATTATTCATTCCAGTAATAACTTGGTCGCCCTTCGCATCGACTGTCACTGAAGCGAACAATATTATCGCCAATGCGATAATTCGGAGAGTTGATAATGTGTTCTTCATGATGAACTTTGTATAACCACACTGAATTGTGATGTAAGCAATCTTCTTTTATATGCGCCAGTTATCTACTTAGGTATCACAAACACTATTTATCTTGTTTTCAAAACAAGATGATAAGTATGAGAAAATATTTTACGCGTGCGCTGCGTAGCACAATAGTTACGCGCACAAGCAGCCATACATATATTTGCAAAACGAAGCAGTACCTCTGCCTATACCGTGGTGTTCATACCATTGTTTCATTTTGGCTGTTGGAACTGATGCAAGCCTTGAGTTTTTTTAAAAATACGTTGCCCGACACTAGGATTTTATCCTGTACCGTGGATGCGTTGACTTGGTAATTAAATCCATCCACAGTTTTGCAATTAAGTAACATTTTGTTACAGGTAAAGGTCACTCTTTACATCGTGTTTTACAAGCTCAAATACTCGATTGTTTCTTAAATTCGCACGATTTGCACCAACTAGCAACCCCTCATGTGATGGCTCCGTTACCAATTGAATCTACAATTGAACTCCAGTGGAAACCGCTAGAAAGTGTCACGTACCTCGTGAACAAACTGATATTTATTTCATTGAAGAGGTCAACAACCTTCACTGATATGTACCTATGTATAAATACATATATAAAAGTACTTTTATGATTTTTGTATGTGCGTGTGAACTGAGGGATCTGTTAAATTCACTCTCAATAAAAGTGTAGGAATTAGTAACTTAGACATACCATCACGCCTGTTTTCCCCTAAGGGTTAGGTAGAGGCGTACTAATTTACAACCACAGTTCGCCGGTATATTTAGGTCCCATGTAATAGGGGGCGAGCCTATTGCCATTAACCAGCCACAAATTCCAAACTCCGAGCTGCTACTGGAAATTTCATAGAGAAACCCAATAACACTTTGCTCGACTTGGGAATCGATCCCAGGACCTCAAGTGTAGCAGTTGTACTCAGGACTACTAGGCTAATGAGGCAGTTCTGAGATTTAAAACAGTTGTAGAACAAACTTGGTAATTTGTAAACAAATATCATCATATAAGCCTATTGCCGTCCACTGCTGAACGTAGGCCTCCCCCAAATTTACTCGTATTAAAAACTGAAGCCCTAAAAGTGCGGTCCCTCAGTCCTCACAGACCATCAGCCAGATCTAGGAAAGTATTTGAAAAGTGACCGTTCATATCTACTTATTATCTAAAACATTAAAGATTTTTGATATTGATACGGTCACCATAAGATGTTGTTTGAAGAGTTTTGCTGGGTTAACTAATTACGTAATAATTTAAGATAGAAAGCTGAATAAATTGATCAAACAACTGTGTTGCGAGACTTGTTTGTTTTTTACGAGTTATGTTTTTAATGGCATCTATTTTGTTTTTGTAGGTAATCTTCCTCTTTTGCTTCTTCGTTACTACTTCTTGAGCTTCAGCTACAGTTTTTCTCAAAGCCTGACTCTATGGGTTTTTCTCGTAGGCTTTGATGGTACATTTTTTGACAAGTCTGGAAGGTGAATGCTCATTGTATTCTAAATTTGAAGCTTCTATGTCTGCTATAGAGAGTTTTGATGATCGGTCAGTCAGTGAGTGACAAAATTAAGAAACTTTGGCCAGTTATAATTACTAAACTACTAGATCAAATTGAATGGAATTTGAAATATACCGTATTTATACAATAACTGCTTGGTTACTGAAAATTCAGGCTTCTAGTTTTATCCACAACGAAGTTATAGGGGGTCGAAAATGACCTGAACTGCTTCGAGAAAAGGATGGTACAGCCGTGCCGCTTGTTTTTGCTCGACTTGGCAGATAAATAAAAGTCAATCATATGGTGCAAATACATAGTTTATTCTATTCAAAACAGATAGGTACATACATTATAATATAACACTGAGTAAAACGCATAGATGATTAGCCAAGTTTGAAACAAGTTATCGTAATAGACGGGGAGCCGCTGCTTGCCATACCGGCTTCGTCGCACAAGTACTCCTGGCTATGGCGAGTGATGGTTAACTTGTTACTGCCGAGATATGGTATGTCGAAATACACCCTGACTGCCTGTGTCCCGCCTATGTAAATGTCAAAGTGACCTTCGGTACCAGAGGGACTGTTTGATCGTCCCATTGCTGTGAAGCCCACGCGCTTTGTGTTTGAGAATTCCAGGCCGCTGACAGAGTTTGCGTCGACACCATACACCTTCCACTTGCCCCAGTCCAGTTGCGCGTTCATAATCATGCCGGGTATATTTAAATTGGCATTGTTCTTTATCTCGAAATTTACGTAATTCTCTTCCGTCGCATCCACTCCTACTGAAGCGACCAATACTATCGCCAATGCGATAATTTGGAGAGTTGATGTGTTGTTCATGATGCACGTTGTATAAAGACCGTTACACTGAACTATAATTTAAGCAATGTGCTTTTATATACAAGCACTATTATTATCTTCATTATTTTTAAAACAAGATGATATACTATCTTTTTATTATGATATACCCAATTTTTCCTTCAATGAAATAAAGATGATACCTATAATGTTAAAATTTTAGCTAGCTATTGCCCGCGACTTTGTCCGCGAGGACCGGTTTTATAAAGTCAATTTAATTTTTTTGGGGTTATTTATTTTATTTGGTGCTTAGGGTTAGGGTCTTAAAATATTTCTGGTGACCGCCTAAAGTATACCAATTACTAATAATCGTAGATACTTTCATAATGAATTCCATCACCCTCTTTAAGGATGATGTCCGTGATGAAATATATCCTATTTCTTTCCCCGACAACTATCTCGATACAAAATTTCGTGTAAATCGGTTCTACAGTCAAGTGCGAAGAGGCACATATCTGTGGCGTGCATTCAAAATTGATACGGTCGTACCTAACTTTAAAAATATTTAACCAAACTAGCTGTTCTCCGCGGTTCCACTCGCTATCTAACGTGATATTAAAATTTCACAACCTCCTCGCGGCTTCCTTAAAAGTGAAAATCTAAAATCTCTAACATACTTATTATTTTTTATTTATGACTATCTGACCTGGTGAACCTCAGAGTTAACTAATGTGTCCAAAATATTCAAAACTAGCTTCTGCCCGCGACTTCGTCCGCGTAGCGTGATGATATAATATATAGCCTATAGCCTTCCTCAATAAATGGGCTATCTAACACTGAAAGAATTTTTCAAATCAGACCAGTAGTTCCTGAGATTAGCGCGTTCAAGCAAACAAACAAACAAACAAACTCTTCAGCTTTATATATTAGTATAGATTTAATTTTCTGTGTCCTCCTGAGTGCGTGTCGTAGCTCATCGCATATTTGATTGACTTCAACGACCTAAGTCAGGTCGTCTTCTTCTTGGCATTGTAAAAAAGTTGGACAACAATAACGGTAAACGGCGTCACTTTCATCAAGTCACAAAGGAAAGAAATTACATTTGTTTGTTGTCGATATAGTGCGTTCAGAAATTTATTTTATTTCCTAACCATTTTTTACCCTGGGAGAGCCATGCTTCGCCGTGTTAAACAACGCATTGTGTTTCGCCGAGTGAGTGAGCATACCGGAGGTCCAAACTCTTTTAAAAGGCGGCAACGCACTTGTGACACTCTGGTGTTGCGGGTGTCCACGGGCGGCGGTTATCGCTTACCATCAGGCGATCCATCTGCTCGCTAGCCCCCCTATCTCATGAAAAAGGCATACAAACGTCAATTCATTTTAATATTATAGATGAGTATAGCGACATAATTAATTTTCAGGTATCCCTATCTTTAAAAAAACCCGTTACCCCCTTACCAAAAAATAGAAACCTTGAAACACGTTTTACTTGAACTGTCAAACGAGTACTGATTGACTTTCAGTCGTTATGAAGCCTGTAATATTTTTTTACTACTTTTTTTAGGGATAAATAGCGCTGAGCTCATGGTTGTGGCCTGAAAGTGAATTCGGCCCCATTGTGCACCTACAATTTAATTACAAGTAGGAATGACGATGTCGTATTAGGCCTCTAGAGAAAAAATTGTCATTCTGTGTTTACTTCATTACCCCACTGAAACATTTAGTTTTTACACCGGCCGGTGCCCGCTGGATGAATCCTACGTATGTCCTGTGAGGCCCTGAATAAGTAGAGTTAGAAAAACTGTACAAACCTACTAATAATCAATTCATGGTCACAATAATGGTTGCTGATTTATCTCTTTGTTCAATACCTGTAAATGTATTTTTTTAATTAGAATACTTGATTCTGTTATGTTTTTAGACCTGTGCTAGTCTAGTACAGAAATGCTTAGTAAGGAAATTTCCTTTATTGGTTATTTTTCTAATTCAACGCTTTCAATGGTTAAAATGTTAAGAACTTTTAATTTGAGTAAACCGATTTGAATTAAACAAAGCCTAAATGTTAGTCCAAGAAATAGGCTAAGAATTACTTTCCACTTACTCCAAATCTATTCAGTAGTTATGATTTGATGCGTGATGAAAAACACAGACAGACATAAGTTAAAAAAATGATAGAAATGGATTGTGTTACTTATTATCACTCCCTCAAATTGGGTTTTTTCAAATATAAGCAATGTACAGATACGGGTCACTGACATTGTTATTACATGTAAGATAACATAGATCTTGTCTTCTAAGTATTCTTTAACTTCTTAGTAATTTTTGTTTTTAAGTAATTCTTTAACAATTTTTGGAGATTATTATTTTTTTAGTAAATGATAACATACCATCACGCCTGTATTCCCCGAAGGGCTAGGCAGAGGTATACTATTGTACACCCACAGTTCGCCGGTATGTTTAGGTCCCATGTAATAGGGGGCGAGCCTATTGCCATTAACCGGGCACAAATTCCAAACTCCGAGCTGCTACTGAGAATTTCATAGAAAAACCCAATAACACTTTGCTCGACCTGGGAATCGAACCCAGGACCTCTAGCGTAGCCTCTACCCTAAATTCAATTATTGGATGGCTTGGATTTAGATTTTATAGATTCTATAATGGGATTCCAAGCAGCTGGCAAGACCCAACCATCTTCTCTATTGAATTTTGGGTATTTCTTAATTTTATGAATCATCCTGGGTAGGAATCGGTTTTCTTTTGCAAGGACTTGTGGTTTATCAAATCTGATGTAGTGCTGGATCTTGTCTAGGGTATGTTTACAAACTGCTGACTTTCTGGAACGGCGGTGTTTGACATCGGCAACTATTTTATGTTAAAAATATTGCAAATACATCAATTAATAACAATCGTAGCTGTTATGTTTCATTGGACAAGCGACATCGATTCATGGTGAACATGGTGACAAAAACCCAAACGAAACGCTTTAAGTTCACTTAGCCACTGCTGAAATATGCTTCGTGAGTGGGACTTCCCCGATAGATATAATCTGGGTGTCTTTAAATCATTAAGGCAAGCGTGCTCTATCGTAACGTAACTTGCGGTCAAGCGTAAGTTTATCAGGAATTAAATGAAATAACAACTGATTTGGCGGCATGGTGCCACAGTATCGGTGCTATATAATTAATTTCTACGTGAATTTGATATTATGGTATTTGATATCACTCTACATATAGAGCAGCTAATTCAACCTATGTACGGTACTGTGTGTGTCCTAACTTTAGACGGTCTCTGTGTTTAGTGGTTCGAGTACCGGACTGCTGACCATGAGGTCGTGGGTTCGATTCCCACAGGACACAATTGAACATAAGTGTTTGTGTTCGTCCGGGTGTTTATTATGTATTATAAGTATATATTTACAAAAAAAAAGTAGGTATATAAGTATTATATCCACTGTACCCATAGTACAAGCTCTGTTTAGTTTGGGACTAGATGGTGCAGTGTAAAATGTCACAGAATATTTATATAGCAGCGAATCTGTTTGGTACAGTAGTCTCAACTGATGTCGTTATTTAAACCAGATTTCTCCTTAACCTATCTCTTTACGACGCCCTCACAAAACAAGCAGAAGGATCGAGCTAGCGCAGCATTAAACCTATAATAAATGCGATATCTTGGTCCGAGACTTTCAATGCAAACGGCAGCGGCGTCTCTGCTAGGGATGTGACCTAAGAACATTATTCTTTCCTTCAATATACATACTTTCACCTTGCCATCATCATCATTATCATCAGCCTATGTTCGTCCACTGCTGGATGTACTGCTGTATTACGTATATTATGTTTTGGTCGTGAACAATAGGTAGGTACACAGTTTTGTTACGTTTTTTAATAGCAAATATATATAGATTATCTGTGTCAGATAGGATCTTTCTGTTATCAACTTTTCTGTTCCTTTTTGTTCTGTTATCTAGTTTTCAACTATTATGTCGTTGCGGTGAACGATCGTCTTGCGTCCGATCATGATAGTTTTATTGATCTATTCGCTCCCCATCAACGCAACGATGGCGAACGGACAGTAAACTGAACACGCATGTTTGTTGAAGCGACCGAGACTCGATCGTATACCAATCGTAATAATATACTACTCATGAGTCATCGTCGCGTCGTATGTTCATTGAGACGACAGCACATACGACGTGTTAGTTTGTGTGTGCGCGTGTTTCGGGAATAGGATAAAAAAGTCTAAATTATATTATAATAAATAATGTATTTGCATCACACCGTTGATGCAAATACATTATTTATTATAATATAATTCTGAATAAAACGCATAGATGACTAGGCAAGTTTGTAGCAAGTTATCGTAATAGACGGGGAGCCATAGGTTGAGAAACCAAATTCCTCGCACATGTATCCATCGCTCTTGCGAGTCATGGTGAACGTGTTACTACCAGCAAATGGTACGTTGAAATACACGCTGGCTGCCATTTTCGAGTCTATGAAAATGTCGAAATTACCTTCTGTACCAGAAGGACTACCGCTACGTCCCATTGCTGAGAAAAGCGCCGGCTCCTTGTCAGTGAATTCCTTGTTGTTGACAGAGTCCACGTCGTTATCTTTCACCTGCCACTTGCCCCAGAGCAGATTGGCGTTCATAATCGCGCCAGGAGCCTTTACATTGGCACTGCTCTTCACCTCAAAGTTTACCAAATTATTCATTCCAGTAATAACTTGGTCGCCCTTCGCATCGACTGTCACTGAAGCGAACAATATTATCGCCAATGCGATAATTCGGAGAGTTGATAATGTGTTCTTCATGATGAACTTTGTATAACCACACTGAATTGTGATGTAAGCAATCTTCTTTTATATGCGCCAGTTATCTACTTAGGTATCACAAACACTATTTATCTTGTTTTCAAAACAAGATGATAAGTATGAGAAAATATTTTACGCGTGCGCTGCGTAGCACAATAGTTACGCGCACAAGCAGCCATACATATATTTGCAAAACGAAGCAGTACCTCTGCCTATACCGTGGTGTTCATACCATTGTTTCATTTTGGCTGTTGGAACTGATGCAAGCCTTGAGTTTTTTTAAAAATACGTTGCCCGACACTAGGATTTTATCCTGTACCGTGGATGCGTTGACTTGGTAATTAAATCCATCCACAGTTTTGCAATTAAGTAACATTTTGTTACAGGTAAAGGTCACTCTTTACATCGTGTTTTACAAGCTCAAATACTCGATTGTTTCTTAAATTCGCACGATTTGCACCAACTAGCAACCCCTCATGTGATGGCTCCGTTACCAATTGAATCTACAATTGAACTCCAGTGGAAACCGCTAGAAAGTGTCACGTACCTCGTGAACAAACTGATATTTATTTCATTGAAGAGGTCAACAACCTTCACTGATATGTACCTATGTATAAATACATATATAAAAGTACTTTTATGATTTTTGTATGTGCGTGTGAACTGAGGGATCTGTTAAATTCACTCTCAATAAAAGTGTAGGATTTAGTAACTTAGACATACCATCACGCCTGTTTTCCCCTAAGGGTTAGGTAGAGGCGTACTAATTTACAACCACAGTTCGCCGGTATATTTAGGTCCCATGTAATAGGGGGCGAGCCTATTGCCATTAACCAGCCACAAATTCCAAACTCCGAGCTGCTACTGGAAATTTCATAGAGAAACCCAATAACACTTTGCTCGACTTGGGAATCGATCCCAGGACCTCAAGTGTAGCAGTTGTACTCAGGACTACTAGGCTAATGAGGCAGTTCTGAGATTTAAAACAGTTGTAGAACAAACTTGGTAATTTGTAAACAAATATCATCATATAAGCCTATTGCCGTCCACTGCTGAACGTAGGCCTCCCCCAAATTTACTCGTATTAAAAACTGAAGCCCTAAAAGTGCGGTCCCTCAGTCCTCACAGACCATCAGCCAGATCTAGGAAAGTATTTGAAAAGTGACCGTTCATATCTACTTATTATCTAAAACATTAAAGATTTTTGATATTGATACGGTCACCATAAGATGTTGTTTGAAGAGTTTTGCTGGGTTAACTAATTACGTAATAATTTAAGATAGAAAGCTGAATAAATTGATCAAACAACTGTGTTGCGAGACTTGTTTGTTTTTTACGAGTTATGTTTTTAATGGCATCTATTTTGTTTTTGTAGGTAATCTTCCTCTTTTGCTTCTTCGTTACTACTTCTTGAGCTTCAGCTACAGTTTTTCTCAAAGCCTGACTCTATGGGTTTTTCTCGTAGGCTTTGATGGTACATTTTTTGACAAGTCTGGAAGGTGAATGCTCATTGTATTCTAAATTTGAAGCTTCTATGTCTGCTATAGAGAGTTTTGATGATCGGTCAGTCAGTGAGTGACAAAATTAAGAAACTTTGGCCAGTTATAATTACTAAACTACTAGATCAAATTGAATGGAATTTGAAATATACCGTATTTATACAATAACTGCTTGGTTACTGAAAATTCAGGCTTCTAGTTTTATCCACAACGAAGTTATAGGGGGTCGAAAATGACCTGAACTGCTTCGAGAAAAGGATGGTACAGCCGTGCCGCTTGTTTTTGCTCGACTTGGCAGATAAATAAAAGTCAATCATATGGTGCAAATACATAGTTTATTCTATTCAAAACAGATAGGTACATACATTATAATATAACACTGAGTAAAACGCATAGATGATTAGCCAAGTTTGAAACAAGTTATCGTAATAGACGGGGAGCCGCTGCTTGCCATACCGGCTTCGTCGCACAAGTACTCCTGGCTATGGCGAGTGATGGTTAACTTGTTACTGCCGAGATATGGTATGTCGAAATACACCCTGACTGCCTGTGTCCCGCCTATGTAAATGTCAAAGTGACCTTCGGTACCAGAGGGACTGTTTGATCGTCCCATTGCTGTGAAGCCCACGCGCTTTGTGTTTGAGAATTCCAGGCCGCTGACAGAGTTTACGTCGACACCATACACCTTCCACTTGCCCCAGTCCAGTTGCGCGTTCATAATCATGCCGGGTATATTTAAATTGGCATTGTTCTTTATCTCGAAATTTACGTAATTCTCTTCCGTCGCATCCACTCCTACTGAAGCGACCAATACTATCGCCAATGCGATAATTCGGAGAGTTGATAATGTGTTGTTCATGATGCACGTTGTATAAAGACCGTTACACTGAACTATAATTTAAGCAATGTGCTTTTATATACTCGTACGCCAGTTATCTAATAAGTACTACAAGCACTATTATTATCTTCATTATTTTTAAAACAAGACGATATACTATCTTTTTATTATGATATACCCAATTTTTCCTTCAATGAAATAAAGATGATACCTATAATGTTAAAATTTTAGCTAGCTATTGCCCGCGACTTTGTCCGCGAGGACCGGTTTTATAAAGTCAATTTAATTTTTTTGGGGTTATTTATTTTATTTGGTACTTAGGGTTAGGGTCTTAAAATATTTCTGGTGACCGCCTAAAGTATACCAATTACTAATAATCGTAGATACTTTCATAATGAATTCCATCACCCTCTTTAAGGATGATGTCCGTGATGAAATCTATCCTATTTCTTTCCCCGACAACTATCTCGATACAAAATTTCGTGTAAATCGGTTCTACAGTCAAGTGCGAAGAGGCACATATCTGTGGCGTGCATTCAAAATTGATACGGTCGTACCTAACTTTAAAAATATTTAACCAAACTAGCTGTTCTCCGCGGTTCCACTCGCTATCTAACGTGATATTAAAATTTCACAACCTCCTCGCGGCTTCCTTAAAAGTGAAAATCTAAAATCTCTAACATACTTATTATTTTTTATTTATGACTATCTGACCTGGTGAACCTCAGAGTTAACTAATGTGTCCAAAATATTCAAAACTAGCTTCTGCCCGCGACTTCGTCCGCGTAGCGTGATGATATAATATATAGCCTATAGCCTTCCTCAATAAATGGGCTATCTAACACTGAAATAATTTTTCAAATCGGACCAGTAGTTCCTGAGATTAGCGCGTTCAAGCAAACAAACAAACTCTTCAGCTTTATATATTAGTATAGATTTAATTTTCTGTGTCCTCCTGAGTGCGTGTCGTAGCTCATCGCATATTTGATTGACTTCAACGACCTAAGTCAGGTCGTCTTCTTCTTGGCATTGTAAAAAAGTTGGACAACAATAACGGTAAACGGCGTCACTTTCATCAAGTCACAAAGGAAAGAAATTACATTTGTTTGTTGTCGATATAGTGCGTTCAGAAATTTATTTTATTTCCTAACCATTTTTTACCCTGGGAGAGCCATGCTTCGCCGTGTTAAACAACGCATTGTGTTTCGCCGAGTGAGTGAGCATACCGGAGGTCCAAACTCTTTTAAAAGGCGGCAACGCACTTGTGACTCCTCTGGTGTTGCGGGTGTCCACGGGCGGCGGTTATCGCTTACCATCAGGCGATCCATCTGCTCGCTAGCCCCCTATCTCATAAAAAAGGCATACAAACGTCAATTCATTTTAATATTATAGATGAGTATAGCGACATAATTAATTTTCAGGTTTCCTCATATTTCATCTTTAAAAAAACCCATTACCCCCTTACCAAAAAATAAAAACCTTGAAACACGTTTTACTTGAACTGTCAAACGAGTACTGATTGACATTCAGTCGTTATGAAGCCTGTAATATTTTTTTACTACTTTTTTTATGGATAAATAGCGCTGAGCTCATGGTTGTGTCCTGAAAGTGAATTCGGCCCCATTGCGCACCTACAATTTAATTACAAATGGGAATGACGATGTCGTATTAGTCCTCTAGAGAAAAAATTGTCATTCTGTGTTTACTTCTTTACCCCACTGAAACATTTAGTTTTTACATCGGCCGATGCCCGCTGGATGAATCCTACGTATGTCCTGTGAGGCCCTGAATAAGTAGAGTTAGAAAAACTGTACAAACCTACTAATAATCAATTCATGGTCACAATAATGGTTGCTGATTTATCTCTTTGTTCAATACCTGTAAATGTATTTTTTTAATTAGAATACTTGATTCTGTTATGTTTTTAGACCTGTGCTAGTCTAGTACAGAAATGCTTAGTAAGGAAATTTCCTTTATTGGTTATTTTTCTAATTCAACGCTTTCAATGGTTAAAATGTTAAGAACTTTTAATTTGAGTAAACCGATTTGAATTAAACAAAGCCTAAATGTTAGTCCAAGAAATAGGCTAAGAATTACTTTCCACTTACTCCAAATCTATTCAGTAGTTATGATTTGATGCGTGATGAAAAACACAGACAGACATAAGTTAAAAAAATGATAGAAATGGATTGTGTTACTTATTATCACTCCCTCAAATTGGGTTTTTTCAAATATAAGCAATGTACAGATACGGGTCACTGACATTGTTATTAATGTAAGATAACATAGATCTTGTCTTCTAAGTATTCTTTAACTTCTTAGAAATTTTTGTTTTTAAGTAATTCTTTAATAATTTTTGGAGATTATTTTTTTTTTTAGTAAATGATAACATACCAACACGCCTGTATTCCCCGAAGGGTTAGGCAGAGGTGTACTAATGTACACCCACAGTTTGCCGGTATGTTTAGGTCCCATGTAATAGGGGGCGAGCCTATACCCATTAACCGCGCACAAATCCCAAAATCGGAGCTATTGCTAAGAATTTCATAGAAAAATCCAATAACACTTTACTAGACCTGGGAATTGAACCCAGAATCTCAAGCGTAGCATTCTCGCTCAGGACCACTTGGCTAAATTATTATTATTATTTGTTTATACACCTTACATAAATTAAAGCCTATTAAAACCGTCCGTAGTATTCCGCTGCGGTGCGTGCGTCTGTTTTTTTCCAACTCGCGAACTTCAGGAATGTGTTTATTGCCCACAGCCTTCCTGAACGAAACGTTAGATACTAATGTTGCTGTGGAAACTATTTTATTGAAATGAAACTACTTTTTACGGATTTTATCGCGGTATATTGATATTATTTAGTTCCCGAAGTTTCGGATCCTTTACAGCATCCATGGTCACGGGCAGACTGAGGTGTTGGACGTCTTGATGTTTGTTATGACATTTTTGTTAATTATTAGCGATCCGATTCGAGCAGAACGAGCTCACCATATCCTTTGGTCTTGCAGTTTTGGGCTTGGATTTAGATTTTATAGATTCTATAATGGGATTCCAAGCAGCTGGCAAGACCCAATCATCTTCTCTATTGAAATTTGGGTGTTTTTTAATTTTATGAATCATCCTGGGTAGGAATCGGTTTTCTTTTGCAAGGACTTGTGGTTTATCAAATCTGATGTAGTGCCGGATCTTGTCTAGGGTATGTTTACAAACTACTGACTTTCTGGAACGGCGGTGTTTGACATCGGCAACTATTTTATGTTAAAAATCTTGCAAGTACATCAATTAATAACAATCGTAGCTGTTATGTTTCATCGGTCAAGCGACATCGATTCATGGTGAACATGGTGACAAAAACCCAAACGAAACGCTTTAAGTTCACTTAGCCACTGCTGAAATATGCTTCGTGAGTGGGACTTCCCCGATAGATATAATCTGGGTGTCTTTAAATCATTAAGGCAAGCGTGCTCTATCGTAACGTAACTTGCGGTCAAGCGTAAGTTTATCAGGAATTAAATGAAATAACAACTGATTTGGCGGCATGGTGCCACAGTATCGGTGCTATATAATTAATTTCTACGTGAATTTGATATTATGGTATTTGATATCACTCTACATATAGAGCAGCTAATTCAACCTATGTACGGTACTGTGTGTGTCCTACCTTTAGAAGGTCTCTGTGTTTAGTGGTTCGAGTACCGGACTGCTGACCATGAGGTCGTGGGTTCGATTCCCACAGGACACAATTGAACATAAGTGTTTGTGTTCGTCCGGGTGTTTATTATCTTTATCTCTACTATTATAAAATTGTAAAAAAGCTGTGTCTGTACATTGAAGATATTAAAAAAAAAACAAGTGGGTTAGGGTATATAAACGTCTCCGAATCCAAAAATGTCATTTTTAAAATTCTTGTCTGTTTGTCTGTTTGTCTGTTTGTTACGGGTTGGAGCAAAAACTACTGAATAGATTTTCATTTTATTATCACTGTTAGAAATTATATGCTCCAACTTAAAAACTGGTGAACTTCTTATCTCAATTTATTAAACGAATCGTGAGATACAGCTTGACCTCCCTGATGTATAGAGGCCCATACAAAGAAGAGATCATAACTGTTGGTTAATTATTTAATAACTTTTATTTGATAGACTTTAATTCAACTAAATAATTGAAGTATGTCTCATTTTATTTGGTTGAGGAGTTCCCGAGATACAGCTTGACCTCTCTATCGTATACATTCTGATAGTAAGGAGGGATCATTATTGTTGGTTAATTAAATTATGTTATCAAATGCAATTCTTTTCTTGATTCACGTAAGTCAGTAGGTACTTGATAAGTTTTTGTCGTATAAAATTACTTAAACTCAAACATATTATAATCTGTAACGCTGTTACAGTATTTTAAAAGAGTTACGATTTGAATTATTTGCGTTTATATTGGAACTGGAGATAATTATAGTATTATACATAAGTTCTCCAACCAACTCCAACTGCCTCAATAGCCAAGTGGTCCTGACCATGACTGCTACGCAAGAGGTCCTGGGTTCGATTCCCAGGTCGAGCAAAGTGTTATTGGGTTTTGCTATGAAATTCCCAGTAGCAGCTCGGAGTTAGGAATTTGTGCCCGGTTAATGGCAATAGGCTCGCTCTCTATTACATGGGACCTAAACATACCGGAGAACTGCGGGTGTACATTAGACGCTTCTGCCTAACCCTTCGGGGAATATAGGCGTGTTGGTATGTTATGTTATATACATAAGTTTACGTAATAATCATGAAAATGGCTGTTATGGTTTATAAAGGTTTTGAATGGTTTAATAGTTTTGTTTTGAGTCACAATACTCTTTAGCTTGATAGATGGCGATGTTGAGATTCTCCGAATACACAGCATTTACTAAATGATAGGTTGAATGTATATAATGATCAAATGTCCGCAGTAAACATTTGATTTATGAATATACAAATGTTGCCATGATTCTTTAGTTAAAAAAATAGATTTATGTTCTTGATGGATCAAAGATCAAATTGGAACACCAATCCAAATTTCCTATTTTTTTTAATACAAAGTCGTGTGCTGAATCACCAACGTTCTTTAGTATGACATAATGACAGGAATTGGTCAAAGTATAAAAAAATAGCTTATGTACCGTTTCTTTAAGGAAGTTGGTAATTAAGTTTCAGTTGAATACTCAAACATGCCATTTAGGTAAAGACCTGGTCTTTCATCTATTTCAAGAAACTCAAAAACTGCGTTTACGTAGGAGTAACGAAAGTTAATCCCTAAACCAGGACCGCCTTGTAATACAAAGAAATCGTCAAGGGAAACAAGAGGTGAGGATGAATCGCGGTTGGCGAGAGATCGTGTGCGACAAGATAATTCCAGGACCGAGGAAAACTAACAAGCGCGTGAGATGAGGCTCATCTCTCAACGAAATCGTCAACGTGCAGAGAGAGCCGCAGAGAGTAGTGAAGAGCGCGCTGCCCGTTTGACTGCAGATCGTAACAACCACGCGAATTTCAGGTCAATGGAAAGTTCACCAGAGCGTCAGACCCGCCTCAACTCTCAGAGAGATCGTCAAGCTGCTACTAGAACTACGGAGTCTGGTAGCGTCCATGATATACGTTTAGCCTTGGATCGTACACATCACGCACATAACCGTTCTCTAGAATCTGATGAGCAGCGTGAATCCCGACTCGAAAGTGCCAGAGAACATTATGTGAGAATGCGCGAACAGGTATTGGATAATGCACGTACTGAACGCGACAGAATCAATGAGGTGCGCCGTGAATAAAGTGCTGAGCAACGAGCTGAAAGACTGACTGGAGATCTACTTAGACATGCGCTGACAAGAATGACAACATCAGAAACAGAAATAGATGCGTCTCCGGTTTACGATAGCATTGAAAAATGTATGAGTGGCTTTTGCTATACTATTAATATAAATTACGAGGAATACGCTTCAATAGGTCGTATGACAGATATATGTATGTATTGTAGAGCATTAAAATGGAGAGAAGAGCCTAAAGGTTTATGTTGCTCAGCGGGAAAAGTTAAGTTGGAACCTCTGCAGGAGCCCCCTGAACCACTCAAATCCCTTATAACTAGACAACATCCCAAGTCTAGACAATTTTTAAATGCAATACGTGCATATAACGGGATTTTCCAAATGACCTCTTTCGGTGGCAAGAAAATAAGAGAGGGTAATTTTATGCCCTGTTTTAAAATACAAGAACAAATATACCACCGCATTGGATCACTCCTGAAATTTAATTTTTACATCAACAATCTCAATTAAAAACTGCTCAATATATTAATGTAGCATGCATGCTGATTTCTGACACTTACGCGAATATTACACATTGAAATGAAATTACTTTTTACGGATTTTATCGCGTTGTATTGAAAATATTTAATTCTCGACGTTTCGAACGTTTCGAATTACCGTACATGGTTCGTGGCCAAGATTGATATAGAGTAAGTAGGTTTCTTTCTTTCTTTCTTACTGGTCCGATTTGAAAAGTTCTTTCAGTGTTAGATAGCCCATTTATTGAGGAAGGCTATAGGCTATATATCATAACGCTACGCGGACGAAGTCGCGGGCAGAAGCTAGTGTATTATAAGTATATATTTACAAAAAAAAAAGTAGGTATATAAGTATTATATCCACTGTCTAGTACCCATAGTACAAGCTCTGTTTAGTTTGGGACTAGATGGTGCAGTGTAAAATGTCACAGAATATTTATATAGCAGCGAATCTGTTTGGTACAGTAGTCTCAACTGATGTCGTTATTTAAACCAGATTTCTCCTTAACCTATCTCTTTACGACACTCTCACAAAACAAGCAGAAGGATCGAGCTAGCGCAGCATTAAACCTATAATAAATGCGATATCTTGGTCTGAGACTTTCAATGCAAACGGCGGCGGCGTCTCTGCTAGGGATGTGACCTAAGAACATTATTCTTTCCTTCAATATACATACTTTCACCTTGCCATCATCATCATTATCATCAGCCTATGTTCGTCCACTGCTGGATGTACTGCTGTATTACGTATATTATGTTTTGGTCGTGAACAATAGGTAGGTACACAGTTTTTTTACGTTTTTTAATAGCAAATATATATAGATTATCTGTGGTATATAGGACTTTTCTGTTTCTTTTTGTTCTGTTATCTAGTTTTCAACTATTCTGTGTCGGTCGTTGCGGTGAACGATCGTCTTGCGTCCGATCATGATAGTTTTATTGATCTATTCGCTTCCCATCAACGCAACGATGGCGAACGGACAGTAAACTGAACACGCATGTTTGTTGAAGCGACCGAGACTCGATCGTATACCAATCGTAATAATATACTACTCATGAGTCATCGTCGCGTCGTATGTTCATCGAGACGACAGCACATACGACGTGTTAGTTTGTGTGTGCGCGTGTGTTTCGGGAATAGGATAAAAAAAGTCAACGGTGTGATGCAAATACATTATTTATTATAATATAATTCTGAATAAAACGCATAGATGACTAGGCAAGTTTGTAGCAAGTTATCGTAATAGACGGGGAGCCATAGGTTGAGAAACCAAATTCCTCGCACATGTATCCATCGCTCTTGCGAGTCATGGTGAACGAGTTACTACCAGCAAATGGTACGTTGAAATACACGCTGGCTGCCATTTTCGAGTCTATGAAAATGTCGAAATTACCTTCTGTACCAGAAGGACTACCGCTACGTCCCATTGCTGAGAAAAGCGCCGGCTCCTTGTCTGTGAATTCCTTGTTGTTGACAGAGTCCACGTCCTTATCTTTCACCTGCCACTTTCCGCGCCATTTTCAGAGCAGATTGGCGATCATAATCGCGTCAGGAGCCTTTACATTGGCACTGCTCTTCACCTCAAAGTTTACCAAATTATTCATTCAGTAATAACTTGGTCACCTTTCGCATCGACTGTCACTGAAGCGAACAATATTATCGCCAATGCGATAATTCGGAGAGTTGATAATGTGTTCTTCATGATGAACTTTGTATAACCACACTGAATTGTGATGTAAGTAAGCAATCTTCTTTTATATGCGCCAGTTATCTACTTAGGTATCACAAACACTATTTATCTTGTTTTCAAAACAAGATGATAAGTATGAGAAAATATTTTATGCGTGCGCTGCGTGGCACAATAGTTACGCGCACAAGCAGCCAAACACTCATTGCATTCTAAATTTGAAGCTTCTGTATGTCTGCTAGAAGTGCCTTAGGAGTTTTGATGAGTCAGTCAGTCGGTCAGTCAGTGAGTGACAAAATTAAGAAACTTTGACTAGTTATAATTACTAAACTACTAGATAAAATTGAATGGAATTTGAAATATACCGTATTTATACAATAACTACTTGGTTACTGAAAATTCAGGCTTCTAATTTTATCCACAACGAAGTTATAGGGGGTCGAAAATGACCTGAACTGCTTCGAGAAAAGGATGGTACAGCCGTGCCGCTTGTTTTTGCTCGACTTGGCAGATAAATAAAAGTCAATCATATGGTGCAAATACATAGTTTATTCTATTCAAAACAGATAGGTACATACATTATAATATAACACTGAGTAAAACGCATAGATGATTAGCCAAGTTTGAAACAAGTTATCGTAATAGACGGGGAGCCGCTGCTTGCCATACCGGCTTCGTCGCACAAGTACTCCTGGCTATGGCGAGTGATGGTTAACTTGTTACTGCCGAGATATGGTATGTCGAAATACACCCTGACTGCCGATGTCCCGCCTATGTAAATGTCAAAGTGACCTTCGGTACCAGAGGGACTGTTTGATCGTCCCATTGCTGTGAAGCCCACGCGCTTTGTGTTTGAGAATTCCAGGCCGCTGACAGAGTTTACGTCGACACCATACACCTTCCACTTGCCCCAGTCCAGTTGCGCGTTCATAATCATGCCGGGTATATTTAAATTGGCATTGTTCTTTATCTCGAAATTTACGTAATTCTCTTCCGTCGCATCCACTCCTACTGAAGCGACCAATACTATCGCCAATGCGATAATTCGGAGAGTTGATAATGTGTTCTTCATGATGAACTTTGTATAACCACACTGAATTGTGATGTAAGCAATCTTCTTTTATATGCGCCAGTTATCTACTTAGGTATCACAAACACTATTTATCTTGTTTTCAAAACAAGATGATAAGTATGAGAAAATATTTTACGCGTGCGCTGCGTAGCACAATAGTTACGCGCACAAGCAGCCATACATATATTTGCAAAACGAAGCAGTACCTCTGCCTATACCGTGGTGTTCATACCATTGTTTCATTTTGGCTGTTGGAACTGATGCAAGCCTTGAGTTTTTTTAAAAATACGTTGCCCGACACTAGGATTTTATCCTGTACCGTGGATGCGTTGACTTGGTAATTAAATCCATCCACAGTTTTGCAATTAAGTAACATTTTGTTACAGGTAAAGGTCACTCTTTACATCGTGTTTTACAAGCTCAAATACTCGATTGTTTCTTAAATTCGCACGATTTGCACCAACTAGCAACCCCTCATGTGATGGCTCCGTTACCAATTGAATCTACAATTGAACTCCAGTGGAAACCGCTAGAAAGTGTCACGTACCTCGTGAACAAACTGATATTTATTTCATTGAAGAGGTCAACAACCTTCACTGATATGTACCTATGTATAAATACATATATAAAAGTACTTTTATGATTTTTGTATGTGCGTGTGAACTGAGGGATCTGTTAAATTCACTCTCAATAAAAGTGTAGGATTTAGTAACTTAGACATACCATCACGCCTGTTTTCCCCTAAAGGTTAGGTAGAGGCGTACTAATTTACAACCACAGTTCGCCGGTATATTTAGGTCCCATGTAATAGGGGGCGAGCCTATTGCCATTAACCAGCCACAAATTCCAAACTCCGAGCTGCTACTGGAAATTTCATAGAGAAACCCAATAACACTTTGCTCGACTTCTGAATCGATCCCAGGACCTCAAGTGTAGCAGTTGTACTCAGGACTACTAGGCTAATGAGGCAGTTCTGAGATTTAAAACAGTTGTAGAACAAACTTGGTAATTTGTAAACAAATATCATCATATAAGCCTATTGCCGTCCACTGCTGAACGTAGGCCTCCCCCAAATTTACTCGTATTAAAAACTGAAGCCCTAAAAGTGCGGTCCCTCAGTCCTCACAGACCATCAGCCAGATCTAGGAAAGTATTTGAAAAGTGACCGTTCATATCTACTTATTATCTAAAACATTAAAGATTTTTGATATTGATACGGTCACCATAAGATGTTGTTTGAAGAGTTTTGCTGGGTTAACTAATTACGTAATAATTTAAGATAGAAAGCTGAATAAATTGATCAAACAACTGTGTTGCGAGACTTGTTTGTTTTTTACGAGTTATGTTTTTAATGGCATCTATTTTGTTTTTGTAGGTAATCTTCCTCTTTTGCTTCTTCGTTACTACTTCTTGAGCTTCAGCTACAGTTTTTCTCAAAGCCTGACTCTATGGGTTTTTCTCGTAGGCTTTGATGGTACATTTTTTGACAAGTCTGGAAGGTGAATGCTCATTGTATTCTAAATTTGAAGCTTCTATGTCTGCTATAGAGAGTTTTGATGATCGGTCAGTCAGTGAGTGACAAAATTAAGAAACTTTGGCCAGTTATAATTACTAAACTACTAGATCAAATTGAATGGAATTTGAAATATACCGTATTTATACAATAACTGCTTGGTTACTGAAAATTCAGGCTTCTAGTTTTATCCACAACGAAGTTATAGGGGGTCGAAAATGACCTGAACTGCTTCGAGAAAAGGATGGTACAGCCGTGCCGCTTGTTTTTGCTCGACTTGGCAGATAAATAAAAGTCAATCATATGGTGCAAATACATAGTTTATTCTATTCAAAACAGATAGGTACATACATTATAATATAACACTGAGTAAAACGCATAGATGATTAGCCAAGTTTGAAACAAGTTATCGTAATAGACGGGGAGCCGCTGCTTGCCATACCGGCTTCGTCGCACAAGTACTCCTGGCTATGGCGAGTGATGGTTAACTTGTTACTGCCGAGATATGGTATGTCGAAATACACCCTGACTGCCTGTGTCCCGCCTATGTAAATGTCAAAGTGACCTTCGGTACCAGAGGGACTGTTTGATCGTCCCATTGCTGTGAAGCCCACGCGCTTTGTGTTTGAGAATTCCAGGCCGCTGACAGAGTTTACGTCGACACCATACACCTTCCACTTGCCCCAGTCCAGTTGCGCGTTCATAATCATGCCGGGTATATTTAAATTGGCATTGTTCTTTATCTCGAAATTTACGTAATTCTCTTCCGTCGCATCCACTCCTACTGAAGCGACCAATACTATCGCCAATGCGATAATTCGGAGAGTTGATAATGTGTTGTTCATGATGCACGTTGTATAAAGACCGTTACACTGAACTATAATTTAAGCAATGTGCTTTTATATACTCGTACGCCAGTTATCTAATAAGTACTACAAGCACTATTATTATCTTCATTATTTTTAAAACAAGATGATATACTATCTTTTTATTATGATATACCCAATTTTTCCTTCAATGAAATAAAGATGATACCTATAATGTTAAAATTTTAGCTAGCTATTGCCCGCGACTTTGTCCGCGAGGACCGGTTTTATAAAGTCAATTTAATTTTTTTGGGGTTATTTATTTTATTTGGTGTTAGGGTCTTAAAATATTTCTGGTGACCGTCTAAAGTATACCAATTACTAATAATCGTAGATACTTTCATAATGAATTCCATCACCCTCTTTAAGGATGATGTCCGTGATGAAATCTATCCTATTTCTTTCCCCGACAACTATCTCGATACAAAATTTCGTGTAAATCGGTTCTACAGTCAAGTGCGAAGAGACACATATTTATTTATTTATTTATATCATATACATCACATCACATCACATATCTGTGGCGTGCATTCAAAATTGATACGGTCGTACCTAACTTTAAAAATATTTAACCAAACTAGCTGTTCTCCGCGGTTCCACTCGCTATCTAACGTGATATTAAAATTTCACAACCTCCTCGCGGCTTCCTTAAAAGTGAAAATCTAAAATCTCTAACATACTTATTATTTTTTATTTATGACTATCTGACCTGGTGAACCTCAGAGTTAACTAATGTGTCCAAAATATTCAAAACTAGCTTCTGCCCGCGACTTCGTCCGCGTAGCGTGATGATATAATATATAGCCTATAGCCTTCCTCAATAAATGGGCTATCTAACACTGAAAGAATTTTTCAAATCAGACCAGTAGTTCCTGAGATTAGCGCGTTCAAGCAAACAAACAAACAAACAAACAAACAAACTCTTCAGCTTTATATATTAGTATAGATTTAATTTTCTGTGTCCTCCTGAGTGCGTGTCGTAGCTCATCGCATATTTGATTGACTTCAACGACCTAAGTCAGGTCGTCTTCTTCTTGGCATTGTAAAAAAGTTGGACAACAATAACGGTAAACGGCGTCACTTTCATCAAGTCACAAAGGAAAGAAATTACATTTGTTTGTTGTCGATATAGTGCGTTCAGAAATTTATTTTATTTCCTAACCATTTTTTACCCTGGGAGAGCGGCGCGAATGGGCCGACTCGACCGGAGTGATACCACGGTGTTAAAGAAAACCGGTGTTAAACAACGCATTGTGTTTCGCCGAGTGAGTGAGCATACCTGAGGTCCAAACTCTTTTAAAAGGCGGCAACGCACTTGTGACACCTCTGGTGTTGCGGGTGTCCACGGGCGGCGGTTATCGCTTACCATCAGGCGATCCGTCTGCGCGCTAGCCCCCCTATCTCATAAAAAAGGCTTACAAACGTCAATTCATTTTAATATTATAGATGAGTATAGTGACATAATTAATTTTCAGGTCTCTATCTTTAAAAAAACCCGTTACTCCCTTACCAAAAAATAAAAACCTTGAAACACGTTTTACTTGAACTGTCAAACGAGTACTGATTGACTTTCAGTCGTTATGAAGCCTGTAATATGTTTTTACTACTTTTTTAGGGATAAATAGCGCTGAGCTCATGGTTGTGGCCTGAAAGTGAATCCGGCCCCATTGCGCACCTACAATTTAACAATTTAATTACAAGGGGGATTTTTCTTAATCTATATAATAATGTAAACAAAATAGGTTTAACGGGTTGCCTAACTTTGTACGCGGACGATACATGCCTCTTCTATTTCGATAAATCTATCCATACCATCATAACAAATGCTCAAAAAGATCTTGGTATACTCAGTGAGTGGCTTAAATACAATCTACTTACAATAAATACTTCCAAAACAACATACATGATTTTCACCGCAAAAAACAAACCATTACAAGACTTCCCGCCTCTTACTATTATCAATGACATAATAAAAAGATCGAGCCACGAAAAATATCTCGGTCTGAGGGTAGACGACAAACTCACATGGAAACTACACATAGAACATGTAAAATCAAAATTAACGTCATTACTAGCATCATTACACAAAATCTCAAATTGTATTCCAAGGAAAATACGTACTATTATTTATAACTCATTAGTAAAAGCACATCTCGAGTACCTTATTGAAATATGGGGATCTGCCGCAAAAACTATCCTAATGCCTTTACAACGAACCCAGAACAAAATTATAAAAACATTATATCATTATCACTACCTTACTCCAACTAAAACACTATTTAAAAAAACCAAACTACTAAATCTCAAACAACTATACACATATGGTACCTGCATCCTAATAAAAAAAATCACCACAAACAGCGTACAATCAAAGCTAAAATTACATAAAAAAAAAATAACACACAACCTAAGAAATAAAAATAAATTACACCGAAGACAAGCTCGGACAAACTACGGTAAAAAAACCATATTGTTTGAAGGAGCACAGCTGTTTAACGACCTACCAAATGACGTAAAAGATTGTGATAACATTAACAGATTTAAACTAAAACTGAGAAAGTACGTTTATGAAATGTAGTCATAATTTATTTTGTATAACTTCACCAACACGCATCGGAGGCAAAATGTATTTATTTAGATATAGACAACTACTTTGTATCTCATTGTAAGTGAACTTGTATTGTTCTTATGAGAATAAATTCTATAAACCGAAACCGAATGACGATGTCGTATTAGGCCTCTAGAGAAAAAATTGTCATTCTGTGTTTACTTCTTTACCCCACTGAAACATTTAGTTTTTACACCGGCCGGTGCCCGCTGGATGATCCTACGTATGTCCTGTGATGCCCTGAATAAGTAGAGTTAGAAAAACTGTACAAACCTACTAATAATCAATTCATGGTCACAATAATGGTTTCTGATTTATCTGTTTATTCAATACCTGTAAATGTATTTTTTTAATTTGAATACTTGATTCTGTTATGTTTTTAGACCTGTGCTAGTCTAGTACAGAAATGCTTAGTAAGGAAATTTCCTTCAATGGTTATTTTTCTAATTAAACGCTTTCAATGGTTAAAATGTTAAGAACTTTTAATTTGAGTAAACCGATTTGAATTAAACAAAGCCTAAATGTTAGTCCAAGAAATAGGCTACGAATTACTTTCCACTTACTCCAAATCTATTCAGTAGTTATGATTTGATGCGTGATGAAAAACACAGACAGACATAAGTTAAAAAAATGATAGAAATGGATTGTGTTACTTATTATCACTCCCTCAACTTGGGTTTTTTCAAATATAAGCAATGTACAGATACGGGTCACTGACATTGTTATTAATGTAAGATAACATAGATC
This sequence comes from Acronicta leporina, assembly GCA_947256265.1. Taxonomy (NCBI): domain Eukaryota; kingdom Metazoa; phylum Arthropoda; class Insecta; order Lepidoptera; family Noctuidae; genus Acronicta; species Acronicta leporina. Next base: position 9,557,078 of record OX366537.1, read on the forward strand.
TTGTCTTCTAAGTATTCTTTAACTTCTTAGAAATTTTTGTTTTTAAGTAATTCTTTAATAATTTTTGGAGATTTTTTTTTTTTTAGTAAATGATAACATACCATCACGCCTGTATTCCCCGAAGGGTTAGGCAGAGGTGTACTAATGTACACCCACAGTTTGCCGGTATGTTTAGGTCCCATGTAATAGGGGGCGAGCCTATTGCCATTAACCGGGCACAAATTCCAAACTCCGAGCTGCTACTGAGAATTGCATAGAAAAACCCAATAACACTTTGCTCGACCTGGGAATCGAACCCAGGACCTCTAGCGTAGCAGTCGCGGTATGGACCACTTGGCTATTGAGGCAGTTAGGCAGTTGAGCAGAGTCTTATTGCAGGTAGGGCTTTACTATAGCAACACCAAGGTTTAATTTGAATTTATGTATTTTTATATAACATAAATTTATCAAGTACCTACTAACGTGCACTAATCATGAAGCGAATGAACTGCATTTGATAACATAATGTTTAACACCCACAGTTCACCAGTTAGGTCCCATGTAATAAGGGGCGAGCCTATACCCATTAACCGCGCACAAATCCCAAAGTCGGAGCTATTGCTAAGAATTTCATAGAAAAACCCAATAACACTTTACTAGACCTGGGAATTGAACCCAGAATCTCAAGCGTAGCATTCTCGCTCAGGACCACTTAGCTAAATTATTATTATTATTTGTTTATACACCTTACATAAATTAAAGCCTATTAAAACCGTCCGTAGTATTCAGCTGCGGGGCGTGCGTCTGTTTTTTTCCAACTCGCGAACTTCAGGAATGTGTTTATTGCCCACAGCCTTCCTGAACGAAACGTTAGATACTAATGTTGCTGTGGAAACTATTTTATTGAAATGAAACAACTTTTTACGGATTTTATCGCGGTATATTGATATTATTTAGTTCCCGAAGCTACGGATCCTTTACAGCATCCATGGTCACGGGCAGACTGAGGTGTTGGACGTCTTGATGTTTGTTATGACATTTTTGTTAATTATTAGCGATCCGATTCGAGCAGAACGAGCTCACCATATCCTTTGGTCTTGCAGTTTTGGGCTTGGATTTAGATTTTATAGATTCTATAATGGGATTCCAAGCAGCTGGCAAGACCCAATCATCTTCTCTATTGAAATTTGGGTGTTTTTTAATTTTATGAATCATCCTGGGTAGGAATCGGTTTTCTTTTGCAAGGACTTATGGTTTATCAAATCTGATGTAGTGCTGGATCTTGTCTAGGGTATGTTTACAAACTACTGACTTTCTGGAACGGCGGTGTTTGACATCGGCAACTATTTTATGTTAAAAATATTGCAAGTACATCAATTAATAACAATCGTAGCTGTTATGTTTCATAGGTCAAGCGACATCGATTCATGGTGAACATGGTGACAAAAACCCAAACGAAACGCTTTAAGTTCACTTAGCCACTGCTGAAATATGCTTCGTGAGTGGGACTTCCCCGATAGATATAATCTGGGTGTCTTTAAATCATTAAGGCAAGCGTGCTCTATCGTAACGTAACTTGCGGTCAAGCGTAAGTTTATCAGGAATTAAATGAAATAACAACTGATTTGGCGGCATGGTGCCACAGTATCGGTGCTATATAATTAATTTCTACGTGAATTTGATATTATGGTATTTGATATCACTCTACATATATAGCAGCTAATTCAACCTATGTACGGTACTGTGTGTGTCCTACCTTTAGACGGTCTCTGTGTTTAGTGGTTCGAGTACCGGACTGCTGACCATGAGGTCGTGGGTTCGATTCCCACAGGACACAATTGAACATAAGTGTTTGTGTTCGTCCGGGTGTTTATTATGTATTATAAGTATATATTTACAAAAAAAAAGTAGGTATATAAGTATTATATCCACTGTACCCATAGTACAAGCTCTGTTTAGTTTGGGACTAGATGGTGCAGTGTAAAATGTCACAGAATATTTATATAGCTGCGAATCTGTTTGGTACAGTAGTCTCAACTGATGTCGTTATTTAAACCAGATTTCTCCATAACCTATCTCTTTACGACGCCCTCACAAAACAAGCAGAAGGATCGAGCTAGCGCAGCATTAAACCTATGATAAATGCGATATCTTGGTCTGAGACTTTCAATGCAAACGGCGGCGGCGTCTCTGCTAGGGATGTGACCTAAGAACATTATTCTTTCCTTCAATATACATACTTTCACCTTGCCATCATCATTATTATCATCAGCCTATGTTCGTCCACTGCTGGATGTACTGCTGTATTACGTATATTATGTTTTGGTCGTGAACAATAGGTAGGTACACAGTTTTGTTACGTTTTTTAATAGCAAATATATATAGATTATGTGTGTCAGATAGGATCTTTCTGTTATCAACTTTTCTGTTCCTTTTTGTTCTGTTATCAAGATTTCAACTATTCTGTGTCGGTCGTTGCGGTGAACGATCGTCTTGCGTCCGATCATGATAGTTTTATTAATCTATTCGCTTCCCATCAACGCAACGATGGCGAACGGACAGTAAACTGAACACGCATGTTTGTTGAAGCGACCGAGACTCGATCGTATACCAATCGTAATAATATACTACTCATGAGTCATCGTCGCGTCGCATGTTCATCGAGACGACAGCACATACGACGTGTTAGTTTGTGTGTACGCGTGTGTTTCGGGAATAGGATAAAAAAAGTCAACGGTGTGATGCAAATACATAATTTATTATAATATTATAATTCTGAATAAAACGCACAGATGACTAGGCAAGTTTGTAGCAAGTTATCGTAATAGACGGGGAGCCATAGGTTGAAAAACCAAATTCCTCGCACATGTATCCATCGCTCTTGCGAGTCATGGTGAACGAGTTACTACCAGCAAATGGTACGTTGAAATACACGCTGGCTGCCATTTTCGAGTCTATGAAAATGTCGAAATTACCTTCTGTACCAGAAGGACTACCGCTACGTCCCATTGCTGAGAAAAGCGCCGGCTCCTTGTCTGTGAATTCCTTGTTGTTGACAGAGTCCACGTCGTTATCTTTCACCTGCCACTTTCCCCAGAGCAGATTGGCGTTCATAATCGCGCCAGGAGCCTTTACATTGGCACTGCTCTTCACCTCAAAGTTTACCAAATTATTCATTCCAGTAATAACTTGGTCGCCCTTTGCATCGACTGTCACTGAAGCGAACAATATTATCGCCAATGCGATAATTCGGAGAGTTGATAATGTGTTCTTCATGATGAATTTTGTATAACCACACTGAATTGTGATGTAAGCAATCTTCTTTTATATGCGCCAGTTATCTACTTAGGTATCACAAACACTATTTATCTTGTTTTCAAAACAAGATGATAAGTATGAGAAAATATTTTACGCGTGCGCTACGTGGCACAATAGTTACGCGCACAAGCAGCCAAACACTCATTGCATTCTAAATTTGAAGCTTCTATGTCTGCTAGAAGTGCCTTAGGAGTTTTGATGAGTCAGTCAGTCGGTCAGTCAGTGAGTGACAAAATTAAGAAACTTTGACTAGTTATAATTACTAAACTACTTGATCAAATTGAATGAAATTTGAAAAATACCGTATTTATACAATACCTGCTTGTTTACTAAAAAATCAGGGTTCTAGTTTAATCCACAACGAAGTTATAGGGGGTCGAAAATGATCAGGTCATTTTCGACCCCCTATAACTGCTTCGAGAAAAGGATGGTACAGCCGTGCCGCTTGTTTTTACTCGACTTGGCAGACAAATAAAAGTCAATCGTATGGTGCAAATACATAGTTTATTCGATACAAAACAGATAATATCTACACGATAACCTAAGACTGAGTAAAACGGATAGATGATTAGCAAAGTTTGTAGCAAGTTATCTTAATAGACGGGGAGCCGCTGCTTGCCATACCGGCGTCGTCGCACAAGTAGTCCTCGCTATAGCGAGTGATGGTTAACTTGTTACTACCGCTATATGGTACGTCGAAATACACCTTGGCTGCGAATGTCCCGCCTAGGAAAATGTTGAATTCACCTTCGGTACCAGAAGGACTATTTTCTCGTCCCATTGCTGTGAAGTACACGCGCTTTGTGTTTGAGAATTCCTTGTTGCTGACAGAGTTTACATCGATACCATGCACCTTCCACTTGCCCAAGTCCAGTTTGGCGTTCATAATTATGCCGGGTGCATGTAAATTGGCATGGTTCCTTATTTCGAAATTTATGTAATTGTCTTCCGTCGCATCCACTCATACTGAAGCGACCAATACTATCGCCAATGCAATCATTAATTCGGAGCTAGCTTTTGCCCACGTGAATATTATACTTTACACCATAGGGGATCTTGATTATTGATACTATAATGTCATAGTGAATTCCATGACCCTGTTTAGGCATGATTTCCGTGATCAAAGCACTATTCTATTTCTCTCCCCAGGACTTACAACTATCTCGATACAAAATTTCGTGTTAATCGGTTCTATGGTCACGGTTGTAAGATAACATATCTCCTATCTTCAAAGTCTTCTTATACATTGTAATAGTTTTTACTACTCAAATAAATTAACTAAGTAATCTGTTTTTAAATTGTGAAACAGGTAATTTTTGATTATTTTTGGAGATGTTTATTTTTTTAATGACATAAAATAATGCATTTTCCCGAGTATTTCGAGTCTTATAATTTGCAGGTAGGAGTTTACTATAGCAATACTTTGGTTTAATTTGAGTTTATGTATTCTATATAACAAACTTATTAAGTACCTACTAACGTGCACTAATCATGAACATAATTATATAGATCGGACTAACTTACCTAGTGACGTCCGATCCTCAATTATGTGAAATGATCTCGTCCTCTTTTTATACTAGGTAGTAAGCACTCTTTGCAACTACACGCTGTCACAATTTTTAAAGATTAATTGAAAAATTTGTTCCTGTATCATCTATGGTCCGTTTGACGTTCTCCGTGTTCTTCCTGTCAATGTCATTCTTTCAAAGCATAAGACCGGGACTTCTCGAAAGCTGAAACAGGCGTCGTATAGTCCTGGCCACAAAACAACAACACAACTTTCTAAGAACGGGTTATTCTTACGAAATTTATATAATGAAGTCAAATGAATATATGGGTGGGGTCGGGCTGTAAAGAGGACGAGATCATTTCACATAATTGAGGATCGGACGTCACTAGGTAAGTTAGTCCGATCTATATAATTATGTTCATGATCTCGTCCTCTTTTTATACTAGGTAGATGTTTAAAGAAAAAAGTTGTGTTAATAATCAACACTAATTAACCATTAGACTTCTCTAATGAAATAAATCTAGAACTTAATAACCATTTTAGTTATTTTATTTATTCATCTAGTCAGTTTAAGTAGTTTAAACTTGCTAGAACGTAGGTAATAAATATCACTTAGCAGCTATTGATATTACCTAAAACTTAATAAAGTTATATGAAGTTATTAATCCAGTTATTATTATTAAGTATTTTTTTTTTTTTTTTACAATTGTAGAACAATAATTTAACTTATGATATAAGGAACACCTTTTAATTAAAGTTACGCAAGTAAATATTCTGGTGTAAGAATACAGCTTGATGGAAAGCGTAGGTATAGGTAGGAAATTATAGGCAAGTATTATATTGATACTTGGGTTTACTTATTTCATTTATAGTTTAAATTTGTTTAAACTACCTAATAATGGTTGCAATGGAGGCAACATGAAACAGGAAAGGCTTTCTTAATGACTTAAGTCCATAATTATTAGATTATTGCCTTTTGAGAAATTCCAGAACATCTAAGTAAGACGTAAGATGAATTGTAGGCCAAATATAGACATTTCTCTGCAACACAGTAATAGTAATTAGAAAAAATAAATAAAAGGAATATAATATAAATATCCATTTTTGTAAACTAAGTAACTGATGCAGAAGGCATTAATTATTTCTAGAGTTTCATTGTCATGTCAACTCTATTATTTATAATGTTATCTATATATATCAAGTGAGACGCAAAGTTTTTGATTTTTGGGCACGGTAGAATCCAGTGTGCATTTACAAGGGCACAAGCGAATCCTAACGTTCTACGTAAGTAGTCGTAGTTCAAAACTATGGACTTCATAGGCGAATACGCTAGGCATTTCGAAACAATTATAGATCCCAACTACTTGTATCTGCAAATTCATAAGGCCTTTATTCAAGTATTACCCTAAAAGCCGTGTCACTCTGCTGCTTATTGACAAGAAACAGGTAATAAAATTGAAAATATATGGCTGGTGTACTGGTTTTCAGTGAACCTTGTGATAATCCCTCCAGGGTATAACATTTTTAACTGACTTCAAAAAAGGAGGTTATCAATTCAACAGTTTTCGTAGATGTATAATTTATATAATATATAGCCATGGAGATTGAGCTGAAAATCCAGAATTCGGCCTTGAGGCAAATGTTTTCTGTAATATAAAATTACAGTTATAAAAGAAGAAATATTGCTTCTTAAGACAGCTAGCGCTATCCTATTTAATAAAATTAGCATTCCATTACTAAGTTATACTTAGGAACATTCCCATATAAGCTATAGGAATATCATGGCTCAAGGCTACCACGGACTTCCTTGGCCTTTCGATTCTCCCCCCCCCCCCCCCCCCGGCTTTTTTATTTTCTGTAACAATTTACATCTGTGGGAGGGTTCATAAAAGAAAATATATTATCAAGTATGTGTCTGAATCAGCAAGCCATGACATAGGTACCTATGGTTTAACACTAATCATTTGGTGACAAATCAGTATTATGCTGGCTAAGATTAGCAAAAGTTGTCTTTTGAAAATACCTTATTGTGTGATTATAATTACCTAACTTCCATTCAGTTGGGAGGTGTGCAGTTCTGCAATGGCATCTCCTTTTAGGAAAAGGCGTTATACATAATTATGTTTCAATTTTGTTGCTCCATTGTCAGCTTTCTAGCTAAGGCTTTTAGCTGGTGGAGGTGAATGCCTCTTAATTTGTCGTGATAGTGTTTTCTACTTAAATAGAATCTGACAGTGTCCCAGATGGAAGTATTTTGAATATCTTTCTACTGTAAAAAAGACTGCCTGTTAGCAGTTCCAGGTAGTCAACTTGTAAAGTATCTGAGAAAATCTGTGAAGCAAAGTTAAAGAATAACCTTGTTTTATTTTTGTTATACTGTTGTGATTAAATTCATATGATATGAACCACAATTATTCTAGTTGAGCTGGTCCCTTAGTAATGGGTTTCTATATATTTAGTAGATATCTAGCTAAACAAGCTTTACACTTCTGTGTAGTGAGTGAGAGACCAAACAGATGAGCAAGCTAAGCTGTTGTTTTTCATTACATCACCTGACTTGAGTCAGAAGTCATAATAAATTAGAAACTATTTATCATTGTTTTTTTTTTTTTTTTGTGAAAGTGAAATATAAGGAAAAACAGTAGATATTTAACATAAATCCGTTACTGGACCGTTTAGGTTCTAAAATGTTTTAATCCAAATATTTTTGTGTAGGTATGCTCTAGTGAACAGATTTTACAAGCATATTAAAAAATACATTATGAAATACAAATGCATAATGAATCTGCAGGACAAGGGATAAGTATCATATAAATGTATCCCTGAGAACAATCTTATTGACCTGAGTAAGAGATGATTGGCTTCATTAAGTTTTCTGAACTTGAATTTGAATATACATAAGGGTAGGTAGGTACTATACACATTCATAGAATGTATTTTCATATACCATCATTGTTTTAAGATTTAAATCTTAATTATTATACACATATGTATATTATGCATGAATATTGTGCATTTTAAGTCTATGGTAAGATTATTTCATTTGGGAGCAATAACTAATGTTATTGAAATGTCCTCTAATTTGAAATCTTAGGTTGTGTTTAATGTAATAAATGTTTTATGTCTTGGAGTAAAGAAACTTAAGTTTCTGAGATTTGGCACATGCATGCAGGTGCCATCTGTTTTTGTATGGAGGAACATTGGTTTTGTAATTGTCTGCATGGTTCACACCACCGTATTTGTGGCATCATACCCATGTAAAGAATCTTGGTGAAACCACAACTTGAAAATTATTATCAGGATATGAACTTTTTGCAATCTGTTGTGTGGTCACAATATATAAATAATAAGTTTAGTATGTATACAATTCCACTTAAAAATGCAAATGCATTGTTGTTTTAATGACATATTATATAGTGATGTTGTTAAAACTGTCTCCGTCGAACATCATGTTCAAGTTTACTGATGTTACCTCTTATAATGATTAGATTCACAGATTGTCTCTGAAATTCAGATCATTCATTTGTGAAGCTTGTCTAACAACAAGTAGCACTCATACTACATACACATTCATATTGGAACTCACAATATTGTGGAGATTTTAGTCAATTTATTGATCTCTTTGAGTCAGCTTATACAGATGATTGTCTGTCTAGCTGCTGTACCAATATGGTAGGTGTCACACAGTATCATTTAATATCTCAATATTCTGTTGTGAACATAATAATTTTTATTATGATTCAGTATGTGACCTATCTCCAAAACAGCAGTCAGCGTAGAATGTTTCTTTAATTTTGGGTATAAGCTGCAACAGCTATTATTATTATAAATTTTTTGATACATACTCTTTTTGTCAAGCAAAAGGCAGTAGGTATTATATTTAGATTATCTTGATATAGTTCAACCTCTTGGTTCAGAAGGTTGTGGTTTAAGATTAAACATCCTAATGACCTGAGTTTAGACTGGCTACATGAATGAAAACATAGCACATCTGCTATATAATATCTAGTTAGTTACACCAGGATACCTTAGGCATGATTGCTTGATAATAGCACTACCGGCTAACCTCTCGTGAAAGCTCAAGGTAGACACGCCAGGTATGATTGCTTGATTACATCACTACACGGCTAACCTCTCGTGAAAGCTCAAGGTAGGTAGGTATACCAATTTATGATTGTTTCATATTGTCACTAACGGCTGACCTCACGTGAAAGCTCTAGTTAGTTACACCAGATGGTTGTTTGATGTTGTTACTACTGGTTAACCTCCCGTGAAAACTCTAAGTAGTTACACCAAGTATGAACACGCAGTATTGTGCTCAACATACATAGTAGATCGGTACTGAGTATCATAACATAGGTAGCTGGCTTATCATGCGAACTGTTGAGGTACATAAGTAAGACCAGCACATTTCTGTTTCTGTTTGTTGATTCTTAGTAGAAATTGAGACATTGTCGACTATTTTGAAAGTAGGTATCAACATTCATGTTAGGACTTGTCAGTATTCGAACTGTTTGGGGTACCTACTTATAAAATTATTTCATAGCTGATTTATGAAGGTTATGATTGCATTAACTGCATTGTGATAATCGGCTACTTTGATCTTTAACGTGGTTAGGCACGATAAATATCATGAACATGATTTTTATAGTTGATAAACTAACTTACCGGCGTCCCCACTTCATCCTATGTTTCTTCTGTATTATTAGTTCTACGCGAATGTTTTCCATGAAAATATCGCGTTTCCTTTCTCCCATAATATGTTTCTATGACAAAAATGGCACTAAAACCTATATTTATTAACATTTTGGTTAAATGTTCATAATTTACGTGAACAGCGCACTGCACAAAAAAGTACAATGACATTGACAGGAAGAACACGGAGAACGTCAAACGGACCATAGATGATACAGGAACAAATTTTTCAATTAATCTTTAAAAATTGTGACAGCGTGTAGTTGCAAAGAGTGCTTACTACCTAGTATAAAAAGAGGACGAGATCATGAACATAATTTTTAACACCCACAGTTCACCAGTTAGGTCCCATGTAATAAGGCGCAAGTCTGAGCTATTACTGAGAATTTCATAGAAAAATCCAATAACACTTTACTCGACCTGGGAATCGCACCCAGGACCTCAAGCATAGCATTCGTGCTCAGAACCACTTGGCTAATGAGGCAATTAATAATATTATTTGTTTATACACCTTATATAAATTAAAGCCTATTAAAACATCCGTAGTATTCAGCTGCGGGGCGTGCGTCTGATTTGTTCCACCTCGCGGACTTCAGGAATGTGTTTATTGCCCACTGCCTTCCTGAACGAAACGTTACTATATTGCTGTTGTGGAAATTATTTTTTGTTAAATCTACAACTCTCTGAATAACATTGCCATTATAAACAAGTATTACAACCATTTTGCCCCACAATTACATCTTTCTTTACAAAGTCTTTCGGTACGGCGCTCCACGTTGCCCGAAAGGACCATTTTATTTTTAATCTCCCAGTCTCTACGATATCAACATAACGACGAAACAAAACAATCTAAATGGAGTCATCTTAAAGGGTACCTCGTGTAATTGCAGCCTACCCAAGGGAGCGGCACAACGGATCAAAATTAACTGTTCTTGCTCCATCTGGCCCAGCTATCATTCTATGGCCCTTTTTCATTGTCGTGATAAGTGTTCCAGTGACAAAAATTATTTGATATTTCGGAACGTGGATTCTTCTGAGATACAAAGCTTTTCCTAAAATATTTAATGAACGCCTGTGCCAGGCCATTATACCTAAATACATTACATATATTTGATAAAGATTAGGTACAGTCGATAAATTACTCACTCACTAATTAATCAAGACATGAAATAATTGTATAATCGAATATCCCTGAATTTAACTAAACGTATGACAGATATCACGACAATATAGGTTAAAAGCAAAAAAACAATAGATAATATAAAAATTGTAAAGTCCCTCATGTTTCCGTAATTGTTCACTATCTAAACTATATACAGAGTAATGATTTGATTGTTTGTTTGCATTGAATAGGCTCTGAAACTACAGGACCGATTTGAAAAATTATTTCACCATTAGAATCCTACATTATCCCTGATGAACATAGGTGATAGAATATGTTAAAATTTATATTTTTTTTATTAGATACGCATGGCATGCGCAGCCGGGGCCGGCCGCTTCATAATATTTTCGTACGTCCAATCTTTAGGTCACGGGCTGTTTTTATTAACCTTGTTATCAGAAATATTTTAATTGTAATATTGTATATTGTTTGGTTTATTAAATAGCAGTTTCCTGTTATTTTATTATCTATATTTTTTTTTATTTAATAAGCTGTTATTTTTTGTTTGTTCTATTATAATTATTTATATGAGAATACAATATTCAGTGGCATCGTCACCAAAACATCCGTTACAAGCGCAACCAGTGACCGGTTTCGAAGAACAGGTCGTATGTTTGTACTTTTAGGAGAAATTAAGACAGCATTTCAATGCCTCACATTGCCTAAGCTTTGAAACGTGAAATTAGCTTTTGCCTGGCATCACCCGTGCGCCGCCTCGTCGTCGAGCTAACGAGGGTTTTCTCAGAAGCACACTGTTTTTTCTCGTTAATCTTTTGAATGAGAAGAGAATAGAGACTTTAGAAGGAAACGCTTTCTGAGAGCGAGCTTTAAAGAATAGTATCGTATACTAGTGCGCTGTTATGTTAGTTAATCATAAATAAATGTATGAGTACGGAGTTTTTAAATACATATCATCTCATTCATAAATTACAAGAGGAGAGTTGTCCTTCTTATACCATTACTTGAATAAATTGTTTTAACATTCACAAATCACATAGTTTTGTGAACAAAATAATACCTATTATTAAGCAGTTATGGCTACTGGAAGTACCTTTATTTTCTTTCTATAATTTATCAAATGACAACGAAAAAGAAATAAGAATAAAAAAAATTGGTGCTATTTTTCTTAGCAAAACATTATATAAGGTTTAACAGAGGTTGGATAATATTAATAGAAAACTTAGACATGTTTGTATTCGTATCGAAAGACCAAATCTTATAACTCTCATAATCCGAGGAACAAAGACGTACCTAAGTTTAATTTAGTTCGGCCTAAAAACGAAACTGAACTAGCCCCAAATCCGGGATTAGGACTGGAAGAAACCGTGTGGCCGGGATCCCGGGGATCCAGCGGGATTTGCAAAATTAATCCTGCGCTGTTTACTTCCTTAATCTGGACAATCTTGGACCCCACATTGCCTTTTTCTTACAAACTTTCTCCATACCTACTAAACCACATATAAAACAATATTTTGTGATTGAAGAACAGTGCTACGTCTCGAAAAGCCGCAAATGGGACTGGGCAGGCCATGTCTGTCGCATGCCGGATGAACTGTGGGCTTTCATTGCACAAAACTGGAGCCCTGAAACAGCTAACCGGAGACGCGGCAGACCACGGAGGAGATGGCGGGATGACCTGGATGTCTTTCTGAATAATTGGAAGAAAGTAGCACAGCAGCGAGACAACTGGAAGAAATGGGGGGAGGCCTTTGCTCAGAATTGGGACAACACAGGCTAAATAAAAAAAAATAAAAAATAGAACAGTGGATGCCATCACGAATGAGTAGGTACAACCAAACTAACCAATCATAATCAAATTAGAAATTAATCACTGATTATTATTATAAATACAGCTAAATATTTATTTATTGGTGTACCAACTAAATACACGCAATAGATTACATTTTACAATTTGCAGTTCTGAACTTGAGCGTATTTAAATTACAGGTACGAGTAAATACAGTCGTCTTAGTATGTTCTTTTATATTTTATAAGTATTTATAAATATAGGTACAATTTCTCAATATATAAGACACTAAATGTAGACTGAAAGAAAGAACTGCATTTTATTAATTACAGCTTTTTCAAATGAAGCCAATTTACCACTAAAAATATCAAGGACACATTTCTGGAATCTATCGATTTAAGCGCGATTAGAGACTTGAACTGTGTTGTATTTTGCTTGATGGACGATAACATTCTGAAACATTTATTGACGATGTTATCTATATGTTTAGTGAAGCGCATTTCAGAGTTAATCATACCAACAAGGTCCTTGTGTTATGTGTTGAGTCTGATCATTTATAGAGTAGGTTGTGTGAAATTTATTTATATTTTTCGGAAAAATTTAATATGATAGTACGGGAGACCTGGAAGATCAACCTTTACCCATCTGATAACCAGATGAGACATATTTTTTATCAAATACTATGGATTAACAAATATGCCTACGAAAACTTGCCTATCGAAAAATGTTGATGGCTATTTTTAATTTATTAACTCTTTTGATAACTGAATGAATTTCATCTCAACTGATAGTTTTAACACAGAGAATAATAATATGCCTAGGTAGGCTTGCCTACTTATTTCTGTTCATGGCTACCTGACAAGCAGATGTGAACAGGTAAGTCAATATAGGTAACTACACAGATCTGATAACCACTCCAAATTGGTATTATAAGAAAGATAATTTAATTACAAAACTGCAAAAAACCGTTCTTATAATGTTATTGCCAAGCTTTAAAGTTTTAGAATTCAATTAAAAATAGCCATGAACACTTTTCGATAGGCATCTTATCATAGGCATATTTGTTAATGAATAATATTTGAAAAAATATGTCTCATCTAGTTATCAGATGGGTGAAGGTCGATCTTCAACGGCTCTTAGACTATGATAGCACTTGCTGATGTTCATTTGCATATTGTTATTATTACACCGTATAGATAGGCGGTCAATCAAAAATATTAATATACTAGCTTCTGCCCGCGACTTCGTCCGCGTAGCCTTCCTCAATAAATGGGCTATCTAACACTGAAAGAACTTTTCAAATCGGACCAGTAAGAAAGAAAGAAAGAAACCTTCTTTATATCAATCTTGGCCACGAACCATGTACGCTAATTCGAAACGTTCGAAAGGTTCGAAACGTCGGGAATTAAATATTTTCAATACAACGCGATAAAATCCGTAAAAGGTAGTTTCATTTCAATGTGTAATATTCGCGTAAGTGTCAGAAATCAGCATGCATGCTACATTAATTTATTGAGCAGTTTTTAATTGAGATTGTTGATGCAAAAATTAAATTTCAGGAGTGATCCAATGCGGTGGTAAATTTTGTTCTTGTATTTTAAAACAGGGCATAAAATTACCCTTTCTTATTTCCTTGCCACCGAAAGAGGTCATTTGGAAAATCCCGTTAAAAATCGCCAACTTTCTTTAGTATGACATAATGACAGCTGTCATTATGTCATACTAAAGAAAGTCGGCGATTCAGCACACGATTTTGTATTAAAAAAAATTGGAAATTTGGATTGGTGTTTCAATTTGATCTTTGATCCCTCAAGAACATAAATCTATTTTTTTAACTAAAGAATCATGGCAACATTAATTTGTATATTAATAAATCAAATGTTTACTGCGGACAATTGATCATTATGTACATTCAACCTATCATTTAGTAAATGCTGTGTATTCGGAGAATCTCAACATCGCCATCTATCAAGCTAAAGAGTATTGTGACTCAAAACAAAACTATTAAACCATTCAAAACCTTTATAAACCATAACAGCCATTTTCATGATTAATACGTAAACTTATGTATATAACATAACATACCATCACGCCTGTATTCCCCGAAGGGTTAGGCAGAAGCGTCTAATGTACACCCGCAGTTCTCCGGTATGTTTAGGTCCCATGTAATAGAGGGCGAGCCTATTGCCATTAACCGGGCACAAATTCCTAACTCCGAGCTGCTACTGGGAATTTCATAGCAAAACCCAATAACACTTTGCTCGACCTGGGAATCGAACCCAGGACCTCTAGCGTAGCAGTCGCGGTCAGGACCACTTGGCTATTGAGGCAGTTGGAGTTGGTTGGAGAACTTATGTATAATACTATAATTATCTCCAGTTCCAATATAAACGCAAATAATTCAAATCGTAACTCTTTTAAAATACTGTAACAGCGTTACAGATTATAATATGTTTGAGTTTAAGTAATTTTATACGACAAAAACTTATCAAGTACCTACTGACTTACGTGAATCAAGAAAAGAATTGAATTTGATAACATAATTTAGTTAACCAACAATAATGATCCCTCTTTACTATCAGAATGTATATGATAGAGAGGTCAAGCTGTATCTCGGGAACTCCTAAACCGAATAAAATGAGACATACCTCAATTATTTAGTTGAATTAAAGTCTATCAAATAAAAGTTATTAAATAAATATCCAACAGTTATGATCTCTTCTTTGTATGGGCCTCTATACATCAGGGAGGTCAAGCTGTATCTCACGATTCGTTTAATAAATTGAGATAAGAAGTTCACCAGTTTTTAAGTTGGAGCATATAATTTCTAACAGTGATAATAAAATGAAAATCTATTCAGTAGTTTTTGCTCCAACCCGTAACAAACAGACAAACAGACAAGAATTTTAAAAATGACATTTTTGGATTCGGAGACGTTTATATAACCTAACCCACTTGTTTTTTTTTAAATATCTTCAATGTACAGACACAACTTTTTTACAATTTTATAATAGTAGAGATAATAACTCTAAAAACGCCAGATCATTGCCGGCAGACATTATTAAGCCGATACTACTAGGTTGCTAGGCCTTCAGTGACCTTTTTTTCACAAATCTTTGTCGTCGGTACAACCTAGTACATACTTGTAGAAAAACCGGTTAGTGTTCTCAATGACGTTCTGAAAATAAATGTATAAGAAACATACGAATTGGAAAGATGCTATACTTCAATAAATTAGTATTTTACAGTAAGCAATTAATTTATGAGCGTGTCTATGAAAAAAATGTCTTGATTGCCTAAAAGCCCTAAAAATGCGGTCCCTCAGTCCTCACAGACCATCAGCCAGATCTAGGAAAGTGAGTGAAAAATTACGGTTCACACGCACATAAAAAAATCATAAAGAACATTTACAACTCAGTGAAGGTTGTTGACCTGTTCGATGAAATAAATATCAGTTTGTTCACGAGGTACGTGACACTTTCTAGCGGTTTCCACTGGAGTTCAATTGTTACCTATTTGATTCGGCATTACTGTAATGAGAGGCTGCTAGCTGGTGCAAATCGTGTGAATTTAAGAAACATCCAAGTATTTTATTTTATTTTTTATTTACTCGCAAAACACGTTGTACAGGGTGACTTTTTCCCTGTAACAAATTTACACTTAATTGGAAGGCTGTGGACGGAAACGTTAATTATCTATTCGATATCAAGAAAAAATATTGTTTTCATTTAAAGAAATAAGTTTGTTGCCATTAATATTTAAACTCAATTCATATTTTACTAAGGAACATTTTATGAAACGAATGCAATGGCTTTAAAACCATTTGCTGCAAACTATGCAATATTATAACTTAGGAATATTACCTAAATAGGAATCAAACTGCTAGACACCCTATATAATTCACAACAAATAGGAGGGATATAATCGTAATTCACGTACAGACGCTGTCCCAATCAAATTAGCATAAAAGTGCCCCCGCCGTTGGGTGGCGCAATTAGTGGGCCCGCGCACCGCTCGGCCCTCACCTAATTTTTACTTTTTAAAACGCCTCCGAATTCCCGAAAAGGTCCAAAGACTGTTTTCACTTGAAGGTATTTTAGTTTTCCCGTTCCAACAACTCTTTTATCGAATATTATAGCATTTGAATGACAAATAGCTTTATTACGTGGTAGATTAATTTACTGTATTCTTAAAACATAATATAGAGCAAGGTCATACTGCCGCTGCCAAATATCTAGATGGGGATCTTTTTAACAATATAACATAACATACCATCACGCTCGTATTCCCCGAAGGGTTAGGCAGAGGCGTAATAATGTACACCCACAGTTGGCCGATATGTTTAATTAGGTCCCAGGTAATAGGGGGCGAGCCTATTGCCATTAACCGGGCACAAATACCTACCAAATTCCGAGCTGCTTCTGAGAATTCCATAGAAAAAACCAATTACACATTGCTCGACCCGGGAATCTAAATCAGGACCTCTAGCGTAGCAGTCGCGCTTGCAACCACTAGACCAATGAGGCAGTTAGACAATGTTATACTTTGCTATTGGGTTTTTCTATGAAATTCTTATGGCTAATTCTAATCGCTTTGCGCCCGCTTGCAATAGACTATTACATGGGGCAAACAAGGACAACAGGTGGGACGAGTACCTATGTATGTTTTTAAAATATGCTCACTAACTGCACTATAATAATATAATAATAATAATATAATAAGTTCTTTATTATCAGGCTACTTTGGCCCATAGATATACTACAGAGTACTTTACATTTATGATAACAAAAGGCAGTTCTGTTTTCCATTTTTAATCAAATTATAGACATATATACTAAAAGCGTAATAGTTCCTTACTATTCGTAAGAAGCTAAGCTTTAAATCCTAATAGAGAGATATGGAATCATATGAACCGACTCGCAGAGGGCGGCTGCGGCGGTGGCTCCCTCTGGACGTGGAGCACGAAGCTCCGCGATACATTCAGTGCCAAGCCCGGCTCACTACAAGAAACAGTTGACCCGGATAGCGAGCAAAAACTTAACGGGTATCGATAACCAGACGTGGGACGACGTCCTAGCTGGCCAGCCAATGCAGTGCGATGCAATGCTATAAGGAAGAGATATAATATGGAAGGGACATGTCAAAATCAATTCCAATTTTACTATGTTTTATCATCTTTCAAGGCTCAACTATGTGGCGTACAGTTATTAAGTGAAGGAAAAATTCGACTCGCAGGCAGGATCCGAACCTACGTCTTCTGGTTAGGTACACCAGCCGCTATGAACTCTAAGCCACCGCGAGTCCCACCTGCCAAGTCGAAATTTTCCTTCACATTCTGAACTTACGTATTAAAGGTGACGTCAGTAACATCAAGTTCCCTCAATTTGTAAACAATACCAATATCCTAAGTATAAAGGGGTTTTCATACTTTTCGAGCGACAACCACTAATGATTGTAAAAGTGTGTGTCATATAGCCTGTATCGGCGGCATAATATACGCCGCGCTACGCAGAGCCTTCGATGTACCTGAAAATGGTCCATCCTAAAACGAATAGCGGCAAGCGCAGCTTTACCTTACAAATCAATTAACAAGCTTATCGCCCTTCGCCTTATAGTCTTAATAATATACACAGTAGAATTACCTAATCATATCAGTAGGTGAGATTTTAGTATCGCATCGCATAAACCGCCACGTGGGACGGAGGCCGGTGAGTGGAGAACTCGGCGCGAATAAATACATGGAGTCGTAGGTAGTACTTATGAGCAAACAAAAGACGAACGGTACCGGCTATGAGCAGTGCACACGACCGTGATAGATATAAGGACATTCAGCATTAGAATAGACTGTTTAATAGCTTTTTAAAAGTTAACTGAATCGCCTCGCTCGGTTATCATTGCTCGTGTAGGCAGGTTCACTGTTTTTAATAGTTTATTTATTTATTGCAAAATGTATACAAAGTAACAAGCTTGGCTTAAACTAATGCATACATGACCATGTTAGGGCGCAGCAAAATAACTTACAACTAGAATATAATATATTATATAATTCACAAAATTTAAAATCTTATAATCTCTAGGAGATCTTAGTTTAGGAACTTTAACAAATATACTTTATATTATACACTAGCTGACCTGAGAGACGTTGTCCTCTCCAAGTTTCAACTAACTACCACGAAAAATCTCATAGAAAAAGGATTCTGATTTTCCATATTTTTAAACTTAGCGCCATTGACTTAATTTACATTACTTAATTTTAAAAAAATGTTCGCAAATATAAACAGACTTACCTGCATAGATAAAAATCTCAAATAACTGTTTCGGCATCGGTATAGATTAACGATTTTTTTTATTTATTATACATAGGTAGAATACGTGGTATATTATTTTATGATTTGATTAGATGGAAACTCTTTAGAATCTACACTATGGAGGTTTCACATTATAAAATCAGTTACTTTAAAGCTGGATGCTATAAAGAAGAAAAGAATGATTGTCAAAAATTGTCAACTCAAAATGACACCTGTTATGGAATCAAATTTCATTGAGGTAATAACGATGTCGTGTTAGTCTTCTAGAGAATAAATTGTCATTCTTTGTTTACTTCTTTACCCTACTCAAATATTTAGTTTTTACACCGGCTGATGCTCGCTGGATAAGTCCTATGTATGTCCCGTGATGCCTTGTATAAGTAGAGTTAGAATAACTGTACTAATAATCAATTCCCGTTTACAATAATTGTTTTTGATTTCTTTGTTTTATTTTCTTGTTTTATCTTATTTAGTACCTGTGAGTGTATTTTTTTAATTTTATTTCTTGATTCTGTTATAATGTTTGACCCGTGCTAGTCTAGTACGGAAATACTTAGAAAGGAAATTTGCTTCAACGGTAATTGTTCAAATTCTACGTTTTAAATCGTTAAAATGTTAATAACTTTTGATATAGTGAACCGATTTTAATGAAATATAGCCTAAATGTTAATCCAAGAAACAGGCTATGAATTCCTGTCCACTTCCTCCAAATCTCTTCAGTAGTTATCATTTGATGCGCGGTCAAACATACAGACAAACCGACAGACAAACCGACAGACAAACCGACAGACAGACAGACAAAAGTTCCAAAAATAATAGAAATGGATTGTGTTACTGATTCTGAGTCCCCCAAATTCGTTTTTTTGTAAATATAAGCAATGTACAGACACGGCTCACTTACATTCTTATTATATGTAAGATTATATTTACTTACATATCTATTAATCAAAAAAAATCTGGCTTTACAATAAAAATAATCTAAATCTTATCTTACACTAGCTTCTGCCCGCGACCTCGTCCGCGTAGCGTTATGATATAGCCTATAGCCTTCCTCAATAAATGGGCTATCTAACACTGAAAGAACAAAGCAATAAAGATTTGAATTTGAATTTGAACTGTTCAAATCGGATAATTCTAAACGTTCGAAACGTCGGGAATTAAATATTTTCAATACAACGCGATAAAATGTAGTATCATTTTCATTGTGTAATATTCGCGTTAGTGTCAGAAATCAGCATGCACGCTACATTAATTTATTGAGCAGTTTTTAATTGAGATTATTGATGCAAAAATTAAATTTCAGGAGTGATCCAATGCGGTGGTATATTTTCCTTGTATTTTAAAACAGGGCATAAAATTACCCTCTATTATTTCCTTGCCACCGAAAGAGGTCATTTGGAAAATCCCATTATATGCACGTATTGCATTTAAAAATTGTCTAGACATGGGATGTTGTCTAGTTATAAGGGATTTGAGTGGTTCAGGGGGCTCCTGCAGAGGTTCCAACTTAACTTTTCCCGCTGAGCAACATAAACCTTTAGGCTCTTCTCTCCATTTTAATGCTCTACTCTCTAATACATACATATATCTGTCATACGACCTATTGAAGCGTATTCCTCGTAATTTATATTGATTGTATAGCAAAAGCCACTCATGTACAATTTTCAGTCGACGGCTGTGGTACCTCATCAATGCTATCTTACCGGATCTATTTCTGTTTCTGATGTTGTCATTCTTGTCAGCGCATGTCTAAGTAGATCTCCAGTCAGTCTTTCAGCTCGTTGCTCAGCACTTTCTTCACGGCGCACCTCATTGATTCTGTCGCGTTCAGTACGTGCATTATCCAATACCTGTTCGCGCATTCTCACATAATGTTCTCTGGCACTTTCGAGTCGGGATTCACGCTGCTCATCAGATTCTCGAGAACGGTTATGTGCATGATGTGTACGATCCAAGGCTAAACGTATATCATGGACGCTATCAGACTCTGTAGTTCTAGTAGCAGTTTGACGATCTCTCTGAGAGTTGAGGCGGGTCTGACGCTCTGGTGAATTTTCCATTGACCTGAAATTCGCGTGGTTGTTACGATCTGCAGTCAAACGGGCAGCGCGCTCTTCACTACTCTCTGCGGCTCTCTCTGCACGTTGACGATTTCGTTGAGAGATGAGCCTCATCTCACGCGCTTGTGAGTTTTCCTCGGTCCTGGAATTATCTTGTCGCACACGATCTCTCGCCAACCGCGATTCATACTCACCTCTTGTTTCTAAAGATCTAGTCACGATTTCTTTGTATTACAAGGCGGTCCTGGTTTTGGGATTGACTTTCGTTACTCCTATGTAAACGCATTGTTTTTGCGTTTCTTGAAATAGATGAAAGACCAGGTCTTTTCCTAAATGGCATGTTTGAGTATTCAACTGAAACTTAATTACCAACTTCCTATAGAAACGGTACATATGCTAGTTTTTTATACTTTGGCAAACTCCTGTCATTATGTCATACTAAAGAACGTTAGGTAGCTATTCAGCACACGACTTTTTATTAAAAAAAAATAGGAAATTTGGATTGGTGTTCCAGCCATTTTCATGATTATGACGTAAACTTATGTATATAACATAACATACCATCACGCCTGTATTCCTCGAAGGGTTAGGCAGAGGCGTACTAATGTACACCCGCAGTTCGCCGGTATGTTTAGGTCCCATGTAATAGGGGGCGAGCCTATTGCCATTAACCGGGCACAAATTCCTAACTCCGAGCTGCTACTGGGAATTTCATAGCAAAACCCAATAACACTTTGCTCGACCTGGGAATCAAACCCAGGACCTCTAGCGTAGCAGTCGCACTCAGGATCACTTGGCTAATGAGGCAGTTATGAGGCTAATGAGAACTTATGTATACTACTATAATTATCTCCAGTTCCAATATAAACGCAAATAATTCAAATCGTAACTCTTTTAAAATACTGTAACAGCGTTACAGATTATAATATGTTTGAGTTTAAGTAATTTTATACGACAAAAACTTATCAAGTACCTACTGACTTACGTGAATCAAGAAAAGAATTGCATTTGATAACATAATTTAGTTAACCAACAGTAATGATCCCTCCTTACTATCAGAATGTATACGATAGAGAGGTCAAGCTGTATCTCGGGAACTCCTCAACCAAATAAAATGAGACATACCTCAATTATTTAGTTGAATTAAAGACTATCAAATAAAAGTTATTAAATAAATAACCAACAGTTATGATCTCTTCTTTGTATGGGCCTCTATACATCAGGGAGGTCAAGCTGTATCTCACGATTCGTTTAATAAATTGAGATAAGAAGTTCACCAGTTTTTAAGTTGGAGCATATAATTTCTAACAGTGATAATAAAATGAAAATCTATTCAGTAGTTTTTGTTCCAACCCGTAACAAACAGACAAACAGACAAACAGACAAGAATTTTAAAAATGTCATTTTTGGATTCGGAGACGTTTATATACCCTAACCCACTTGTTTTTTTTTAAATATCTTCAATGTACAGACACAGCTTTTTTACAATTTTATAATAGTAGAGATAAGAGATATAATAAGAATGTAAGTGAGCCGTGTCTGTACATTGCTTATATTTACAAAAAAACTAATTTGGGGGACCCAGAATCAGTAACACAATCCATTTCTATTATTTTTGTAACTTTTGTCTGTCTGTTTGTCTGTCGGTTTGTCTGTCGGTTTGTCTGTATGTTTGACCGCGCATCAAATAATAACTACTGAAGAGATTTGGAGGAAGTGGTCACGAATTCATAGCCTGTTTCTTGGATTAACATTTAGGCTATATTTCATTAAAATCGGTTCACTCTATCAAAAGTTATTAACATTTTAACGATTGAAAACGTAGAATTTGAACAATAACCGTTGAAGCAAATTTCCTTTTTAAGTATTTCCGTACTAGATTAGCACGGGTCAAACATTATAACAGAATCAAGAAATAAAATTAAAAAATACACTCACAGGTACTAAATAAGATAAAACAAGAAAATAAAACAAAGAAATCAGAAACCATTATTGTGAACGGGAATTGATTATTAGTACAGTTATTCTAACTCTACTTATACAAGGCATCACGGGACATACATAGAACTTATCTAGCGAGCATCAGCCGGTGGAAAAACTAAATATTTGAGTAGGGTAAAGAAGTAAAGAAAGAATGTCAATTTATTCTCTAGAAGACTAACACGACATCGTTATTACCTCAATGAAATTTGATTCCATAACAGGTTGTAACGAGTCTTTTTAGCACGTTACATGGTATTAGTTTGTTTTTAATAAAACCGTAATAAATCATTGTTTTGACATAGATCATTTCGCCGATACCCTTGGTCATGGAATGTTGCCAGCACTTATAAAAAAATTTAAACGTCATCTGCGGGCTGTCAAAAAATTGACATCTTCACCCTACGATTTTATTGGAAGATGTAGAGATGGTTTTCCAATCAAAAATTTAAAAAAATTAAATCTGGCCTAATTTCGTGCCATTTCCATAGTAATGTATCTTTAAATTGTTTTGCATAGCCTAATGGCTTGAATCTTATGTTATGGACCCATATTTTGTTGGTAAGTCGAAGATTTTATTAGCACTCGTTCATGGCACTTACTCTGGTTTGAATCTTGTTCGATTTGGCTACAATCAGCTTTCGATATTGTTCCAGGCTAATCTACAGCTAATTCTCGCCCGTTGGCGAAAAATGGGATTTGTTTGTTGAAAAAAACGGTAAGTAATTTTGTTAAACGTAACCACGTTTCGACGTCATGTGCTCGTTACGTCCCCTTTTCTAATCCAGGCTTATTTTGTTGCAGCCTCGGCGTTTTTTTTTTTTTTTTATATTTAATATAAAATTTCAATTCTTCTAAATTTAAACTTTCTCAACCTCTAAATTTTGGATCGTGCCGCATCGCGCCTGGCCGGGATGGCAGCCGTTCCATGTATTTAAATCGAATTTAACTTAAAATTATCTAGTATGCAGATCGGGTATGTAGCCTAAATTACATTACCACAGTTCAGATGCAATAATGACCAAATAATTACCAACCATTAAAATATAAGTTTGTGGATCTATAGTTTTAACCATAAGTAGTTTTTTTAAAATTGTATGCAACCTACGGGAAATAAAAGATAGGCAAAAGAGTATGTTGTCTTTTTTTATTGTAATCCTCCCACCGGCAGATTAAAAGTCTAATATCCACCATAGTTAGCTTCCGGTAGCATTTTTTTGTGGTGAGCTCCTGGCGCCCGAATTTCATTTTATCTTGTTATTTCTATTATATTTTGGAGCCCCATAGTATTAGAATCATCCTAACTTTGTATCGGGGTAACCACACCCATTACATTAGACACATACACATATTATTATTTTATTACAATTTGGCGCTTGCGTTCAGGGACATGAAGTAGGTTTGCCTAGTATTGTTACTTGTTTTGGTACATTATTGCATCTTATATTTTGTTATTATATTGTTTACAAACCATTTTGTTTGTTACTTTGAAACTTTTATAGTAAATTAACTTTAATTTACAACTTTAACATTAATCTTGTAAACAGTATAGCTATTGAACTTTATTGTATTTTGTTTGTTACTATATGCTATTACAGCATATGTTTTTGTTTTTCTCTTTAGCAAAACCAACATAATTGTATTGTGTAAACCGTTTTTGTTATTTTACAAAACTTTTTTATAAACATAATTGAGGTGTAACTTTTCATAACCTAATTTAATTACATTAAGTAAACATTGTTTTCATAATAATTAAGATTGAAACTTGTAAGTTATTATTGCATCTTTTCAGTTTTAAAACACTTTAACTATACTTTTGAAAAATTTAATTAACTTCAACAACAACTTTACTTTTAACTCAAATTTCACATAACCTTTTTTTGAAATTATTTTAGTAACTTGTTTGAAACTTTTAGTTTTGCTTTGCATTTTTATACTTTTACTTGCTATTCATCATGGATAAAGAAGTTCAGTTTCCTCCACTTTCTTTGTCTGAGGATAAACAGGCTTCAATTAGCATGGTTGCTAATGTTAATGCTGCGGAGGTGGTTCAAGAAATGATTAATTTGACAGAGGTGCATGATCCTTTTGATCATAATGCTCAAATTGCACATTCTTCTTCTGCTTTGGCTACAAATGCTTTACCTTCTTTTAATTCTATGAATGCTTTTGTTAATGAACACATTAAGAAAAATTTACCTTCTTTTAATTCAATGAATGCTTTTGTTAATGAACACATTAAGAAAAATTTACCTTCTTTTACTAAATTGCCAGATTTGAAAAAGAGTAAGATTGATTTCGATGGAAAGTCGTGTGTTAGAGAATTTATAACTCAAGTTGAGGAGTATTTTTTATATAAGAGTTTTAATGAAATTTTGTTAGTAGGATCTTTTTCTGACTTGCTTAGCGGTATTGCTCTTAAATGGTTTCGCACAGTTCGAATTCGTATTGCTTCTTGGCATGAGCTCAAGCTTGCATTATTAAAGCGTTTTGATAAACCTCATTTTGATTACTTTTTGGAATATGACCTTCGCACAAGGAAACAAAAACTTTCAGAATCTCTTCCAGATTTTATTACAGATATTATGGACATGGCTAGTCGTCTTTCTTATCCATTATTTGATACAGTTTTAGTTAATATTATTAAACATAACATGTTACCTTTATATACACCATTTATTTTTAGTAGAAATATTGATTCAGTTGAACAATTTCTTGATCTTGCAAAAGAACTTGAAGTTGTTGTCAATAGAAAACCTCTTAAAGATTCCATTAGGACTGAAAAGCCATTTGTGAAATCCAATGCAGTTTCTAGTAGTTTTATTTGTTTGAAATGCAAGAAATCTGGACATCATTTTAAAAATTGCCCTTCTATACCGGGTGTAGTTTGTTTTAAGTGTCAAAAGGTTGGAGTTACCTCCAAGAATTGTGACGTTTGTACTTTAGATAATAAAAACTCTACCGAGTCAAAAAACTGATTAGGCCACATCGAGCACCAGTTTTTGATAAAACTTCACGTGTCTCGATGTTGAAAAAATTTACTTATAGTCACAAACCTGATGATATCTCTCGTAATAAAGAATTTAAAGATTGGTTAGATTATTTAAAAACATTTTTTAACATGTACAGGTCAGCTCCTATTTTGTTTGTAAAACACAATGATACCAGACCTTATTTAGAATTTTCAGTTAATAATAATAAATTTTCAGGATTATTAGATAGTGGTTCTAATAGTAGTATTCTAGGTTCAAATATTCATAAACAATTTCAACTTTTAGGTTATAAAATTAAACCTGATTCTGGATCTGCTTTTACTGCTGATGGTTCTTCGCAGCGAGTTATTGGAACAATGGAGTTACCAATCACTTGTGATAATTTAACTAAAAATATAACATTTTTAATTATTCCTAACTTTCAATCACAAATTATTTTGGGATTTGATTTCTGGTTACAGTTTGACTTAGCTAAAGATTTATGGAAAAATATAACCTTTGTTCGTTGTAATGAAACTCAAGTTTGTACTGTTACTTCTGCTAGTGAACTTTCTCCTTCTGAGAAACATAAATTAGAAGAAACTATTGCTCTTTTTGAAAATATATCTTATGAAAAGAAAGGCTTAGGTCTTACTCATCTTGTTGAACATAAAATTAATGTTACTAGTGAACCATTTAAACAAAGATATTGGCCTTTGAGTCCTGCTAAACAAAAAGAACTTTTTGATGAAGTGGAAGTTTTATTGAAGGAAGGCATCATTCAACCCTCCAAATCTCCTTGGTGTTCACCTGTTTTAGCTGTAGAAAAGAAGGATGGTAGTACAAGATTATGTTTAGATTCAAGACGATTAAATTCAGTAACTATTAAAGATTCTTATCCTCTTCCTTATACTTCTAGAATTTTAGATAACCTTAGAGGCGCTAAATACATTAGTTCAATTGATCTTTCTAAAGCATTTTTGCAAATTCCTCTAGAAAAATCTTCTAGAGAGAAAACTGCCTTTGTTGTTCCTGGTAAAGGACTTTATGAATTTGTTCGTATGCCATTTGGTCTCACAAATGCACCAGCTGAGTTGCAGAGACTTGTAGATAAACTATTTGGCCCTGAATTTGATAATGCCGTGTTTTGTTATTTGGATGACCTCATTTGTGTAAATTCAGACTTTAATTTGCATATTAAATATTTACATAAAATCTATAATATATTAAAAGAAGCTGGTTTAACTGTAAATTTAAAAAAGTGTAATTTTTGTAAAGATAGACTTCGTTATCTGGGTTATATTGTTGACAGTGATGGTTTGCATACTGATCCTTCTAAATTAGAAACTATTAAAATCTTTCCTCGCCCTGAAACTGTTAAAAATCTTAGAAGTTTTCTTGGTTTATGCTCTTATTATCGTAGATTCATTTGTAAGTTTGCTGATATTGCTTCCCCATTAACTAAATTAACAGCTGGAAGTAAAAATTCTAAGAAATCTCTTGTTTGGAATGATGAAGCGGAAAATGCGTTTCAAAATTTAAAAGAAAGTTTAATAACTGCTCCTGTTTTGCAATGTCCTAATTTTGAAAAACCTTTCTTTTTACATTGTGATGCTAGTTCTGTTGGCATAGGTAGTGTTTTAAGTCAAGAGGATGAAAATAATGAACAACATCCTATTGCATTTTATTCTAGATCTCTTAATAAATGTGAGCGTAATTATAGTACCACAGAACGTGAATTATTAGCAATTTTAGATTCTATAGAACATTTTAGACCTTATATTGAAGGAATGAAGTTTACAGTTATCACTGATCACGCTAGTTTAAAATGGCTTTTAGGTCTTAGTAATCCTAGTGGACGTTTAGCACGCTGGGCCGCTAGAATTTCACAATTTACATTTGATATCATTCATAAAAAAGGTTCTTTACATTTGGTTCCTGATGCCTTATCTCGAATTGAAGTTGCTGTAATTGTTGCACAGAATAATTTAGTTTTACCAGACGAAGATATTCATGATCCTTGGTATAGAAAAATATTTGTTAATTGTCAGAAATCACCTTGTAAATTTAAAAACTTTAGAGTTGAAAATAATACTTTATATAAATTTTGTAAAAATAAATTTGATCCTAACAGTCGTCTTAACTGGAAAATTGTTATTCCTAAAGAACATATTTTAGATACTATTAAGTCTAATCATGATGATATTAATTCTGGTCACTTAGGTATTCATAAAACTTTAAAGAAATTAAAACAACATTATTTTTGGAAAGGAATGTTTCATGATGTTCAAAAACATATTTTATCTTGTGATATTTGTAAAGCGTATAAACATACTAATTTACCTCCTTTTGGTATCATGATAAACCCTAAAAAAGTTGATCGCCCTATGCTAATGCTTTCTGTAGATATAATAGGAATTTTACCTAAAACTTATTCTGGTCATAAATATATACTCTCAGTAGTTGATGTTTTTACTAAATATTGCTGGATATTTCCCATGATTAATGCTACTACTAAAATCATTTGTAAACTTTTTGAAAAAGAAATATTTCTTAAGTTTGGTTGTCCTAAAATAATAGTTTGTGATAATGGAACCCAATTTACTTCAAAACACTTTGTAGACTTCTTGAAAAGTTTTAATATAACTAAAATATTTTATAATACTTTATACACACCTCAAAACAATCCTGTAGAACGTTATAATAAAACGGTTGAAACTTGCATTTCTTGTTTTGTGAAAGATGATCATAGAACTTGGTCTAAATTTTTACCTCATGTTCAATTAGCTTTGAATAATAGTGTGAATCTTGCTACAGATTTTACACCCAATTTTCTTATGTTTGGTAGAGAACTTATTTTTGATGCTTCTTTACACCATTTTAGTAATTCTATTGACAACTTAAATCAACTTGAAGTTGGCGATAGAAATAGTTTTGCTACTTCTCTTAATTCACTTAGTGATATTTACGTGAAAGTTCAGGCTTATTTATTAAAAGCTTATAAGCGTAATGCGACTTATTATAACAAAAGTCGTAGGGTCATTTCTTTTGATGTGGGTGATGTAGTGTGGAGGAGAAGTTTTGTTCAATCTCATGCTCCTGCTTATTTTTCGGCAAAACTTGCTCCTAAGTTTATTAAATGTGAAATTATAGAAAAAGTTTCCAATAATGTTTATGTATTAAAAGATTTGAATAAAGGTTCAGTAGGTCGTTATCATGTTAAAGACATAATTAAATTTTAATTCCTTTTTGGTTCTCATGTTTTAGTCTTGATTTTGATAACATTGTTTGAAACAGGTCTTTGATTGTGTGATGAATGAATAATGAATGAACGGTTATGACCTCTTGAGTGAAGATAGTATGCTAGGTTAGTTCATATCAATTTATTGATTTCAAGTCTGAACTTGCTAAAGTTTAACTTAGGACATTTTCATTATAATGTTTCAATTTGCTTCTTCCACCCACGCCATATTTATATTTTCTACATCAAAAGATCTTATATATTATTTTATTTGTTTGTTGAGATAGATAATATTGTATTATTTATTATCTTCTTATATATTTTTTCTCTTTCTAGAGAATATATTTTTTTAGTCTTTTTCAGATTAAAATCTTAACACTTCTTAATTAAGATTTAACAATCTATTGTTTAAGTTAACATAAAATCTTACTATTTCTCTTAGTTAAATAAGTATCGATTTTAAGCTAACATATTTTAGTTGGTAATTCTACATTGTAGAATTTTAGTTTAAATATATTTCATAGTTTCTCGGATGTGACTTAAATTGATATTTCAACTCGGACTTGACTCTGAGGAGACTTCCTCATATTTTCCTCTTTTGTTTTGGGTTATTCTACCGCCTTTGTTGTAGAATACCTGACATTTTTATACGGGTCTTGGATTTATTTTTTCCTTGATTTCCTTTTTTTTTGCTATTGTGCTCGGGAGTTCGGTGGTGTTATGCCGATCACAATATGCATATTTTTTGTTCTTACTTTTGATATTGTGTTCGGAAGTTCGGCGGTGTTGTGCCGATCACAATATGCAAGTATTTGTTATACCTTTTATTCTATTGTGTTCGGGAGTTCAGTTGTGTTGTGCCGATCACAATATGAATATTTTTTTTACAGTTGCTTTGCTGTACCTGCTTTTTGAGGATGCTTGTGCTTGGAAGTTTGGTGGTGTTGAGCCAATCACAACATTCATAATTTTTTTTAGTGGATTGTTCACGTCACATTTTTGTTGCTGTGAATGATTCATGTCTTGTATGTGGTATACAGGATGGCGGTTTTGCATTGTAGGACGTCGGTAGTCAGTGGCGAAGGTGCCTAACTGAACTCCAAGTCGGTGTTTGTTATTGTTAGTCAGTGGCGATGGTGCCTAACTGTACTCACGGAGAAAGATGTTATAGATAGTCAGTGGCGATGGTGCCTAACTGTACTCACGGAGATAGATGTGTTGATAGTCAGTGGCGATGGTGCCTAACTGTACCCACAGCGGTAGAAGTTATTTGTTAGTCAGCGGCGGTGGTGCCTAACTGAACTCGATGTTGTTAGATGTTTGGGAGTTTGTTTTTTTTATATTCCAATCTTGTAGGATATATTTAGTTTGTTGATGGTGAAATAGTATTTTGATACTATTTGTTTATTTTGAAATTTATATTTCAGTTTTTCTCTCTTGTTGATTCTTTTCTTTGCCTTAGTGCATAAAAGAAAGTTCCTTTCTTTTATTTTCGGGGAGGGATGTAATGTAACGAGTCTTTTTAGCACGTTACATGGTATTAGTTTGTTTTTAATAAAACCGTAATAAATCATTGTTTTGACATAGATCATTTCGCCGATACCCTTGGTCATGGAATGTTGCCAGCACTTATAAAAAAATTTAAACGTCATCTGCGGGCTGTCAAAAAATTGACATCTTCACCCTACGATTTTATTGGAAGATGTAGAGATGGTTTTCCAATCAAAAATTTAAAAAAATTAAATCTGGCCTAATTTCGTGCCATTTCCATAGTAATGTATCTTTAAATTGTTTTGCATAGCCTAATGGCTTGAATCTTATGTTATGGACCCATATTTTGTTGGTAAGTCGAAGATTTTATTAGCACTCGTTCATGGCACTTACTCTGGTTTGAATCTTGTTCGATTTGGCTACAATCAGCTTTCGATATTGTTCCAGGCTAATCTACAGCTAATTCTCGCCCGTTGGCGAAAAATGGGATTTGTTTGTTGAAAAAAACGGTAAGTAATTTTGTTAAACGTAACCACGTTTCGACGTCATGTGCTCGTTACGTCCCCTTTTCTAATCCAGGCTTATTTTGTTGCAGCCTCGGCGTTTTTTTTTTTTTTTTATATTTAATATAAAATTTCAATTCTTCTAAATTTAAACTTTCTCAACCTCTAAATTTTGGATCGTGCCGCATCGCGCCTGGCCGGGATGGCAGCCGTTCCATGTATTTAAATCGAATTTAACTTAAAATTATCTAGTATGCAGATCGGGTATGTAGCCTAAATTACATTACCACAGTTCAGATGCAATAATGACCAAATAATTACCAACCATTAAAATATAAGTTTGTGGATCTATAGTTTTGACCATAAGTAGTTTTTTTAAAATTGTATGCAACCTACGGGAAATAAAAGATAGGCAAAAGAGTATGTTGTCTTTTTTTATTGTAATCCTCCCACCGGCAGATTAAAAGTCTAATATCCACCATAGTTAGCTTCCGGTAGCATTTTTTTGTGGTGAGCTCCTGGCGCCCGAATTTCATTTTATCTTGTTATTTCTATTATATTTTGGAGCCCCATAGTATTAGAATCATCCTAACTTTGTATCGGGGTAACCACACCCATTACATTAGACACATACACATATTATTATTTTATTACAAGGTGTCATTTTGAGTTGACTATTTTGACAATTATTCTTTTCTTCTTTATAGCATCCAGCTTTAAAGTAACTGATTTTATAATGTGAACCTCCATAGTGGAGATACAGTGCGCCCAATTTATTTGAGAAAGTAAAGAGTTTCCATCAAATCAAATAAATAATATACCACGTATGTAATAAGTATAATTAATAAAAAAATGGGTCATTTTAATAATAATAATGTTTGAAATTAAGTAATTTATAGGTCAGAAATAAGGTATTCAGAGGTGAATGGCGCTAAGTGTCCTACAAATATGGAAAACCAGAATCCTTTTTTCTATGAGATTTTTCGAGGAAGATAATAAAAACTTGGAGAGGACAACGTCTCTCAGGTCAGCTAGTCAAACAATATAAATGTATTTATAAATGTTTTAAAATGTATTGTTAAGTACTTAGATTCTAAAGATTTTTATCTTCCATAAATTTTTGGATACTATAATCATTCAAACTACAAGAAAGGAAGCTTGCTAATATTATAAATACTGCTTGAAAATGAATTATAATAACGTGTGCGCCAGCTGACAGTAGCAATGAATAAATTATTAAGTACCCCAAACAATGATTTGAATTCTATTTTGTTTAACGCCTTAGTAACTTAACAGACAGAAATGTGTTTGCTGGGGAGTTTTTTGCGCCGCTTCTTCTTCCCAGCGAAAACACTAGGAAGCAGTGAAAATGACGTTCAAAAAGAACTACCTAGTAGTCTATATTGAATAAATGATTTTGACTTTGACTTTGACTATCTAAAACACTATAGAAATTAAAACTTTATGTCAGTGGGATGCGATCAATGTTAGAATGACAGTCATTGTCATGCACTGTGTTCATTCTGCAACAACAGTTATATTATTGAGATGAGATAAGTAATATTAGATTTTTTAAATTAGAATTCGTATTTACTTAGAGAGTTTTAAATTTCGGCTTCCTAATACGTTCAATGTTCTACTGTATCTTAAGGCAATAACTCTGACCCCACGATGTCGGACGATCCGTGCTAAAAAAGAGGGATCGTCTTTTAGTGGTATACTATTTAGATTTTAGAGTAATCCTTTTCAAAAAGAATTACAGTCAGTCAAAGGCTATATTGTGTTTCAAATCACTTCCGACTTTTACTTGTACGACAACAAGCTGTCTGTTTACCGGCCACCTGTGGACTCACACGCGCAAAAACTAATGAACGCAACCCACCTGCTCTGATCAGTGCGAGCGACCGCACCGAACCATGTGCGATGTAACTTGTACCTCAATGGCAGAGGACTTATTTATTTCCTTGATATGAAATATTTATGTATTTGTAGTATGAAAACATTTATATTTATTACGGCAGTTTTCTCATTAATTGCTACATATAAAATAAGGAGAATGTACATTAAAACAATGCTTAAGATTACAACGACGTTATGCCCAAACATACATAAAAAACATAATATACTTAGGTGCATACAATAAAAGGTAGTTCATATTATTGTTTATACGAACAAATTGTTAACCATCTCCTACTTTCGGTAAGTCGATTAGAAAAAATTACGCCAACTTTGGAGACGAATTCTGTCCAAAATATTTCCCCACTCTATTATGCATTCGAGAACTTTCCACTCGAGACGGACTGTAAAAATGTTACCATAAGGGGGTTTCTCACCCTATACAACATAATTTACATGCAATCATAAATCTTGCTAACACTCGAGCACTCTTACGTTGAGTGCATCCCCGAGTCATTAAAGGGTTAGACATTGCTCACTCAACCCTCCGCGATTGTTTGTTCCGTTCAAATTAAATTGTTGTACGAGAGAGTTATACAGTGATGTTCGTAAAATATTATGATGTATGTACATAATATTTCGGCTGGTAATATGTTAATAACGAGTTTGTTCTCGCCATACGTACTTTTCTCTTATTATTTTATACTAGACGTATTTATAAAGTATATCTTGACGATAACAGTTGTTATGTACCTACTAGTTACTTTACTTGGCCTTATTCGTGGAAAGGTGTCTTTCCAAAACAGGTATTTAAATGCTCTGTATTTTCTCTCACAGGGAAAGTGCCATTTCTCTACTTTATGGAATAGAGGGCATATGACCAAACGGATCAATTGTAGGTAAGCGATTACCGACCGCCCATGAACATCTGTAACACCATAGGAGTCACAAGTGCATTGCCGGCCTTTTAAAAGGGTTTGGGCCTCTAATATCGAACTGAATATTGAATGGGAGCGGAGGGCTTTGTCAAAAAGAGCGAATATGTTGGCGCGCAGGTTCGCACGCTGTTCTGATCAAGTTAAGATCACCCTTTTTAAAGCATACTGCACGTCTTTGTACACGTGCAGCTTGTGGGCTAGCTATACACAAGCGAGTTACAATGCCCTCCGCGTCCAGTATAACAACGCGTTTAGGGCCATTTTGGGGCTGCCCCGCTACTGCAGTGACTCGGGCATGTTTGCGGTAGCGCGCACCGACTGTTTTCACACCACCATGCGCAAGCGGTGCGCGTCCCTGGTGCGCAGGGTGCGGGCCAGCTCCAATGTTGTCCTAGCGATGATCGCTGGGCGATTGGACTGCCCTTATGTCCTATTATGACCTATTCTGTGTGACTATTTATATTATGATTATTTTTATTTGGATTGTTTTATTTTATTGTGATTGTGACTTATATTTATTTTATTTTAATTGTAAATTGTAAAACTATGGGGAAACCTGAAATAAATGGATTTTGATATCCTCACTCACTCGGCGCAACACGTAAGCATCCTGTGATGACGTCGTACAACTCCGATCCAGCCGGCTCATTCGTGCCGAAGAATGGCTCTCCCACGATGGGTCACGGTGTTTGTGTGACCCTCAAGCATCAAAAACCATATTTTTTTATAGTAATATGTATATAGTTTTGAAAAGAACATGCTGCGCCGACCCCAAATAGATTGGGACATGGCCAGGGAGAAGAAGAAGATGTACTATATAGTTTTGGTATACTTAGTAAAAAATTTTGTCATTAGCCTTATGGTTTTCCAAATTATAACCATTAAAAAATCTTGTCACACTTTTTTTTGTCTCTATAAAATTATACTCGAATTCGTTACCCTAGTCAAGATTATTATTATTGGATGAAAATATCCGGGAAATCGAAAATTGTCGTTTCATGAGTTTTATTTAATAGTAGCCCTATTATATAATTTCTACTATGTTGCAAATATAAGCCCAGAGTTCTGAAACCAATAAGTATAAAAAGTCATCTTAGGCATTTTCATTCAAAACTCGTTTCACTTCGTTAATCATAAACAAGTGTCCACTCGAGTCGACGCCGCTATCACAACGCCGGGGGGGGGTGAGTGTGTGAGCAGAGATTGTCGGCCCATTAACTAGAGCAGTCCGCGGGGACTCGCGCGGGGCCGGCCCCTGTTGCCACATTGTGAACAGACAAGTGCCATACATTGTGGTTTAGATTGTTACATAAACACTTTTTTTACTCGGATTTAGGCTAAGAAAACCTTGAAAATGTATGCTCATACAGTAAACTTATTTTTTTATATGATAGGGGGGCAAACAAGGAGACGGATCACCTGATGCTAAGCGATTACCAACGCCCATGGACGCTCACAACACTAGAGGAGTCGCAAGTGCGTTGCCCGCCTTTTAAAAGGGTTTGGGCGTCCGTATCCTCACTCACTCGGTGAAACACAACGTAAGGGTTTTTTCACCCGTTGTCTATGAGGCACATGATGGAATGCAATAAAGAATTGAATTGAATATTTTTTAAGCAGATCATTGCATTGATTTGCTCATTGCAAGCTGGTGATTCAAGAGCACCAAGGTACCTAGAGACGCTCGTTTTTCCCAAAAGGAAGCTTTTGGGAAAAACGAGCGTCTCCTCTCCTCGCTTCGTTATAAGTCAGCAATGTTATAAGAGACTTGATTTGATGACTTGAAATTTCTAATTTTGACCTCAGAGCCTGCATGAGATAAAACAACCAGGTACTTACTGTCTCCAAATGATATCCGTAAAACACAACGTTTCTATTACAATACCTTCTATGTCCCACTCTGCTGTGTAAATGCCATTTAATATAGCGTTGAAATCTCGGAAACAATACAAAAAGCTTCACAATTTTAACATCTAAATGACATAACATACTTTTCTCGTTGTATTCCTCGTGAGAACCCCATTATCCTCATCTGCGTGATCCCCAGTAATAGGTAGCACACACTCGCTGCGGGAGCGAGCCTTGTCGCCCATGTCGCGTAATGCGGGATCAGCAGAGATGTGGCCGCCGCGTGACGCGACTCCCTACGAGACAGGCCAGCATTTTGTTACCGGACGGATTTACGTTTAGTTATAGTGCTTGAACAATATCGTTCTTTGTAAGTATTGCTATTAGGTTTCTTTTAAGTCACAAGTAAAATCCGACAACCTTATTTACTAAATGAAATAGTAGTACTTATAGAAGGCGACTGCCGCTGTGAAAGATAAATATAATTAATTAGTTTGATTATAACTGTGTAGATACGTTGAGGTTATCAATTTCAAAGTCGAAGTCAAAGACAATGTACCTATTTATTGCTTCCATGTGTATGTACATATTGGTGTTATAAAAGTAGTTCGATTCAACATGAAACCCTGCCAGGGCACAGGACAGAATACATAATAATTAAAGTTAACATAGAGATTATAACATATAATAGGTAGATACCTATTAAGATTATAAACATTACACAAATAATTAAATTGAATCAATAAGTAGGTATAGGCCATGTGAATTATTGGATTTTATTGCAATTGTATTATTAACATTTTTGTAACAGGAAGTTATTGAGTTTATTTTTAAATAAGTTATCATGTCATCATTTTAAATAAGTCATCATAATAAAATACCCGAAGATTAAAAAAATTCCGATTTCCGGATCAGTCCGGAATCCGGAATTCCGGATCCGGATTCAGTGTTCAATTAAGTGTGGTCTACAGCTTCCCATGCCATCTATGTTTACAAGGATGCGTATGCACTTTTTTTGGAGTTTGAATACTCTATCCGCATCTACACTATTTCCCCATAGAATGATGCCGTAACGTAGCCAGGAGTGAGCGTAGGCATAATAGGCGGTTTTTTGCCGATTTTACTTGTATAGTTTTTTTCAGTTCGTTATGCATACGTGAATTTTGATAGTTTACCGGCAATATTGTGGATGTGTTTTTGACGTGGGCGAGCCATGCTTCGGCACGAATGGGCCGGCTCGACCGGAGTAATACCACGGCCTCACAGAAAACCGGGTGAAACAACGCTTGCGTTGTGTTTCGCCGAGTGAATGAGTTTACCGGAGGCCCAAACCCTTTTAAAAGGCGGTGTGACTCCTCTGGTGATATGGGCGGCGGTTATCGCTTACCTTCAGGTGATCCAGACGGATCACCTGATGGTAAGCGATAACTTTAGCGATAAACTTAGCAGACGCTCGTTTACTCCCCAATCCCATAAAAAAAAAATGTGTGTGTGAGATCCAATTTAAATGTGTTTCGCGTTTCATTTCGCAAATATCAAAAATAAGCAAAATTATTTTGAAAACAAGTCACAGACGTTTCTCATTATTTATAAAACATTGAATTTAATTAATTGTCCAACTTATTGCCCCTCCCCCCAACCCTCGCTCGCCCCCCCCCGCCCCGCCCCTCCCCGCGAGTCGCGTTGAATAGCAGGACTTTCACAAGTTCGCGCAAGTTTTTCAGCGCCTCAGATATCATCGGTGGATGATTTATATTTCTGTGCGTGGGGCAAAAAGTTCTAAGCACCCCGCACCCCGCACCCCTCCCTGCTCGTCCTCGCCCCCTCGCTAACTCGGTCAGTTGATGAATTCCGTCCAAACACTGAACACATGTGTGGAATATAAAGCAGAAGTCCTACTATGCATGACAATATTTGTTTATTGATGTGTCCCGTGAATTAAACACGAAGAAGTCATATTAAAAATCAATAAAATATACTTCCTATAGATACTGTTTTTAGATATTTTTGAATTTTTGTCCGACGCCCTAGCCATTAGGCTACCGCCGCTTGTAGCCTAATGGCTAGGGCGTCGGACTTGCTATCATGTGGTTGCCGGTTCGAACCCCACCCATTGCACTACCGACGTGAACCCACTCGTAACACAAGCAATCTAGCTTAGCACGAGGGGTTAACAAGAATACTAGTAATGTGCGACCCGCATTGCTAGTAAGCTTTTTAAAAAAAAAAAGTCATTATTTGACGACATGTTTGGCGTAGTAGCCAAGCAATCGACTTCCGTGACAAATGTTGTGGATTCGGTCCCCACGCGGAGCAAATATTTGTAAGATCTACGGGCAATTGTTCCGGTATGTGTTTGTGTATGTGAGAATTTGTGTTTGTAAACGCACCCACGATACAGGAGAAAATCCTAGTGAGGGGTTTTATTCTTAAAAAAATATCTTAACGACTTAAAACGTGTGAAGTTTTAGTAATTCATATCAAATCAGTTTTCATATTTTTTTATTTTGTTATTTTTTTTATATTTGTCTTATGTTTGACCATTCACCAAACGATGAAGCATGCTTGCCTAGAATTAACATATTCACAAGACTCCTCCTAATTGCCCGTAACCGAAACTCACAAGCTCATTCTAAAAATGTTCTCCAATAAATCAACCTTCTGTTAATTTGCTGGTGGTTTGGCATTTGAACTTTTATAAGATATATTAAATTGTATGAAATATGAATGTGTACATACACACAAACTCACACTAACACAGCCACGTTCAGTCAGCAATACACAAAGTTATATGTATAATATGTAGGTGGTGAAGATCCGAAGGGATGTTCGTGTGTAGTTACAGATTGACTTTTGTGATTAGATTGCGCAGATAAAAGTGAAATTACAAGAAACTTTATGGAATAGGGACCACAGGCCGTATCATGACGTGTTATTGCCCTCATTTTACAATTGAAAGAGAGGGATGCCGCTCCACAGACTAAATATTATATTCTAGTATTTCACCACTTACAACAATAATTACACATAGATCACGCACACCAAATACCTACTTAAAGTTTGGTCTGTTTAATGCGGACTCACTAGGTACTAAGCACGACGTGTTTACAATAACCATGAATTTAAAATTTACAATAAACAGAATTAATAATATGTAACATAAAAAAGTGTATTGTAGTTTACCGTCGGAAATATATGGCTTACGTCGCCTCGCTGTGCGTGGCAATAGCCAAACCGGTTTCTAGCGAGGCGAAGAATCTTGCGATCTTACGGTAATCAAAAAATAATCAATTGAATGCGATCATTTCGCTGCATGCAGCCGTCTGTAGTCGACTACGATTATGCGCTATGTTATTTAGCGGTCCATCTTGAGCACCCTGATGTTGAGCAGCTTTAGTTGGGTCTATAGCAAAAGAATTCTCATCCTCAGCGTTATGTCCGGCTTGATTGGACCTGTCAACGTTTATTAAGAGCCTTTAATGTTAATATTTGCAACCAATTAGTAAGTTTGGTTCTCAAATTAAATCTGGTTAAAGAATATTGAGCACACGATTTACTCTATCGTAAAGACGCGCGCTTAAGACAAAGAAATGGCGACTAGCGCCTATACGAATGTCCTGCTGATCTGGTATTGTCTTGCGACGGGTCGTTGAGCTCCCTTAATTATAGTTGAGCTACACGATGACTGATGCATGCTTGCCGTCAGTTAAGACTGGTCTACTCAAAGCTGCTATGGTTCTTTCCTCAAAATACCATCAGACATTGCCCTGCATTGTCCCACTCACATTATTTGCATTATTTTATGTCTGGACTTTAAAAGAGACCATGATTCTCTGAGTTTGTTTCGGTGTTTCTTCTCAGAGGTCGTCAGTTAGGAAATGCCGAAGCCAGCTATAAAAAAACCATTGACTTGTAAAAGTGTCTCTAAAGATCTACTTACAGAAATAAATATTATTTCATTTCATTTCATTCATTTGTTACATTTGGCACGGTACTCAAAAGAGAAAAACCAAAACCTAAATTTGTCATCCATCGCTCTTTGAAGCATATACTGGATGAGCACTTTACCATCGACCGTCAACTTATACCATGGTCAGCAGTGGGTGAACTCCGTGATGATGACAACACAATGGTGCACACACTCAACACGTACATCATGTGCTCTTTGACTTTCACGCTACTATCAGAAGGAGGGTTTTTGGCTGACCGACATCCTGGATTACTGTGGTATGTGGGCAGGAATAGGTCCCAAGAGACTAAACTAAAGCACCATAAAATTACTATGTGGATCTTATACATCAGGTAGCAGTTGCTCCAATAAAGGAAAAACTGCATATTCTTGTGACAAAAGTATTCACAACAACATAAAGAATCAAATTGACAACATACGGACATTTCAATTTTTAGTATTACCAAAATCAGTCACTCAAGATTCTGTACTAAATATCATTAAGACGTTCAGCTCAAATACTCAAGAAGGTATTACTTAATCTGGATATGATTTGCAAACATTGCAAATGTCATTGAAGGACAAAATTTTACTATAAATAGCCCTGTCAAAACAGTCTGGAGTTATAGTGATGTGCCACTGTACTTACATCACCATGCAAAACACACACATACATACATATGGACTATGATTTAATAAAGAAATTACAAAATAATCTTATAGTTTAATTTATGTGACAATTATTCGAGATTAAAAACAAAGAGCCAATTCAGCGTTTCCACAGTTCCACACATGGGACCTAAAGATACCGGCGAACTGCGAGAGTAGGTATACCTATAAGTACGCCTCTGCCTATTTAATTTCCGAAGTTTCGAATTATTTACAGAATCCATGGTCACTGGTAAACTTGTTTGTTTTGTATTTTATCCATTAGAACGCACCTCAAAGATCAGAAACCTTGCGTGTTCATGTAACATTGTAACGTGTGTATTTGTGTAGGTCTTTGTGTAGGTAGATAGCTACTTAAGGTAGGTCTTTGTTAAGATGTTGGAGTTCTATTATGGGAAACGACTCGTACGCTAGAGGTCCTGGGTTCGATTCACAGGTCGAGCAAAGTGTTATTGGGTTTTTCTATGAAATTCCCAGTAGCAGCTCGGAGTTAGGAATTTGTGCCCGGTTAATGGCAATAGGCTCGCCCCCTATAACATGGGACCTAAACATACCGGCGAACTGTGGGTGTACATTAGTACGCCTCTGCCTAACCCTTCGGGGAATACAAGCGTGATGGTATGTTATGTTATGTTATTATGGGAAAAAAAGTCAATCATAATATGATGCAAATATATAATTTATTCGATACAAAACAGAAACATACATTTTAATATAACTCTGAATAAACCGCACAGATGATTAGGCAAGTTTGTAGCAAGTTATCGTAATAGACGGGGAGCCACCGGCTGTAAAACCGGTTTCGTCGCACATGTATTCGTCGTTCTTGCGAGTGATCGTGAACTTGTTACTACCAGAAAATGGTACGTCGAAATACACGCTGGCTGCCATTTTGCCGTTTAGGAAAATGTCGAAATTACCTTCGGCACCAGAAGGACTGTTGCTGCGACCCATTGCTGAGAAAATCGCCGGCTGCTTGTCAGTGAATTGCGTGTTGCTGACAGAGTTCACGTCGTTACCGTGCACCTGCCACTTGCCCCAGAGCAGATTGGCGTTCATAATCGTGCCGGGAATCTTTAAATTGGCATGGTTCTTCACCTGGAAGTGTACAAAATTATTCATTCCATAAGGAACTGGGCCGCCCTTCGCCACCGAAGCGAACAATATCATCGCCAATGCGATAATTCGGAGAGTTGCTAATGTGTTCTTCATGATGCACTTTGTATAACCACACTGAATTGTGATTGAAGCAATCTGCTTTTATATGCGCCAGTTATCTACATAGGTGTCACAAGCTTTATTGTTTTTAAAACAAGATGATAATAAGAAAATATTTTATTTAGCTTTTTCCTGTACTTATCTGCAGGTCACGTATGCGCTTCGTGGAACGATAGGTACGAGCGCAAGTACATACATACATGGATTTGCAGAACGATGCAATACCTCTGCCTATACCGTGGTGATAGCCATCGACTAATAAATTGGTGTTCTTACCATTGTTTCATGGATCTGATGCAAGCCTCGAGACTTCCCTACTTCCACCCTAATATTAACATAACGTACCATCACGCCTGTTCTAGTAGTCTGTGTAAAACTGCCTGAAGGATAAGGGAAAGACGTACTAATGTACACCCATACGCCGGTATGTTTAGGTCTCAATGAATAGGGGTGACCCTATTGCTATTACCTCCAAGCTTGTCGTGAAGCGACAGATAAAAGAAATAAAAAAAAACAGAAAATACAATTTATTATAAAAAATGGGTGATGGACGTAGTATATGAGAGTATAGTAGACGAGAGTATAGTAGACGATAGTAGCCGGCGGAGCACGAAGACAGCCCGCACGCAGCACGGTGTGCAGCCGGAGCACGTGGACAGGCGGAGCGCGCGGACAGGCGGAGCGCGCGGACAGGCGGAGCGCGTGGACAGGTTGCAGCACCACGCCTTGAAGAGGCTCCGCTCAGTGGTCCCAGGGCTGGGTCGGCGGCGTAGGTTCACGAAGTCTTCGATTGAGTTTTGAAGAACCAAGAGGCGCTTAAGGCTACTGGTGTAGTTCTCGTGTCGAGACCAGACTAAAAACTGACTGGTTAAGGAACTGGCTCCCGTATTTATAGGCAGCAGGAGTCGTTCCACAATTTTGAATCATTTTGAAAATGGTATACTTTAAAACCAAATATTTAGTAGCTAGAAGAAGTTTGTAATCGAAATTAGAATAAATACTTTATTCGGAACCTCTATGCACCCGGATTTTACTGAAAAGTAAAGACCGTTGCCATGGTTGCATTTAATAACTAAAATGTCAAAAGAAATAAAATGTGCAAAAACAAACAAAATAGCTAAAAATACAAACCATGGCAGCAATATATAAACATATTATGTCATAAGCTACAGTTTGAGACTAAAAACTCGTACTTTGATGATGCAAAGTGAAAAATTATAATAATTAAGAATAAAGGTGTGATGAGAAGTATATTATGCCTGAAGAACAAATAATTGTGAAGATAACTAAAGGCTAAAGGAATGAAACAGGTATATACACTACAAGCTTCGAGCAACAACTCTGACAATCTCATAGCTTCTACCGAGAGGTTCATAGAAAACTCCAAAAATAACACTTGGCTTGACTTAAG
This sequence comes from Acronicta leporina, assembly GCA_947256265.1. Classification (NCBI taxonomy): domain Eukaryota; kingdom Metazoa; phylum Arthropoda; class Insecta; order Lepidoptera; family Noctuidae; genus Acronicta; species Acronicta leporina. Next base: position 9,599,973 of record OX366537.1, read on the forward strand.
AAACGAACCCGAACTCTAGTGAAGTAGTCGCACCAAGAACCACTATTAAGGCAGTTATTGCTAATATGAAGAATGTTATATAACACTAGCGTTTGCCCGCGGCTTCGCTCACCTGAAGCTATGATTAGAAATGGATCCCAAAAATAAATAAAAACCATTATTTCTCTTACCTATTCTCTTCTGTGTATGGATCCCTATACATCAGAGAGGTCAAGCGTAGGTGTATCTAAGGATCCGTTTAATTAATTTAAATAAGAAGTTCACCAGTTTTTAAGTTGGAGCATATACTTTCTAATAGTGATAACATATATTTATTCAGCATTGACATATATTATTCAGTAGTGTTTGCGCTAACCCGAAATAAACAGACAAGGATTTTTACGGATTTTATCGTGGTGTATTGATATTATTTAATTCCCGACGTTTCGGATCCTTACAGCGTACATGGTCACGGGTAGTCTGAGGTGTTGGATGTCTTAACAACAGCTACCTTACATTTTTGTTAATTTTTAGCGATCCGATTCACGTACAACGAGCTCACCGTATTCTTTGGTCTTGCAGTCTTGGGCTTGGATTTAGATTTAATAGAAGACCCAACCATCTTCTCTATAGAAATTTGGGTGTTTTTAATTTCAATAGCCTCTTACCAGCTACTTGGAACCCTATTATAGAATATATATCTATACTAATATATAAAGCTGAAGAGTTTGTTTGTTTCTTTACTTGAACGCGCTAATCTCAGGAACTACTGGTCCGATTTGAAAAAATATTTCAGTATTAGATAGCCCATTTATTAAGGAAGGCTATAGGCTATATATCATCACGCTACGCGGACGAAGTCGCGGGCAGAAGCTAGTCTATTATAAATTTTAAGTTACATCATGTAATAAAAATATTTTTATGTACGGAACCCTCGGTGGGCGACTCCGACTCGTACTTGGCCGGTTTTTTTTAATATCTCCACTTATACAGACACAGCTTTTTTACAATTTTATAATAGTAGAGAAGAGGTCAATCGCTCAGTTCAGAAATGGATTTCTGTAGAAGAGAAGAACGCACAAACACTTTCACATTACATAATCCCACTACATCAGTTTTTTTCCAACGAATACCTCTATATTTAAATAGTGTATGGAAAATATGCCATTGAAGGTACCTCAAACGTTTTCATAGACGACATATTTATGATGAATAGCAAACACTACAACTGTTTCAGGTGCTAGAATTTCATGATCACAAAACCAGTATTAGACAAATGGTGAGATTTATCCATTTCACCTCCAAGTCGACATCATTGAAGTAACCATATCACCGTCGACTCCAACGTCACCTCAACGTCACCCGTCACCGTTGTCAAAGTGTCATTCGCACTTTTTACACTTCGGGTTTGTAATATCAGTTGTCCTCTATGGCCACAATCAGAGTGTGGGGCAACATCTTGTCCGCTTAAATCGATAGCTTCAATATGTGATCGCAGTAGACAGTGGTTCACAGAGCGTTCTGGTGACACGACTAAGATACCTATGTATCTCGTTCAGGGATGCCGTCCTGCTTTCTGAATTTCTCTTGCAGCAATAATACACAATTGTGAAGTAACCAATACTGTTGAATGTTGTTTAATTTAAGCCCGATAGATGGCGTTGTTAGATTTTAGGCCATTCCTGAATCGCGGTGTTAAGTTTCTCCGCGATTTGACTAGGCTCGCGATGCCTGTTATTTTAGACAAGCAAAGTACTCAATATACAGTTATAACACCGTGTAGTTGTTTTACTGGTATATCCTCACCCATGTTACGGTCGCGAGTGCTGCAGAAAAGTGCGGGAACGTGAACGCTTGTTCAAATACGATTATCATCACAACGTTTATTTGGTGTAACGACTGATTGATAATGCTCTTAACACAAACATTTTTAATGTTTATACTTACCCCTTTTACTATCGCATGTTTATGTTTGTATCAAATACCTACTGACGTACACTAATCATGAAGTGATTGACATTGACATTTGATATTATATTTTTGGATAAGCAACAACGATGATCTTATTTAACTCTTCTTTATATCGGCATGCAGACCAGACAGACACAGAGAAGTCAAGCTGTGTCACTGGATCTATTCAACAAAAGAAGGTAAGGTAAGGTTGTAAAGTTCACTTGGGTACCATAATTTTAGTTATTATTGAGGTAATTACATTACAGACATTCACGCCTGTATTCCCCGAAGGGTAGGGCAGAGGTGTACTAAGGTACACCCACAGTTCGCCGGTATGTTTAGGTCCCATGTAATAGGGGGCGAGCCTATTGCCATAGAGGTAGTTATATTATTTTTTTCCTTACTGTACTCCAGGTGTCCTTTACAAATAAAATATATTTTCTTTTTTCTTTCTTTCAAAATAACTTTAAACTATATACATCATTATTTTTGTTGAATTATGCTTTCAAAGCGGAATACATTTTTTTTTCTGGGTTTATAATTTTTTTTTATGGCTAACGAACTGCGAGCGGATCGCCTGATACCACCGCCCATAGACACCCGTAACACTAAAGGAATCGCAAGCGCGTTGCCGGCCTTAAAAGGGTTTGAGACTCTGATATCCTCACTTACTCGGCGAAACAGAACGTTAGCGTTGTTTCACGCCGATTTTCTGTGAGGTCGTGGTATTACCTACTCCGGTCGAGCCGGCCCATTCGTGCCGAAGCATGGCTCTCCCACGATAAAGCTGGGTCCCGCCTGCTAAAATCATGCGGCTGTTTACCCACCACCAGCATCAGCACCAGCCTTGTCACCAAAAAGGTTTTTTGTTATAATTTAAACATAATGCATATCTCTGTCTGATAAATGATATTTATTTCTGTAAATAGATCTTAAAATGACACTTTTACAAGTTTTTTTTCCTTATTTTTTTTACTAGATGGCGGCGGCATTTCCTGTCTGACGACCTCTGAGAAGAAAGGCCGAAACAAACTCAGAGAATCATGGTCTCTTTTAAAGTCCAGACAGTAGTAGTAGTATTATAGTATATGTGTTTTACGATGTAGGGCAAAATCTGAACAGGCCTTTTGAAGAAAGAGCCATAGCAGTCTTGAGTTGAGCTGTCCTAACTGACGGCACGCATACACCAGTCATCGTGTAGCTCAACCATTATTTATTTCTGATATTAACTATTTAAAAAAAACCGGCCAAGTGCGAGTGTGACTCATGAAAGGTTCCGTAGCAGCAAGTAACATAATATAAAAGTTCTTGTAGTTCATTGTAACTTTGATCGAATGTTTTAAGGTAAACTGCGGTTTACGATTTAACCTTATTAAAAATACTACTGATCTCGTTCATGCCAACTTACGGTGGAAGTTTGCATAAAAAAATTTACAAAAATGCTTTTGGTCAGTATATCTACTCTTTCACTTATAGGAGACCACATCATGCACATTAAACAGGTAAAGTTATAAGCATGATGAAAAAAAAATCCCTTCTTAAAAATAATAATATAAAGTCTCTACTATTATAAAATTGTAAAAAAGCTGTGTCTGTACATTGAAGATATTTAAAAAAAAACAAGTGGGTTAGGGTATATAAACGTCTCCGAATCCAAAAATGTCATTTTTAAAATTCTTGTCTGTTTGTCTGTTTGTTACGGGTTGGAGCAAAAACTACTGAATAGATTTTCATTTTATTATCCCTGTTAGAAATTATATGCTCCAACTTAAAAACTGGTGAACTTCTTATCTCAATTTATTAAACGAATCGTGAGATACAGCTTGACCTCCCTGATGTATAGAGGCCCATACAAAGAAGAGATCATAACTGTTGGTTATTTATTTAATATCATTTATTTGATAGACTTCAATTCAACTAAATAATTGAGCTATGTTTCATTTTATTCGGTTTAGGATTTCCCGAGATAATGCTTGACCTCTCTATCGTATACGTTCTGATAGTAAGGAGGGATCATTATTGTTGGTTATAAATTATGTTATTAAATGCAATTATTTTCTTGATTCACGTAAGTCAGTAGGTACTTGATAAGTTTTTGTCGTATAAAATTACTTAAACTCAAAAATATTATAATCTGTAACGCTGTTACAGTATTTTAAAAGAGTTACGATTTGAATTATTTGCGTTTATATTGGAACTGGAGATAATTATAGTAGTATACATAAGTTCTCATTAGCCTCATAACTGCCTCATTAGCCAAGTGATCCTGAGTGCGACTGCTAAGCTAGAGGTCCTGGGTTTGATTCCCAGGTCGAGCAAAGTGTTATTGGGTTTTGCTATGAAATTCCCAGTAGCAGCTCGGAGTTAGGAATTTCTGCCCGGTTAATGGCAATAGGCTCGCCCCCTATTACATGGGACCTAAACATACCGGTGAACTGCGGGTGTACATTAGTACGCCTCTGCCTAACCCTTCGGGGAATACGGGCGTGATGGTATGTTATGTTATATACATAAGTTTACGTAAAAATCATGAAAATGGCTGGCGTGGTTTTTAAAGGTTTTGAATGGTTTAATAGTTTTGTTTTGAGTCACAATACTCTTTAGCTTGATAGATGGAGATGTTGAGGTTCTCCGAATGCACGCCATTTAGTAAATGATAGGCTGAATGTATAATGATCAAATGTCCGCAGTAAACATTTGATTTCTTAATATACAAATGTTGCCATGATTCTTTAGTTAAAAAAATAGATTTATGTTCTTGAGGCATCAAAGATAAATTGGAACACCAATCCAAATTTCCTATTTTTTTTAATATAAAGTCGTGTGCTGAATAGCTAACGTTCTTTAGTATGACATAATGACAGGAATTTGTCAAAGTGTAAAAAACTAGCATAAGTACCGTTTCTATAAGGAAGTTGGTAATTAAGTTTCAGTTGAATACTCAAACATGCCACTTAGGAAAAGACCTGGTCTTTCACCTATTTCAAGAAACGCAAAAACAATTCGTTTACATAGGAGTAACGAAAGTCAATCCCAAAACCTGGACCGCCTTGTAATACAAAGAAATCGTTAAGCATTGACTAGATCTTTAGAAACAAGAGGTGAGTATGAATCGCGGTTGGCGAGAGATTGTGTGCGACAAGATAATTCCAGGACCGAGGAAAACTCACAAGCGCGTGAGATGAGGCTCATCTCTCAACAAAATCGTCAACGTGCAGAGAGAGCCGCAGAGAGTAGTGAAGAGCGCGCTGCCCGTTTGTCTGCAGATCGTAACAACCACGCGAATTTCAGGTCAATGGAAAATTCACCAGAGCGTCAGACCCGCCTCAACTCTCAGAGAGATCGTCAAGCTGCTACTAGAACTACGGAGTCTAATAGCGTCCATGATATACGTTTAGCCTTGGATCGTACACATCACGCACATAACCGTTCTCTAGAATCTGATGAGCAGCGTGAATCCCGACTCGAAAGTGCCAGAGAACATTATGTGAGAATGCGCGAACAGGTATTGGATAATGCACGTACTGAACGCGACAGAATCAATGAGGTGCGCCGTGAAGAAAGTGCTGAGCAACGAGCTGAAAGACTGACTGTAGATCTACTTAGAGATGCGCTGACAAGAATGACAACATCAGAAACAGAAATAGATCCGGTTTACGATAGCATTGATGAGGTACCACAGGCGTCGACTGAAATATGTACATGAGTGGCTTTTTATACTATCAATATAAATTACGAGGAATACGCTTCAATAGGTCGTATGACAGATATATGTATGTATTGTAGAGCATTAAAATGGAGAGAAGAGCCTAAAGGTTTATGTTGCTCAGCGGGAAAAGTTGAGTTGGAACCACTGCAGGAGCCCCCTGAACCACTCAAATCCCTTATAACTAGACAACATCCCAAGTCTAGACAATTTTTAAATGCAATACGTGCATATAACGGGATTTTCCAAATGACCTCTTTCGGTGGCAAGGAAATAAGAGAGGGTAATTTTATGCTCTGTTTTAAAATACAAGGACAAATATACCACCGCATTGGATCACTCCTGAAATTTAATTTTTGCATCAACAATCTCAATTAAAAACTGCTCAATAAATTAATGTAGCATGCATGCTGATTTCTGACACTTACGCAAATATTACACATTGAAATGAAACTACTTTTTACGGATTTTATCGCGTTGTATATTGAAAATATTTAATTCCCGACGTTTCGAACCTTTCGAATTAGCGTACATGGTTCATGACCAAGATTGATATAGAGTAGGTTTCTTTCTTTCTTTCTTACTGGTCCGATTTGAAAAGTTCAAATTCAAATCTTTATTGCTTTGTTCTTTCAGTGTTAGATATCCCATTTATTGAGGAAGGCTATAGGCTATAATATATCATAACGCTACGCGGACGAAGTCGCGGGCAGAAGCTAGTAAATAATAAAAATGTAATTTTTTATTAAAATAGTAACATCATCAAAGTAAAAGTAATTTAGTAAATACATTAATATAATTATGAGAAATAATTGTTGATGAGGACATTATTGTTTCTTATAACTCATCTCTTGGTTGGCTGGTCATTCACTTCGTAACAGATACTTAATGGGTCACTTTCCGAGAAGGTGAATTATAAAATAATTTATGATGTTATTAATCACTCGACCATATCACGCGCTGACCCCGATATCTCAAGTCGAGTCGCAGGCACATACCTATTGTAAAGGGAGATAAACTAAACCACAGTAAAGATATTCTATACAGTATTCTGTCTTCACACCAAGGGTCGGAATACGAGTCATATGCGCGCCTCGAGTTCAGCATACTCGTTGGTCGAAACGAAAACGGCGTGATGGTTTAATAAGAACTAGGTACGCGTGCGATTTGTGATTATCTCAGAACGAGAGGCATTAGGCTATAGTCCACCACGCTGGCATAATGCGTGTTAGCAGACTTCACTTCATTAGGCTATAGTCCACCACGCTGGCATAATGCGCGTTAGCAGACTTCACTTCATTAGGCTATAGTCCACCACGCTGGCATAATGCGTGTTAGCAGACTTCACTTCATTAGGCTATAGTCCACCACGCTGGCATAATGCGTGTTAGCAGACTTCACTTCATTAGGCTATAGTCCACCACGCTGGCATAATGCGTGTTAGCAGACTTCACTTCATTAGGCTATAGTCCACCACGCTGGCATAATGCGTGTTAGCAGACTTCACTTCATTAGGCTATAGTCCACCACGCTGGCATAATGCGTGTTAGCAGACTTCACTTCATTAGGCTATAGTCCACCACGCTGGCATAATGCGTGTTAGCAGACTTCACTTCATTAGGCTATAGTCCACCACGCTGGCATAATGCGTGTTAGCAGACTTCACTCGCCGTCGTTTCTTCGCGATGTTTTCCTTCACCGTTTAAGCGCGTGATGATAATTAACTAATAATACGCACATCGAAAAGGCAGAGGTGCGTGCCTTGGATTGATTTAAACTCGAGTCCTTTGACTTGGCAGCCCAATGGCCATATCACTAGGCTATCACTACCTAATTATAATTAAATAATAATTTATCATCCATTTATTATTTATCCTTACCATAATATGGAAAAATTATCATTTTTGATAATTTATTTCTGTAAATAGATCTTTCAAAGACACTTACAAGTTAATCCTCTGAGAAGAAACGCCGAAAAAAACTCAGAGAATCATGGTCTCTTTTAAAGTCGAGACGGTTAGTAGTAGCATATGTGAGTTACGATGTAGGCCATATCTGAACAGGCCTTTTGATGGAGCCATAGCAGCCTTGAGTTGACCTGTCTTAACTGACGGCAAGCATACATCAGTCATCGTGTAGCTCAATCATTATTTAGGGAGCTTAACGACCCGTCGCACGACGATACCAAATGGCGGCAAGTAAGTAGATGAAATTAAAATACCGCGCGGCTGTAGGTAGTTATTTCAAGACAGGGCCAAGTCACAATACTGTATGCTGTCTTTACCGTGGCTAAATCGACGGATTTTATTAGGTATTATTCATTGGTTTTACCAATGAGACTTTCCCACGAGAGGGTCACGTACAGACTGATATTTAAGATAAATGGGGTTATCTGTTTCGAAAGTAAAACAATGTTGATTTAAACAATCAAAAAACCAGACTGCAAAACAGAAGGAAATAAGATGATCAATTATCAGATGATCATGTAGTCGGAGTCCAATAGGTCTTTGGAGTTCGAAGAGTTAAGACGATGCCTCCAAATGCATCTTGCTTCCATATTTTTCAGTGGGGTTTTTTAATTTATAAATACAATTTTAAATTTTTTAGGTACCGTCCGTTTTTTTGGACTTGTCTTTTTTGGTAAACAAACCCTGCCCGATGCGAAAATCATAAGTTTTTCTTTAATCACGCACTTGATGTAGGAAACGATTTTATTAACACTTATTGTTCGTCATCCGGTCTATCAACCAATATTGATAATCCCGCTCGATGGACCAATTTTTTGCACCAAAATAGCGTCAATTGATATTTTTGATCTGCTATGTTGACCTCAGGTTCTTAGGTTTTTTTTCTTATTTAATTTTGTAAATTAAATTATGTTTTTATGTTTTTCTCATATTCTTTTATTATATCAACAAACCATAGCAACGAACTATAACGGCCAACGCCATCTACCTAGGTTATTTGAACTATTATTTATAACAAACGGTTTGGTCGTGAACATACCGCCCACCAAGGACGTTACTGAAGGAATGTCCTTCCTATAGTACTTGTAACAATTAGTTTGACATGAACTTTGTACATAAAATCATCATAAAAATTGAATTAACGGTTGAACTAAGTAAATATTTGAACTGAAAAACTATTTGACCTAAGAAAACATTGTTATGACCTAAGAAAACATTACATAAATATTTTGAACTATGAAAAAATTTTCACTAAAAAACATTTGAACTAATAAATTAATTAAAAAAACCTTAAGTTGCACTAACATTTTTGCACACTGTACTATAACATAAATCCATTTATTTGGGTGTAAAAATTAAAAACACTGTGAAAATTCATTGTTCTGCAATCGGTAAAATACACAATTTAGAGGTTGATCTTCTGATCGTCCCCTTTGAGAAGACTTTGTGCATAATGTGACAACTGGTGTGATATTATAATCACCAAGATGTTGAACTATAACGCAACCTAACAAATGGTAGAGCATTTATCAGTGAATTCTCCAAGCTAATTCTTGTCTGGTACATGTTACACATTTGCGTACATAGTTGACCAGACATCTGACTGGTATACATTATTTTGGCCTTTTGTTCTTAATTTATTTGTTCTTGAGAAATGATTGTTCATACAATCATAAAGTATAAATATATAACTATAAAATAATTTGGCAATAATCCCAGAGCGCACTGTCTGCCGGGTTACATCTCGTGGAAACCACTGAGAGGATTTCGTTGTGATCAAGATTTTTCGATGTTTGATCGGCCACAATTGTCTGACACTTCTACTTGGGTGGCTGTTTATCCAGACCAACCGCACAGTAGAATCAGTCCATGCTCTGATTTTATCCTTAGGTATCTTTAAGACCTCAGCTGTATCTGTTAGCAGTTGTGACAGTGGTAGCGCTGTACACAACTCTAGTCGCGGGATACTAATTTGCTTAACGGGTATTACTCTTGTTTTTGCCACTAACAACGACACGTGAACTTCGGAGTCTGTGTCGGTGATTCTCAAGTAAATCACAGCCATTGCTTTACAAAAGCAAAGTTTGTGGACTTCCGAGCAGTATTCACAACGTATATTTGATGAACTAGTTGCTAACATTGTTTTTGGAGAATAAGAACGTGAATTGTTATTTATCTTATGTACTGAACCCTTTCTTGGATCCAGGCATTCTAAAGCACGGAACCGATTTTCGATAAAATCCTTGAACTGGGTAAAGGTAGGCAGATCGCTGTTGGAATCATTGCTGATACTCAGCTCCCATAGTTTACGCGTATCAGGATCTAGCTTGAATGTCACTATGTGTAAAATAATGACATCCCATGTAGTCACATTGATCTGTAAATTAGATAAAGCTTTTAAACAATCACTGGTAGTATCAAGCAGTTCTTTTAGCGCTGTACCAGATTCCATATGAAGACGTTTTTGACCAAATAATCGATTTAAAATACAATTGGTAAGGTACCTCTTATTGCTGTATCTCTTCACTAACTGAGCCCAGCACTGACTGTAATTGGCATCAGTAATCGGAGTATGCCTGATCAGTTGTTCCGCCTCGCCGATCAGATGACCTTTTAAATAATGCAGCTTTTGCACATTATCTAGGGAATCATTTTTATGTACTAGTGATGTGAAAAGATCATCGAATGTTGTCCACTCTGCATATTTGCCTGAAAACTTCAGAATTTCTATTTTAGGCAATTTGACATGAGTTGTCTTAGATGAACTTGCAGATGAACCAACTCCCTGTTGTACATTTGTTTGAACATAGTTTTTATTAAACATTTGTACATAATATAATTATCTTCTGTAGTATCATAAATGTCTACTACATTTTGCCCTATCTCCTCTAATTTGTAACATTGATAAAGTTTGTTCTTTGTATCTTTGAATAAACCCCAATCCTTTTCTAAAACATCTTGTCGGGTTTCTAAATATTCTAAGGTCAATCTATCCTTAGGACTCTTTTTGAAATTAGTCAATCCCTTATGGATGACACTTTGAAGGTCTTTTAAAACATTAACTAAACCCTGCATCGTTTAAAAGTACAATTAAAAAAAACGACAAAAATTAGAAATTAAATAAACAATCAAAATACAATAGAAAAATTCTAAGTGTAAAATTAATAAGGCTAAAATTGCTTGAATTTTGTTCTCATAAATATAGTCAATGTACTAACAATTCTCACGTAACCAACTTAACTTGATGGAGGAACTGTTGAACTATGTGCCGCCTTCTCCGACGTCACGTTGAACTGCTAACCGTGTTGCCGCTTTCTCCGGCTTCACGTTGAACTGCTGACTATGTTGCCGCCTCCCGCTGTCGGCGCAACCACGTCGTGTGCTCTCTTACTTTAGCGATGGACTATGAGTAGCACGTTGTGGGAAGTGTGGGACCACTTATCAAAAAGCCAATTTTCCACAACCACTCGATGTACCAATGTTCGTCATCCGGTCTATCAACCAATATTGATAATCCCGCTCGATGGACCAATTTTTTGCACCAAAAATCTGCTATGTTGACCTCAGGTTCTTAGGTTTTTTTTCTTATTTAATTTTGTAAATTAGATTATGTTAGAGAGCAGTCCCCCGACGCGACAAAATTTAATCAAAAAACTTCATACGTACTTACGAAGGGTTATAATTTCAAGATTATTTTTTCTTTTTATAGGGATTCAGGTTTATACCTTTTTTGTTCTATTTGTGGTTATTTCATCATAGTTTTTCTTTTATGTTTTTAAGTTGATTTTTTAGTGTCGGGGGTTTTTTAAATTTTTAATTTAATTTGTTATTTCACACTTTTTTTAGGGACTCCTTAGTTATTTTGTATAATTTCTTTTATTTTCTTGCGTTTTAAGATCCATGTAATGTAGTGTTTAATTAGGTATTTTCTTCGTTTAGTTATAAAACTTTTGTACAATTATTTTATAGCTATTAGATATCTTATATCATAGTGTATAGTATTCTACTAGTCAAGCCCTTTCATTTGATACCTTTATTGAGGGAGTAGTGAAAAAAATTAATAAATTCACCATTTCGTGGAGGCGGCCATCTTGGATTCGAAATTTTTCATAGTGTATAGTATTCTACTAGTCAGGCCCTTTCATTTGATACCAATATTGTGGGAGTAGTAAAAAAATATGTAAACCGCCATCTTGTGGCGGCGGCCATCTTGAACCGATTTTCATCAAACATAGCTAAGAACACTCCCGACTTATTCACCTTTCAAACAAAAAAAAACAAAATCAAAATCGGTTCATCCATTCGGGAGCTACGCTGTCACAGACAGACACACACACACACAGACACGTCAAACTTATAACAGACCCTTCAAATTATAGACCGATTTCCTTGTTACCAGTTTTGTCAAAGTTATTATATTATTAATTGTAAAAATTATGAAAGATAGACTCATGGGTCACTTACGATCTCATAGTGTATTACATACTGAGCAATACGGATACCAAAAATCAGTAGGTACTACCGATGCCATAGAAGCTTTAATTGATGAAGTCATCTGTAATTTAAACAATAAACGTAAAGTAGCAGGTATTTTCCTGGATCTCAGCTCCGCGTTTGATACTGTTGATCATCGTACTCTTGGACAAATTAGAACACTATGGTGTTAGGAATAATGTCTTAAAGTTATTTAGATCCTATTTGCATAACAGGAGACAATTCATCGAAATTAGATCAGTAGTGGATGGAGAAGAAAAGATTTATAAATCCAACTTAACCACAGTATCTTGTGGTGTACCTCAGGGATCTGTTTTGGGCCCAACTTTCTTCATCCTTTTTCTTAACGACTTGATTGGGTATGTAAAAAGCCGTATATCAGAAATAAAACTTGTTATTTTTGCCGATGATACAAACGCAATAATTTCTGCAGATAATATGGTTAATTTAGAATCAAAGGTTAACACTGTATTGAAAGTTTTCGAAGAATGGTTTGGTGTAAACAATTTAAAACTAAACATAAACAAAACAAAATGTTTAGTGTTTAAGTCTACAGTAAGAAATGATGCTACTCTTGAAGTAGTATCCTCCGGTAATATAGTTGAGGTGGTAGATAGTTTTAAGTTTTTGGGAGTCAATATAGATGCTCTGTTAAACTGGAAGCAGGAGATACTAGCCATAACTAAGCCTATTAGTTCTGCGTACTATGCAATCAGAAGTTTGAGGGAAGAACTTACAGTGTCTCAACTTAGGATGGTATACTTTGCTTTGGTCGAAAGTAAGCTTAGATATAGCATAATATTTTGGGGAAATAGCTATAAATATAATATAAGCATGGCATTTGTCATACAAAAAAGGGCTATTAGAACAATGCTTCGTCTTAAGCAAACGGATTCATGCAGAGAACACTTCATAAACTTAAAAATTTCAACAGTTCCGTGTCTCTACATTTTAGTATTGTTGTCAAATTTTGTTAAAAATCTCGATAGAATTGAAACTGACGAAGAAATAATGGTTAGAGATAGCACTCGTAGAAAAGATATATCCTATACAATACAACCTAAACTCAATGTAGTGCAACATAGTTCAAGAGTACAATCAGTTTCATTATATAATAAGCTGCCTACAGATTTCAAAAGTATTTATAGTGTGAATTTATTCAAAAATAAACTTAAAACATACTTATTGGGGAAAGGCTATTATAGTATTAACGAGTTTATTAATGACAAACAGTAGACATTATACCTATTTATTAAGCTGCTTGAAATCCTTCCATTAAATTAAATACTTATGGATTGGACACCCTGCTCAAAAATGACCTGGCTGAGCTGCACATACAGCACATGGACTTACTGGATCAATACAATCAACTGCAACAAAAAGTGTAAACTTTTCAAAACTGTAGTGATACACTTGGGGTTATGAATCTTGCTCCGGATTTTCATTTAAACTAGTCAAAAAGACAACAGAAGATATTAGTAATCGTAACCAAAACATATCTTCTAGCATACCGCCCTCGGCTATGATGGGGAACTGTTTGAAATTATATCACCAGAATATTCAGGGATTCTCTTCTAAAATGTTAGAAATTGAACTTTTTTTAGAAAAATATAAGTTTGACATAGTTTGTATAACTGAACACTGGTTAAAAGATTATCAAATGTCAATCGGTTATGAAAACTATTCTGTGGCTAGTTGTTTCAACCGTAAATCAATGATACATGGTGGTTCACTTATATTAATTAAAAACTCATTAAAAGCTAAAGAACGAAAGGACATTGTCTCAATGTCGGTTGAACATAGTATTGAAATGTCTTGTGTTGAGCTGGATAAGCATATTATTGTGTGTGTTTATAGACCCCCTAATAGCCAAAATTATACAATATTTGAGTCTGTAATGGAAGATGTACTCAAGCAAGTTTTTAATTCAAATAAATCTGTAGTCATTTGTGGTGATTTTAATATTAATATATTAGACAACAATCTGAATAGTATTAAATTATTGTGTCTTTTTAAGTCATTTAATTTGATAAATGTATTTTTAGAACCGACTAGAGTAACAAGTACATCTGCAACTTGCATTGATAATGTTTTCTGAAACTGTGATTATACCGGAGAGGCTATTTTAAATTGCCTGGCATCCGACCACAGCGGACTAACCGTCTCATTTAGTACTAGTAAGATCTCAAGCAAAATACAAATTAAAACTAGACAAATCACAAAAAGTAAAATGGAAAATTACAATAAATCTTTAAATAGTAGGTTAATTGCTTATAATAAAAACTTTAAAAATTGTGATACACATTATTCACATTTATTTTCTATCATAAAACGGGAATTTGAAAGTTTTTTTAAATTTAAAACCAGGAATATTAGCTTTAAATTTAAGTTTAGTGACTGGGCGACTGCAGGCATCCGTAAAAGTAGGGAACACTTGTTTGAATTATATGAGCTAAAGGCTTATAAAACAAGTAAAGAGTTCAATCAGTATGTTAGTAAATTTTCAAAAATTTTTAGAAAGGTGTGTCAATCGGCGTAAGCTAATTATATTAGTAACTAGCTGCTGCCCGCGACTTCTTCCGCGTAGCGTGATGATATATAGCCTATAGCCTTCCTCAATAAATTGGCTATCTAACACTGAAATAATTTTTCAAATCGGACCAATAGTTCCTGAGATTAGCGCGTTCAAGCAAACAAACAAACAAATAAACAAACAAACAAACTCTTCAGCTTTATATATTAGTATAGATAAAATTAAGTGCGCTGATAACAAGATAAAAACGACTTGGAAAATAATTAATAATGAAAATAATAAATCGAAAGAACTTAACAAAGTCTATGCACTTCAAACGGCACGCGGTCTCATAAACACAGATGCTGATGTAGCCCAAGAATTTGAAACATATTTTACAAACATTCCTTTAAAAACTACGGAAGGTTTATGCTCTTCTCCCTTACTTTATATTGCTTTAATTAAAGAAAATGTAGTTGTCTGTCCTGTAACTTTTAAATTTAAGCATGGTAGCCAGGAGTCGGTCATAAAAGCCTTTAAAAGTATAAAAATTAAAATAACCGAGGATCTGTGGGGCTTGTCTTGTCTTGCTAGTTTTTAATTGAGATTATTGATGCAAAAATTAAATTTTAGGAGTGATCCAATGCGATGGTATATTTGTCCTTGTATTTTAAAACAGGGCATAAAATTACCCTCTCTTATTTCCTTGCCACCGAAAGAGGTCATTTGGAAAATCCCGTTATATGCACGTATTGCATTTAAAAATTGTCTAGACATGGGATGTTGTCTAGTTATAAGGGATTTGAGTGGTTCAGGGGGCTCCTGCAGAGGTTCCAACTTAACTTTTCCCGCTGAGCAACATAAACCTTTAGGCTCTTCTCTCCATTTTAATGCTCTACTCTCTAATACATACATATATCTGTCATACGACCTATTGAAGCGTATTCCTCGTAATTTATATTGATAGTATAGCAAAAGCCACTCATACAATTTTCAGTCGACGGCTGTGGTACCTCATCAATGCTATCGTAAACCGGATCTATTTCTGTTTCTAATGTTGTCATTCTTGTCAGCGTATGTCTAAGTAGATCTCCAGTCAGTCTTTCAGCTCGTTGCTCAGCACTTTCTTCACGGCGCACCTCATTGATTCTGTCGCGTTCAGTACGTGCATTATCCAATACCTGTTCGCGCATTCTCACATAATGTTCTCTGGCACTTTCGAGTCGGGATTCACGCTGCTCATCAGATTCTCGAGAACGGTTATGTGCGTGATGTGTACGATCCAAGGCTAAACGTATATCATGGACGCTACCAGACTCCGTAGTTCTAGTAGCAGCTTGACGATCTCTCTGAGAGTTGAGGCGGGTCTGACGCTCTGGTGAATTTTCCATTGACCTGAAATTCGCGTGGTTGTTACGATCTGCAGACAAACGGGCAGCGCGCTCTTCACTACTCTCTGCGGCTCTCTCTGCACGTTGACGATTTCGTTGAGAGATGAGCCTCATCTCACGCGCTTGTGAGTTTTCCTCGGTCCTGGAATTATCTTGTCGCACACGATCTCTCGCCAACCGCGATTCATCCTCACCTCTTGTTTCTAAAGATCTAGTCAATGCTTGACGATTTCTTTGTATTACAAGGCGGTCCTGGTTTTGGGATTGACTTTCGTTATTCCTATGTAAACGCATTGTATTTGCGTTTCTTGAAATAGATGAAAGACCAGGTCTTTTCCTAAATGGCATGTTTGAGTATTCAACTGAAACTTAATTACCAACTTCCCTATAGAAACGGTACATATGCTAGTTTTTTATACTTTGTAAGCTATTCAGCACACGACTTTGTATTAAAAAAAATAGGAAATTTAGATTGGTGTTTCAATTTATCTTTGATGCCTCAAGAACATAAATTTATTTTTTTAACTAAAGAATCATGGCAACATTTTGTATATTAATAAATCAAATGTTTACTGCGGACATTTGATCATTATACATTCAACCTATCATTTAGTAAATGGCGTGCATTCGCAGAACCTCAACATCTCCATCTATCAAGCTAAAGAGTATTGTGACTCAAAACAAAACTATTAAACCATTCAAAACCTTTAAAAACCACGCCAGCCATTTTCATGATTATTACGTAAACTTATGTTTATAACATAACATACCATCACGCCCGTATTCCCCGAAGGGTTAGGCAGTGGCGTACTAATGTACACCCGCAGTTCGCCGGTATGTTTAGATCCCATGTAATAGGGGGCGAGCCTATTGCCATTAAGCGGGCACAAATTCCTAACTCCGAGCTGCTACTGGGAATTTCATAGTAAAACCCAATAACATTTTGCTCGACCTGGGAATCAAACCCAGGACTACACTTGGCTAATGAGACAGTTATGAGGCTAATGAGAACTTATGTATACTACTATAATTATCTTCAGTTCCAATATAAACGCAAATAATTCAAATCGTAACTCTTTTAAAATACTGTAACAGCGTTACAGATTATAATATGTTTGAGTTTAAGTAATTTTATACGACAAAAACTTATCAAGTACCTACTGACTTACGTGAATCAAGAAAAGAATTGCATTTGATAACATAATTGATAACCAACAATAATGATCCCTCCTTACTATCAGAATGTATACGATAGAGAGGTCAAGCTGTATCTCGGGAACTTCTCAACCGAATAAAATGAGACATACCTCAATTATTTAGTTGAATTAAAGTCTATCAAATAAAAGTTATTAAATAAATAACCAACAGTTAAGATCTCTTATTTGTATGGGCCTCTATACATCAGGGAGGTCAAGCTGTATTAATTGATTAATAAATTGAGATAAGAAGTTCACCAGTTTTTAAGTTGGAGCATATAATTTCTAACAGTGATAATAAAATGAAAATCTATTCAGTAGTTTTTGCTCCAACCCGTAACAAACAGACAAACAGAAAAGAATTTTAAAAATGACATTTTTGGATTCGGAGACGTTTATATACCCTAACCCACTATTTTTTTTTTTAATATCTTCAATGTACAGACACAGCTTTTTTACAATTTTATAATAGTAGAGATTGCAAAAATTTGACATGCTTTGTAATTTTATACATTTTATCATATGACATGTAATATAATTATTGTTATTTATTATTTTTATGATCATAAATTGTCTGTAAAATGTGAGTATCAGGTAGGCTATGATGTTGCATTTATTTATTACCTGTCGTTTAAACGTATATCAAGCCTGTTGGTTGCATAGTAGTCAGAGCATGTCATGCTCACTAAGAAGTCTTGCTGATGGTGGCGTTGTGTGTCGGGTCGTTTTATTCCCTACAACATGGTTGAGTCAGACGACGCTGACACACACGTCATGCTCGTGAACGGGCGCCGTCTGTCGGGACTGGTCGGCTCTTGACATGCTATGGTAATCACTTTTCTTTTCTTTGGAAGGCAATTGATCGTAGTTTATTAAATTCAATTGTTATCAGCACATCAAGCTGCATGATTCTCACATTATAACAACTAAATTGTAAAATAAATCAATGTTATAATCTTTGTTGAAAGCAGTATCTATGGAGTTTCTTGCCGGTTCTTCTCCATAAGACCCACTATTTGGAACCGCGCACCTAGTTTTTGACATTTCAAAAGTACCTGTATTACTGGTCTAATTGAAATAAAACATTTGACTTTGACTTTGACTTTGATTGACATTTGTGAATTATGTATTACCATTAAAATTAATAATAATTATTGAAATTTATTTTATTGAAATTGTGGTTTTATATTGTGTTAATTTGATGTCATTGTACTTGTGTAGTATACAATTATTATGAATTCTATTATTATTATTGCTGTAACAAATATTTTCAACACAATGTATATTGTTAAGAAATAAACTACTTATGACTTATGACTCGTTTTTTTGCGTCGGGGTTTAAAAATAGGCACGGTGTCATGGACCAATTGCATAAATTATGTAATCAAGGAAGAGGATAAAATGTTGCAGCTCGATGACATAATAAATACTGCAGCAGTCTATGCACTGACCCAGAGGTTCGTCATACATGTGTCAGAATCTGATGACTCTTCAGAGCCATCAGATTCTGACTCGTGTATTTTAGAGGAATACGAGTAATAAATTAATATTTCGCTGTTTGTCCTTTTATTTATTCATATCCACACATTCACTTCATATTTAAAATTAAAAGATCCATTCAGTAGGTACCTACTCGTCAAGGTGGGAATCATTCAGTCTTGGCTAATAGTATTTAGTTCAGTCATTCATTCATGATTTCCCAACACTATCTAACCACTATCAATTGTCTCCGGTTATTAGGACGCCATATTTGTTTACTAAAAAAGACAAGTTAACTGGGATAGACTGTACGTATGTTTACATTTCATTACATTCACGGCCGCAGTCATTATTTTGTATAATACTAGCTATTGCCCGCGGCTACGCTCACGTGAAGCAATATTAAGGATTAGAATATAAAAAATTCCCGAAGAAGAAACAAAACTCAATTTCGAATGTCATTTGAGCTACCAAATCGAATGTCTGCTTCCCATTGAGGTATGCAGAGACAATGATCCTGGCACACAACTTCCCCTACATTTAATGCTGCTAGAATACATGCACGAGAATTATTGTTTTAGTACGGAAATTTGTAGTAGTTTGTATTAGAGGCATTTGAAATGTGGTGCTGGAGGAGGATGGAGAAGATCAGTTGGACGGAAATGAAAACTAATGAGGAAGTATTAGTAATTGTAGGAGAGAAAAGACAGTTGTTAAGAACCATAGATAATAGAAGGGGAAAGATGTTTGGCCGCTTGATACGACATGACGACTTCTTCAGAACTATACTAGTAGGTAAAATTGAAGGTAAACGAGGAAGGGGTAGACCTAGACGAAGTTTTGTGGAACAAGTGAAGGAAAGGATTGCGATCGAGTCGTATCATTAGGTAAAACGGAAAGCAGAAGATAGAGACCAGTGGCGTTTGCTCCACCGACAAGACTTGAGCTCTTAAATTAAAGAAGAAGACGGAAAGCATAATGTTATTATAGCTGAGTGTAGATGTGTTTCTTAGTGCATTCTTGATTAACTTGCCATTTTTATTTTTCAAACATGGCGAGCATATTGTTTGTTTGCATTTGGAAAATGTCATACTTTATGTAAATCGTCGGCGTAAGTGGAGAACTAAATAGTAGGTAGTAGTTCTAGTTTTGAGACAATCGCAATTTACTATTTATTTATGTTTTTAATGTAATTGATAAATGACAGATAATTTTACAGTCGGCAATTTTATATGCTTCGGGTATCTTTACCTTTTATTTAATGCTTAAACAAATGAAAGAGAGAGTCTCTTGAAGCATAAAATATAATAAAATTAAAAACCTAGTTATCTAATTTTGCCACAACATAATATTGCAAGTATGCTGCAATTAACTAATTATTAACTAACTGTTTAGTTTTCCTACGCGTTAGATGCAAAAGGCAGTATTTTTTTTTTATTTAAATTATGGTCAAATAAGTGCAGTTATTGAATGTATCCTCAAGATATGTTGAAATGTGAATATTAGTTGCTTTCTGACACTTACGTGAACATTAGACAATGATATGAAACTACTTTTTACGAATTTTATCGCGTTGTACTGATATTATTGATATTATTTAATTCCAGATGTTTCGCATCCTTTACAGCATCCAGGGTCACGGGTAGATTGAGGTGATGGACGTCTTAATGTTAATTTAGTTAACAATCTAAAACTTACAATAGTTAAAGCTACCATACATTTTTGTTAATTCTAAGCGCAGAATGAGTTCACCGTGTCATTTGCAGTTTGGGCTTGGATTTATATTTCATAGATTATCACTTTTATTCCGGAAGATATTAGATTTAAGACCGAACCATTTTTAATTTCGATAGCCTGACAAATCATCCTGGTTAGGAATCGGTTTTCATTTGCGAAGTCTTGTAATTTATCAAATCTGATATAAGTAGTGTTGGGTCTTCAAGAGTATTTTTTTTATGGGACAGGGGAGGGAACGAGCAGATGGATCACCTGATGGGAAGCGATAACCGTTACTCATGGACACCAGAGGAGTCACAAGTGCGTTGCCCGCCTTTTAAATGGTTTGGACCTCCGGTAACCTCACTCACTCAGCAAAACACAACGCAAGCGTTGCTTCACCCCGGTTTTCTGTGAGGCCGTGGTATCACTCTGGCCGAGCCGGCCCATTCGTGCCGAAGCATGGCCCTTCCTCGTGATAAAACTGATGTATTTCTGGAAAATCTATTTGACAAGTCTATATGCTTCTTTTGGCTCAAAAAATATTAGGTACATTTTTTCACGTTCACTTTTATTGTCAATTTTAGTTTTGTTTAATATGTTTAAATAACTAAAGGTTAACAGTCACTAAAATATTGTAACTTACCTGAAATTGAAGGTTCAACAAAATTGATTTAATACACATTACACAAATGACACCCCAAAACTACTTCAAAATAATTTAATCGCTTCAAATGATTGAAATAAAAATACTTTTTACGGATTTTATCGCGGTATATTGATATTATTTAGTTCCCGACGTTTCGGATCCTTTACAGCATCCATGGTCACGGGCTTGCTTCAGTACTTTCATCACTAAGAGGAAACACTGCAGCATATGTGAAGGCCTCATACCATTTTGTCAGTGAAATAAAAGATCTACATCTCACCGACAATGAAACTATGGTCAGTTTTGATGTTCAGTCATTATTTACATGCTTACCAGTTGAATATTGCATCAGAATTGTATCTAGGAAACTATTAGAGAATAACATGCCTATTGAATATGCTGAACTACTAAAACATTGCCTAACATCCGGCTATATGTTGTGGAATAATCAATTCTACACGCAAGTGGATGGTGTAGCAATGGGCTCTCCAGTATCTCCCATTGTCGCTGATATCTTCATGGAAGATTTTGAGGAGACTGCCCTGCAATCTGCACCTGTAACACCAAAATTCTACAAGCGGTACGTAGATGATACTTTCACCATATCACCATCTAATAAAGTAACAGCATTTTTGAACCACCTTAACTCCTTAAATTCTAAAATTCAATTTACTATGGAGGCAGAGGCAAACAACTCTTTAGCGTTCTTAGATGTTTTGGTAATTCGTTCCCCCAACAATACCTTGAGTCACACTGTGTATCGAAAGAAAACCCATACGGACAAATACTTAAATGGTGAGTCACACCACCACCCAACACAGTTATCTACCGTCGGTAAATCTTTGTTTCAGAGAGCGCGTGGGATCTGTGATGAGCAACACCTGGCTGCAGAGCTTCAACATGTCATGCAAGTGCTGCATGACAACAAGCTCCGAATACCGCGCCCTCGTCACAGAAACCGCGTGAAACGTGCCACAGTTGAGCGTCTACCTGCTGTGTTGCCATATGTCACAGACAAGATTGGCTATATCTTGAAGCGAGCTTCAATCAAAACATACTTCAAGCCGCTGAAGAAGATTAGTCAGTTCTTACCACCTGTCAAGTGCCACATACCTCTTCAAGATGCAGGAGTATACAAGCTTGATTGTGATTGCGGACTCTCATACATAGGCCAAACTAAAAGAAGCATAGGGACCCGTGTAAAAGAACACATTGCCGATGTCAAACACCGCCGTTCCAGAAAGTCAGCAGTTTGTGAACATACCCTAGACTTGTCTAGGGTATGTTCACAAACTGCTGACTTTGTGAACATACCCTACATTATACACAGTATATAACTGCTACTTTGTGAACATATGGAGTGCTGGGTCTTGACCCAGCACTACATCAGATTTGATAAACCACAAGTCCTCGCAAAAGAAAACCGATTCCTACCCAGGATGATTCGTGAGGCTATTGAAATCAAAAAACACCCAAATTTCAAAAGAGAAGATGGTTGGGTCTTACCAGCTGCTTGGAATCCCATTATAGAATCTATAAAATCTAAATCAAAGCCCAAAACTGCAAGACCAAAGGATACGGTGAGCTCGTTCTGCGTGAATCGGATCGCTAATAATTAACAAAAATGTAAGGTTGCTGCTAGTAAGCTGTTAGTAATTTTAACATCAAGACGTCCAACACCTCAGTCTGCCCGTGACCATGGATGCTGTAAAGGATCCCAAACGTCGGGAACTAAATAATATCAATATACCGCGATAAAATCCGTAAAAAGTAGTTTTATTTCAATGTCTAATATTCGCGTAAGCTTCAAATGATGCTGAAAACTCGAGAGTATGATGACGAATTTATCACACTTTTGTGGCTATCAGGATCAGTTCCGAAGCTTTGAATTTTTGTCAAATCGTAGGCAGGACGTGTCATATTGACATGGTATGAGCGGGTATTTCTATAAATCATTAGATATTTTATTAATTTGTGCTAGTTTTTGAGGGGATCTGCTGCGATGGAACATAATTACGTAAACTTCGAGATAAGGAACCACGCCAATTTAAATATTCCCGGCATGATTAAGAACGCCCAACTGAACTGCATGGTGTCGACGTAAACTCTCTCCGCAGCAAGGCATTCTCAAACACAAACCACGTGTACTTCACAGCAATGGGACGAGAAAACAGTCCTTCTGGTACTGCAGGTCACTTCGACATTTTCATACGCGGGACACAGGCTGCCAGGGTGTATTTCGACATACCATTTGCCGGTAGTAACAGGATAATCATCACCCGGCATATCGGGGAATACTTGTGCGACGACACCGGTGAGTTAGGCAGTGGCTCCCCATCTATAACAATAACTTGCTATAAACTTGGCTAATCTTGGTTAAATTATATGTATCTGTTTTGTATCGAATAAACTATGTATTTGCACCATACCATTGACTTTTATTTATCCTACATTCGAAACACATCAATCACGTGGGAGAGCCATGCTTCGGCACGAATGGGCCGGCTCGACCGGAGTGATACCACGGCCTCACAGAAAACCGGCGTGAAACAACGCTTGCGTTGTGTTTCGCCGAGTGAGTTGAGGTTACCGGAGGCCCAAACCCTTTTAAAGGCGGGCAACGCACTTGCGACTGCTCTGGTGTTGCGGCTATCCATGGGCGGCGGTTATCGCTTACCATCAGGTGATCCGATTGCTCGTTTGCCCCCCTATCCCATAAAAAAAAAATTGTTCTCAACTAACCAACATCTCAACAAACACCTACAATCTTATATGAACACGCTCGATACTTTCTTGTTTTCCAGCTGAAGTGGTTTACGAGCTGCAGAAACAAATCATAACCGTTTTATAATAATGTCTATTATATAAATACGGTCCTTAAAGCGGATCGTTCACCTAAGCCCGCCAAATTCAAATTTCAATTGGTTTTTCGCAATTTGTAGGTCTATAACACATTCTAGATTCCTAGCTGTAGTAATTGCGGCAGTAGCTATACAATATTCACAACTGAGCATTAAAAACTTTGCTTGTAAATCGATATTGTAGCTAAAAGTAGGTACAATCGTTAATTTTGGCCGAAATTGACGATTGTACCTACTTTTAGCTTCTTTAACGTTTATTAAGCAAAGGTTTTAATTCTCAGTTGTAAATATTGTATAGCTAAGGGCGCAATTACTACAGCTAGGAATCTAGAATGTGTTATAGACCTACAAATTGCGAAAAACCAATTGAAATTTGAATTTGGTGGGCTCAGGTGAACGATCCGCCTTAAGAAAAATGTAACCATCGGCAGGACTCTATCTAGCGTTCTTTGGGTTGGTAAACCGGACGCTTGAGCTAACTCTCTATTGACGTCTCACTCTGCCTGTGATAATCGATATTGCTTTTTCTGATTGTCTAGAAATTTGTATGTACTGTAGGTATGCAGTCTATCTTCCTCTTTAAAAGTTCTAAAAAATATGTCATAAGCATAGGTATATGTCTATCTCTTAAGGTTGACTCACTATAAACCATTTTATCAGTAATTTTTATTTTAAAACAATGCATTGTTTGCGAAGATGTTTTTATAGACATTATATTAATATCCTTATCCAAAAAATAGGTTATTCATCATGAGTATTTAATTGTGAACAAAATCGCCCTTGACATCATTTGATTTTAATGAATATCTTAGGAGCTAAAATAGTTTAGAATTACGGAACATTCAGACGGAAAAATTCGACTGTGGGCGGGATTCGAACCTGTGTCTTCTGGTTAAATACACCACACGCTATGACCACTAGGCCACCGCGAGTCCCACTATTGAAAAGCAAGTTACTTTGCTTCGCAACCGACATTACTTAGGTACTTTGCAGTAAGATCGATAACTACCTTTTGTACCTAATAACTACCTTTTGTAATTTATGGTAAATTCTGGTGAACCTAACCAGAAAACGTAGGTCCGAATGCTGCCCGAAGTCGAATTTTTCCTTCACTTAAATACTTTGTAAACTTAGCATGCAAAATGTTAAATTATGTTCCATTGTAATATTTAAAACAATCAAATACGATTGTAAAATTGTTTCTATGAATAAATGAATAATGATCGGCGTCTGCGACAGTGTTGTGAGTTCGATCCCTACACGGAAATAGTTATTTGTTATGCAAGGCTGCAAAGTTGTTTTTTGGCGCGAGTACTAGTATAGAAACCTGAGCAAGCGAAGGATTCTAGGATTCAAATATAGAATCCTGAGCGTTGCGAGGGTTTCAAAGGTACGAGACGCAGAATAACTACGCTGCCGAGCGAAACACAACTCTTCACCTCACTACAGCGAGGAAAATGCTAGGTGCAAGAAAAACGATACATAATGCCGAACTCATTTAATATTTGCTATTAAATGAGTTCGGCATTATGTATCGCTTACACTAACTCTGCAGGTGCTGTGAACTCACTCATATTATAAGATGTCTTACGATTTTATCAAAAAATAATCTAAAATACATAAGTGAATTGATTAGAGAGAAGAAAATGTTAAGGTTTTTTTTCATGGAGTCGTCTTACTGCCCAGTGCGATTATTATAAAAATGTGGTTGGCGCATTGACATGAAATAAGTATTTATGCATTTTCAGTGGACCCGGCGGTATAGAAAATTATTGAATAGAAAGGTTCGAATTTTAAGAACACTTTGCACACTAGGCGACAAAATGCACTTTTCCACGCAGATTTTGAATGACAAACAGAATATTTCCGAGCTTGTGAGGTGAAAAAATATTTATATGATCTACAGGTAGTTTACTGGTTTCTGACACTTACGCGAATATTAGACATTGAAATAAAACTATTTTTACGGATTTTATCGCGTTGTATTAAATTTTATTATTTCCCGACGTTTCGGATCCTTTACAGCATCCATGGTCACGGGTAGACTGTGGTGTTGGACGTCTTGATGTTAAAATTACTAACAGCTACCTTACATTTTTGTTAATTATTAGTGATCCGATTCACGCAGAACGAGCTCACCGTATCCTTTGGTCTTGCAGTTTTGGGCTTGGATTTAGATTTAATAGATTCTATAATGGGGTTCCAAGCAGCTGGTAAGACCCAACCATCTTCTCTATTGAAATTTGGGTGTTTTTTTAATTTCAATAGCCTCACGAATCATCCTAGGTAGGAATCGGTTTTCTTTTGCGAGGACTTGTGGCTTATCAAATCTGATGTAGTGCTGGGTCTTGTCTAGGGTATGTTCACAAACTGCAGACTTTCTGGAACGGCGGTGTTTGACATCGGCAATGTGTTCTTTTACGCGGGTCCCTATGCTTCTTTTAGTTTGGCCTATGTATGAGAGACCGCAATCACAATCAAGCTTGTATACTCCTGCATCTTGAAGAGGTATGTGGCACTTGACAGGTGGTAAGAACTGACTAATCTTCTTCAGCGGCTTGAAGTATGTTTTGATTGAAGCTCGCTTCAAGATATAGCCAATCTTGTCTGTGACTCCTCTAACATATGGCAATACAGCAGGTAGACGCTCGACTGTGGCACGTTTCACGCGGTTTCTGTGACGAGGGCGTGGTATTCGGAGCTTGTTGTCATGCAGCACTTGCATGACATGTTGAAGCTCTGCAGCCAGGTGTTGCTCATCACAGATCCCACGCGCTCTCTGAAACACAGGTAGTTGTTCCGGGTCTGGGCGTTTATGTATGTGAGAATTTGTGTTTGTAAATGCACCCCCATACAGGATAAAATCCTAGTGTAAGAGGGGGCAACGTATTTAAAAAAAATGTCAAGGCTTGCAATAGATCGACGAATTTCGACAATGCCTAAATGAAACAATGGTATGAACACAAATTTATTAGTCGATGGCTATCACCTCGGTATAGGCAGAGGTATCACTTCGTTCTGCAAACCATGTTTGTACCTAAGTACTTGCGCTCGTACCTATCGTTCCACGAAGCGCATACGTGACCTGCAGATAAGTACAGGAAAAAGCTAAATAAAATATTTTCTTATTATCATCTTGTTTTAAAAACAATAAAGCTTGTGACACCTATGTAGATAACTGGCGCATATAAAAGCAGATTGCTTCAATGACAATTCAGTGTGGTTATACAAAGTGCATCATGAAGAACACATTAGCAACTCTCCGAATTATCGCATTGGCGATGATATTGTTCGCTTCGGTGGCGAAGGGCGGCCCAGTTCCTTATGGAATGAATAATTTTGTACACTTCCAGGTGAAGAACCATGCCAATTTAAAGATTCCCGGCACGATTATGAACGCCAATCTGCTCTGGGGCAAGTGGCAGGTGCACGGTAACGACGTGAACTCTGTCAGCAACACGCAATTCACTGACAAGCAGCCGGCGATTTTCTCAGCAATGGGTCGCAGCAACAGTCCTTCTGGTGCCGAAGGTAATTTCGACATTTTCCTAAACGGCAAAATGGCAGCCAGCGTGTATTTCAACATACCATTTTCTGGTAGTAACAAGTTCACCATCACTCGCAAGAACGACGAATACATGTGCGACGAAACCGGTTTTACAGCCGGTGGCTCCCCGTCTATTACGATAACTTGCTACAAACTTGCCTAATCATCTGTGCGGTTTATTCAGAGTTATATTAAAATGTATGTTTCTGTTTTGTATCGAATAAATTATATATTTGCATCATATGATTGACTTTTTTTATAATAGTTATACGCGCACACACAAACTAACACGTCGTATGTACTGTCTTTCGTTGATGGAGACGACAGTTGGGGTAGAAATCTCGACAGAGCGAATATATCAATAACTATCATCGTATAACAGACGCAAGACTGTCGTTCACCGCAACGAGATATAGACCTTTGAAAACGTCTTATAACAGAAAGATTATCTATAACACAGATAATCTATGTATATCTGATATTATAAAATACTAGCTTCTGCCCGCGGCTTCAACCCCGTGGAATAAAAAGTATCGGGAACGGGATAAAAAGTATCCTATGTCCGTCTCCTGGTTATAAGCTACCTCTCCACCAATTTTCAGCCAAATAGGTTCAGCCGTTCTTGAGTTATAAATGGAGTAACTAACACGACTTTCTTTTATATATATAGAAGTACTAGCTTCTGCCCGCGGCTTCGCCCCCGCGGAATTCGGTCTGTCATCACGGCCCACGGGAACGGGATAAAAAGTATCCTATGTCCGTCTCCTGGTTCTAAGCTACCTCTCCACCAATTTTCAGCCAAATCAGTTCAGCCGTTCTTGAGTTATAAATGGTGTAACTAACACGACTTTCTTTTATTTATATATATAGATAGATAAAAATCTGTGTACTTATTATTCAAGACCAAAACACATGATATAATATTGTAATAATTTAAACAAACCATTTACCTATCTGTTGAGGTCGAAATATGGTTGCTATGGTTTCGTTATACAAAAAACGATATGTAATTACTAGCTTCTGCCCGCGACTTCGTCCGCGTAGCGTTATGATATAGCCTATAGCCTTCCTCAATAAATGGGCTATCTAACACTGAAAGAACAAAGCAATAAAGATTTGAATTTGAATTTGAACTTTTCAAATCGGATAATTCTAAACGTTCGAAACGTCGGGAATTAAATATTTTCAATACAACGCGATAAAATGTAGTTTCATTTTCATTGTGTAATATTCGCGTTAGTGTCAGAAATCAGCATGCACGCTACATTAATTTATTGAGCAGTTTTTAATTGAGATTATTGATGCAAAAATTAAATTTCAGGAGTGATCCAATGCGGTGGTATATTTTCCTTGTATTTTAAAACAGGGCATAAAATTACCCTCTATTATTTCCTTGCCACCGAAAGAGGTCATTTGGAAAATCCCGTTATATGCACGTATTGCATTTCAAAATGGTCTATTCATGGGATGTTGTCTAGTTATAAGGGATTTGAGTGGTTCAGGGGGCTCCTGCAGAGGTTCCAACTTAACTTTTCCCGCTGAGCAACATAAACCTTTAGGCTCTTCTCTCCATTTTAATGCTCTACAATTTTTTATTATTATTATTCAGCCATTGTCGTCCCACTGCAGGGCAAAGGCCTCCCTTCCCTCTTTCCATTCGTCACGGCGCAACGCTATTTTGGGCCAATCCTTCCAGAAGAAGTCAAGCTCATCCCGCCATCTCCGTCTAGGTCTGCCGCGTTGTCGCCTACCGTTTTGGGGAACCCACTCGGTAACTTGTTTGGCCCAGAACTCGTTTGACATGCGGCAGACGTGACCAGCCCAGTTCCATTTTAAGCTAGCAGCTTTTTGGCCTATGTCGGCAATCTGGGTTTTGGAGCGCAGTACGCTATTTCTGATGCGGTCTGTTAATTTGACTCCCATCATACTGCGCTCCATGGCTCGCTGGCATACCCCAAGGGCGGACTTCTGATGTTTTGTCAAAGACCAAGTTTGTGCACCGTAGGTGAGGATGGGGAGAATACATACATCCATGAGTTTTCTTTTTAGAGTAAGTGGGAGGTTCCCTTTCATGAGATCTTTCATGGACCAATAGCTTTTCCAGGCGTTCTCGGTGCGTCTTGCAACTTCTTTAGTTTGTCTCGCCTGGAAAGAGACTAGTTGGCCCAGATAAAGGTACTCATGGACGTACTCAATCTCCTCGCCACCGACTTCTAACCTACGTTTCGCGCTATTCGTCATGAGTTTGGTCTTTGACATGTTCATCTTCAGTCCGACCTCGAGGCTTGCCTGGTGTAATTCTGTGATCATAGAGCCAAGTTCTGCTGCAGTAGAAGAGAAAAGGACAATGTCGTCAGCGAAACGAAGATTTGTTAATCTTTTTTCGCCGACAACAATGCCCCTCCCCTCCCAACTTGCTGCCAGCTTTCTGAAGACTTGTTCTAAAGTAGCTGTGAACAGTTTTGGAGAGAGCGGGTCTCCTTGCTTGACTCCTTTTTGGATTGGGAAGGATTGACCGAGACTGTTTAGTTTTACGGCTGCGGTGCTGTTTCTGTAAATTTCTTGTAGTAGCCTTATGTAAGTACTTTCAATTTCTTGTTCATGTAATGCATCAAATATGGCGGCGTGCTTTAAACTGTCAAATGCCTTGGTATAGTCAATAAATGCTATGTATAATGGGAGGTTGTACTCATGCTCTACAATACTTACATATATCTGTCATACGACCTATTGAAGCGTATTCCTCGTAATTTATATTGATAATATAGCAAAAGCCACTCATACAATTTTCAGTCGACGGCTGTGGTACCTCAACAATGCTATCGTAAACCGGATCTATTTCTGTTTCTGATGTTGTCATTCTTGTCAGCGCATGTCTAAGTAGATCTCCAGTCAGTCTTTCAGCTCGTTGCTCAGCACTTTCTTCACGGCGCACCTCATTGATTCTGTCGCGTTCAGTACGTGCATTATCCAATACCTGTTCGCGCATTCTCACATAATGTTCTCTGGCACTTTCGAGTCGGGATTCACGCTGCTCATTAGATTCTCGAGAACGGTTATGTGCGTGATGTGTACGATCCAAGGCTAAACTTATATCATGGACGCTATCAGACTCCGTAGTTCTAGTAGCAGCTTGACGATCTCTCTGAGAGTTGAGGCGGGTCTGACGCTCTGGTGAATTTTCCGTTGACCTGAAATTTGCGTGGTTGTTACGATCTGCAGTCAAACGGGCAGCGCGCTCTTCACTACTCTCTGCGGCTCTCTCTGCACGTTGACGATTATGTTGAGAGATGAGCAGATGACGATTTGAATTATTTGCGTTTATATTGGAACTGGAGATAATTATAGTATTATACATAAGTTCTCCAACCAACTCCAACTGCCTCAATAGCCAAGTGGTCCTGACCGCGACTGCTACGCTAGAGGTCCTGGGTTCGATTCCCAGGTCGAGCAAAGTGTTATTGGGTTTTGCTATGAAATTCCCAGTAGCAGCTCGGAGTTAGGAATTTGTGCCCGGTTTAATGGCAATAGGCTCGCCCTCTATTACATGGGACCTAAAAATACCGGAGAACTGCGGGTGTACATTAGACGCTTCTGCCTAACCCTTCGGGGAATACAGGCGTGATGGTATGTTATGTTATATACATAAGTTTACGTAATAATCATGAAAATGGCTGTTATGGTTTATAAAGGTTTTGAATGGTTAAATAGTTTTGTTTTGAGTCCACAATACTCTTTAGCTTGATAGATGGCGATGTTGAGATTCTCCGAATACACAGCATTTACTAAATGATAGGTTGAATGTATATAATGATCAAATGTCCGCAGTAAACATTTGATTTATTAATATACAAATGTTGCCATGATTCTTTAGTTAAAAAAATAGATTTATATTCTTGAGGGATCAAAGATAAATTGGAACACCAATCCAAATTTCCTATTTTTTTAAATATAAAGTCGTGTGCTGAGTCGCCAACGTTCTTTAGTATGACATAATGACAGGAATTGGTCAAAGTATAAAAAACTAACATATGTACCGTTTCTTTAAGGAAGTTGGTAATTAAGTTTCAGTTGAATACTCAAACATGCCATTTAGGAAAAGACCTGGTCTTTCATATATTTCAAGAAACTCAAAAACAATGCGTTTACGTAGGAGTAACGAAAGTTAATCCCAAAACCAGGACCGCCTTGTAATACAAAGAAATCGTCAAGGGAAACAAGAGGTGAGTATGAATGGTTTATGTTGCTCAGCGGGAAAAGTTAAGTTGGAACCTCTGCAGGAGCCCCCTGAACCACTCAAATCCCTTATAACTAGACAACATCCCATGTCTAGACAATTTTTAAATGCAATACGTGCATATAACGGGATTTTCCAAATGACCTTTCGGTGGCAAGGAAATAAGAGAGGGTAATTTTATGCCCTGTTTTAAAATACAAGGAAAATATACCATCGCATTAGATCACTCCTGAAATTTAATTTTTGCATCAATAATCTCAATTAAAAACTGCTCAATATATTAATATAGTATGCATGCTGATTTCCGACACTAACGCGAATATTACACATTGAAATGAAACTACATTTTATCGCGTTGTATTGAAAATATTTAATTCCCGACGTTTCGAACGTTTCGAATTAGCGTAAATGGTTCGTGGCCAAGATTGATATAGAGTAGGTTTCTTTCTTTCATTCTTACTGGTCCGATTTGAAAAGTTCAAATTTAAATTCAAATCTTTATTGCTTTCTTCTTTCAGTGTTAGATAGCCCATTTATTGAGGAAGGCTATAGGCTATATCATAACGCTACGCGGACGAAGTCGCGGGCAGAAGCTAGTTTAAAATTACCAATCTTATTTCTATGGCGTCTCTTCGCAATCTGGAATGAACTCTCGGTAAATTGGGAGTGTTCTACCCCGTCTGTTTCTATAATCCATCACAATTTCACACACAGATCACTATACACATAATCACTGAAATTACAAAATTTTAAACATCTATCTTTAGTCGGTACAGAAATGTAATTGTAAATGTAAACTTGCTTGGTATTATTGAATTCGGCCCATCCCATGTCTTTTCTCCTTCCTCTATGGTCTATGTCATAGATGAGGTCATAGATAATTAAATAGCGAATTGGCGTACGCGCATGTGTACCACAGACTAACAATCGTTTCTGCGTGCTCAATTCATGAGTCACGCGGACAACGATATGGAATATTATCACTACCTGGTTTTTAATTCTAATTTATATATTTAACTAGCTTCTGCCCGCGACTTCGTCCGCGTAGCGTTATGATATATAGCCTATAGCCTTCCTCAATAAATGGGCTATCTAACACTGAAAGAACTTTTCAAATCGGACCAGTAAGAAAGAAAGAAAGAAACCTACTCTATATCAATCTTGGCCACGAACCATGTACGCTAATTCGAAACGTTCGAAAGGTTCGAAACGTCGGGAATAAAATATTTTCAATACAACGCGATAAAATCCGTAAAAGTTTCATTTCAATGTGTAATATTCGCGTAACTGTCAGAAATCAGCATGCATGCTACATTAATATATTGAGCAGTTTTTAATTGAGATTGTTGATGCAAAAATTAAATTTCAGGAGTGATCCAATGCGGTGGTATATTTGTTCTTGTATTTTAAAACAGGGCATAAAATTACCCTCTCTTATTTCCTTGCCACCGAAAGAGGTCATTTGGAAAATCCCGTTATATGCACGTATTGCATTTAAAAATTGTCTAGACTTGAGATGTTGTCTAGTTATAAGGGATTTGAGTGGTTCAGGGGGCTCCTGCAGAGGTTCCAACTTAACTTTTCCCGCTGAGCAACATAAACCTTTAGGCTGTTCTCTCCATTTTAATGCTCTACAATACATACATATATCTGTCATACGACCTATTGAAGCGTATTCCTCGTAATTTATATTGATAGTATAGCAAAAGCCACTCATACATTTTTCAGTCCACGGCTGTGGTAGCTCATCAATGCTATCGTAAACCGGAGACGCATCTATTTCTGTTTCTGATGTTGTCATTCTTGTCAGCGCATGTCTAAGTAGATCTCCAGTCATTCTTTCAGCTCGTTGCTCAGCACTTTCTTCACGGCGCATCTAATTGATTCTGTCGCGTTCAGTACGTGCATTATCCAATACCTGTTCGCGCATTCTCACATAATGTTCTCTGGCACTTTCGAGTCGGGATTCACGCTGCTCATCAGATTCTAGAGAACGGTTATGTGCGTGATGTGTACGATCCAAGGCTAAACGTATATCATGGACGCTACCAGACTACGTAGTTCTAGTAGCAGCTTGACGATCTCTCTGAGAGTTGAGGCGGGTCTGACGCTCTGGTGAATTTTCCATTGACCTGAAATTCGCGTGGTTGTTACGATCTGCAGTCAAACGGGCAGCGCGCTCTTCACTACTCTCTGCGGCTCTCTCTGCACGTTGACGATTTCGTTGAGAGATGAGCCTCATCTCACGCGCTTGTGAGTTTTCCTCGGTCCTGGAATTATCTTGTCGCACACGATCTCTCGCCAACCGCGATTCATACTCACCTCTTGTTTCCATTGACGATTTCTTTGTATTACAAGGCGGTCCTGGTTTTGGGATTAACTTTCGTTACTCCTACGTCAACGCATTGTTTTTGAGTTTCTTGAAATAGATGAAAGACCAGGTCTTTCCCTAAATAGCATGTTTGAGTATTCAACTGAAACTTAATTACCAACTTCCTTAAAGAAACGGTACATATGCTATTTTTTATACTTTGACCAATTCCTGTCATTATGTCATACTAAAGAACGTTAGCAATTCAGCACACGACTTTGTATTAAAAAAAATAGGAAATTTGGATTGGTGTTCCAATTTGATCTTTGATCCCTCAAGAACATATTTTATCTATTTTTTTAACTAAATAATCATGGCAACATTTGTATATTAATAAATCAAATGTTTACTGCGGACATTTGATCATTATATACATTCAACCTATCATTTAGTAAATGCTGTGTATTCGGAGAATCTCAACATCGCCATCTATCAAGCTAAAGAGTATTGTGACTCAAAACAAAACTATTAAACCATTCAAAAGCTTTATAAACCATAACAGCCATTTTCATGATTATTACGTAAACTTATGTATATAACATAACATACCATCACGCCTGTATTCCCCGAAGGGTTAGGCAGAAGCGTCTAATGTACACCCGCAGTTCTCCGGTATGTTTAGGTCCCATGTAATAGAGGGCGAGCCTATTGCCATTAACCGGGCACAAATTCCTAACTCCGAGCTGCTACTGGGAATTTCATAGCAAAACCCAATAACACTTTGCTCGACCTGGGAAATGAATTATCTCCAGTTCCAATATAAACGCAAATAATTCAAATCGTAACTCTTTTAAAATACTGTAACAGCGTTACAGATTATAATATGTTTGAGTTTAAGTCATTAAATACGACAAAAACTTATCAAGTACCTACTGACTTACGTGAATCAAGAAAATAATTGCATTTGATAACATAATTTAGTTAACCAACAATAATGATCCCTCCTTACTATCAGAATGTATACGATAGAGAGGTCAAGCTGTATCTCGGGAACTGCTAAAGCGAATAAAATGAGACATACCTCAATTATTTAGTTGAATTAAAGTCTATCAAATAAAAGTTATTAAATATTTAACCAACAGTTATGATCTCTTCTTTGTATGGGCCTCTATACATCAGGGAGGTCAAGCTGTATCTCACGATTCGTTTAATGAATTGAGATAAGAAGTTCACCAGTTTTTAAGTTGGAGCATATAATTTCTAACAGTGATAATAAAATGAAAATCTATTCAGTAGTTTTTGCTCCAACCCGTAACAAACAGACAAACAGACAAGAATTTTAAAAATGACATTTTTGGATTCGGAGACGTTTATATACCCTAACCCACTTGTTTTTTTTTTAAATATCTTCAATGTACAGACACAGCTTTTTTACAATTTTATAATAGTAGAGATTTTAAAATAGATTCATCCACTTTCCTGTGCCTATTATTGTGTGCTAATATTTGCAAAGCCGTGAGTTTGTCGCTGACCAGCAAGTTTTATTTTTTTATGTGCGAGAATACTTTATATGGCCACTATGTAATTTGTTTTTATTGTCCTTCTTAAACGTTTTCTGCACGCCTGTACACAAACTAGAAAATAATATATATAATAGAATTTTAACTAAATTAAAAGTGGGATCACTTGACTAAAATAAAATAATAAAATAAATGATTTGGTAAACTGATCCCGCGGGATCAGATTCTAGTTGGATCACTTTACTAAAGAGCCACTATGTTTGTCAAATCGAACCACAGCTATTTCCGCGTTTAACATATTCATAGTTCTGGAACTACCTTATTACAAAAAATCATCTTCTGTATGGTGTCAATATTGTACAATAGAATGCCGAAATGTTGGAAAGAACATACCACTGCAAAATTAAGAAATAGATTAAAAAGTGTTTTATTGGAGAAAGCTTATTAAGTACAACATTGCGGAATTTTTATAAAATATTATTTAATGAGTATCCTACATTTTATTGAAATCTGATATTAATTTTATTTTATAATTATTTTGGCATTGGCTACATAACGCATACCTACTGTTTCTCTATAATGAAGCACCTAATGTAATAAATATTAAGAATTATAAAGTTATTTTAGTGAAGGAAAAATTCGACTCGCAGGCAGGATTCGAACCTGCGTCTTCTGGTTTGATACACCAGACGCTATGACCACTAAGCCACCGCGAGTCCTACCTGCCATGTCGAAATTTGCCTTCACATTCTGAACTTACGTCTTAAAGGTGACGTCAGTAACATCTATTGACAAGCAAGTTACTTTGCCTCTCAACCGACACGACTTACCTTACGGTTAGTTCTATGTCGTACGATGCTACCATACCTACTAACTATCTTTTTGTGATTTTTTCGCATTTTTCATGCTAAGATTATAAAGTTATTTTAGTGAAGGAAAAATTCGACTCGCAGGCAGGATTCGAATTTTTCCGAAATATTAATTCGAAATATAAAGAATTGTCATTTTATATAATTAGTAACAATATAATTGGTGACTAAATTAAATGTTTATGTACCTGTTTGTACGCTGTTATAGCAAAACATCACGTATTGAACATCTTGCATACTGTGTGAGTGTATACACATGTTTAACAAATAAATGATCTTGTATCTTGTATCGGCTTCTGCGACACGTGTTGTGGGTTCGATCCCCACACGGAACCAATATTTGTATGATCTACAGGTAGTTGTTCCGGGTCTGGGTGTTTGTGTATTTGAGAATTTGTATTTGTAAATGCACCCCCATACAGGATAAAATCCTAGTGTGGGGCAACGATTTAAAAAAAGAACCCAAGGTTATCATTATTTCGAGCAGGCCGGCGCGGTTGATGAATTTCGATGAGGCCAAAATGGAACTGTGGTATGAACAGAAATTTATTAGTCGATAGCTATCACCACGGTATAGGCAGAGGTATCACTTCGTTCTGCAAATCCATGTATACCTACTTGCGCTCGTACCTATTGTGCCACGAAGCGCATACGTGACCAAACCAGGAAAAAGCTAAGTAATATTTTTTAAACCTATCATCTTGTTTTAAGAACTATTAAGATAAATAGTGTTTGTGAAACCTAAGTAGATAACTGGCGTATATAAAAGCAGATTGCTTAAATCACAATTCAGTGTGGTTATACAACGTGCATCATGGAGAACACATCGAACGACGACCCCGTTCCTTATGGAATGAATAATTTTGTACGCTTTGAGGTGAAGAACCATGCCAATTTAAAGGTTCCCGGCGCGATTATGAACGCTACTCTGCTCTGGGGCAAGTGGCAGGTGCACGGTAACGACGTGAACTCTGTCAACAACAAGGAATTCGATGACAAGGAGCCGGCGATTTTCTCAGCAATGGGTCGCAGCAGTAGTCCTTCTGGTACTGAAGGTAATTTCGACATTTTCATAGACGGGAAAATAGCAGCCAACGTGTATTTCGACATACCATTTGTTGGTAGTAACAAGTTCACCATCACAAGCAAGACCCAGGAATACTTGTGCGACGAAACCGGTTTTACAGCCGGTGGCTCCCCGTCTATTACGATAACTTGCTACAAACTTGCCTAGTCATCTATGTGTTTTATTCATAGTTATATTAAAATGTATGTAACTGTTGGTATTTGTATTGAATAAATTATGTATTTTTATCATACCATTTTTTTGATCCTATACCCTAAACACACGCGCCACACAATGGTAGATTGTGTCATAAGGGAGCAAAATAATATATTCACGGCGAGGGCGCTTTTTTGAATCCTGAACGTAGCGAGGCATTCAAAATACGTCGCCCTAGCCAAAAATATATTTTGCGCCCGAGTGATACACTCTACTTTTCATCACCCACTATGAGAAAATAAAAGGCGCCTCATCAACTGGGCGGCGCGACTATAGGCGGTCGTACCAACCAGTCTTCATTCAAAAAATATTTGCATTCAATTTATTTGGCGCTGAACACTAAGATGTTCCAAATTCAAAAAGTGCGCGGCAAAGTTAATTGCGGCGCACTTATAAAGAAGACTAAAAACTCATTACTGCCAGCTCAAAAAGTGCGCAGCAAAGTTAATTGCGGCGCATTTATAAAGAGGATTAAAAACTCATTAGTGCCCGCTAAAAGTTTCTTATAGAAAACACCACCTTTGAGTGCACTTAAAGGCGAACCAAGTCGTCCTTTTCGAATAGATGGGATGAACACTAACATGACGTACATATTATTATTATATGGTCTCGTTTCGATGAACGTACGATGCGACGATGACTCATGTCATGAGTATATTATTGGCCATTCTGTCGCACTTACCACTTCGCCTCCACTGCGGTTGATACACGATCGAGTCTCGGTCGATTCAACGTACCTGCGTGTCCAGTTTACTGTCCGTTCGCCATCGTTGCGTTGATGGGGACGTCTTTGCTCAGTTGGAGTAGAAATCTCGATGGAGCGAATAGATTAATAAAACTATCATCGATGAACGGACGCAAGACGATTGTTCACCGCAACGAGATAAAGACCGTTGAAAACGTCTAATAATAGAAAGACTATCTATACCACAGATAATCTATGTATATCTGCTATTATAAATTGTAAAAAAAATGTGGATGTACA
The DNA here is from genome assembly GCA_947256265.1 of Acronicta leporina. Lineage (NCBI taxonomy): Eukaryota > Metazoa > Arthropoda > Insecta > Lepidoptera > Noctuidae > Acronicta > Acronicta leporina. The sequence goes on from OX366537.1 coordinate 9,638,627, forward strand.
TATGAGTCTCCGAAACCAAATATGAGATTTTCAAAATTCTTGTCTGTTAGGGATTGGCGCAAAAACTAATGAATAGATTTAAATTTTGTTGTCACTGTAAGAAAACATGTTCACACTGTACATACTACTTAATCAATTTAACTCAATAGGTAAGTTGAACAGATTCTGATAGTGCTTGACCTCAACAAAACCAACAGTGATAATCTCTACATACCTGATGTATGAAGAGATCATCACTGTTGGTTTTGTTTTGATTTTAAAGACTGTTATTCAAATAAAAAAAAACTGTTGTTTGTCTTATTTTATCTAGTTGATCCCGAGATACAGCTTAACCCCTGTATTGTGTGCATTCCGATAGGGTCATTATTGTTGGTTAGTAAACTATGTTGTCAAATGAACTTTACTTCATGATTAGTGTACATCAGTAAGTACTTGATTAGTTATTGTCGTATAAAATAACATAAACTCAAATTAAACCCTATTGGTGGTAAATAGTAAAGAGTAATTTGAGAGAGGAGAGGAGAAGAGGATTTAAGGCATGAGGAGAATTGAAATTGAATTGAATTGAAGAGGAAGCGTTGTTTTGGCAGCAGGGGGACCGGTGATGTTTAAGGATAACACTTATATATTAGTGAACTTGGCAGATTATTGTCCAGCAGATCATGAATAAGTGAGAGTTCTTTTCCCATACAGCAGAGTTCTATAGTTCCTGATTCTTTTCAGAAATGGTTCTACCGTATTCTACTAGCAGTTATTATTTTATACTATTCTACTAACTTCCCGTAGCAGATCTTTTAGCAGCACATCTAAAATTAATGAGAGTTCCTTTCGCATGCAGCTGAGTTCTACAGCTCCTGATCGTTTTAAGATAATTTTCTAGCGTTTTTCCAAAAAAAATCAAGCATTTCAAAGGCGCAGAAAATGCAGTATTTAAAAACTAAACTGAAGGGAGAAGCAGAACGTCTCGTCCATCACTGTCTAATAGTGCGGATAACTACGATTCATGCTGGGAGATATTATCTCACCGGTACAACAACCGGTACCATGCAGCTTTTACCAGCTATTCGACATCCTAACGCCAACAACCTGAAACGCATGCACGATGTAATAAAAGAGTACCTGGATGGCCTTGGCAACATGGGAGATGACGTGACGAGTTGGGGACCAATTATTGTTTACAATTATGTCGCAAAAATTGGATTCCACCACTCTAAACGAATATACTAAGGAAACCCAAAATAACAGAGAATTGCCTGACCTAGAGGAATTCCTCAGCTTCCTTGAATTCAAATTTCTCGTTTACGAAACTGCAAAAAGCTGCTCGAAAGAAGCTACTGAGAGCAAAAGGGCTGGAGCAAAAAACAAGGGCTGGAGCAACAACTATAAGCCCAATTATTTTTCTAACAAACCACAAGACACGAAAAAAATTGCCTTCTCTAAAATGTTCCATGCTTCTTACAGATATTGCCCTCTTTTTCAAAAAGGTCACGGGTTGATGCAATGTGACAAATTCATCGATATGGATATTGCACAGCGGAATAACACTTTGGTGAAACTCAGTTTGCTTACTGTTTATACAGCTGCGGCATGTTTTCTTCGAATTACATGCGGCGTTGCATCTAATTCGAAGAAAACATGCCGCGAATGTAATTATAAACAACATACATTATAACATTTGAATAAACTTTCCTACACACACACTACAGAACACACTTTCAAGAAATAAATATAATTTATTTATTTAATAACCAACTTATATTAACAGTGTACACTAACCATAGGCCATACAAGTTATTGGTTAGATATTAGTACATCGAAATTATAATTTAATTTTTTCGGTATAGGTACTATTTGCTTACGTCTGGGCGCTCCTTGTGTTGCTCCGCATCGGTGTCACTGCGGTGAAGCTGTCGACAGCCTCGGACACCACGGCTTGTCTTGCTGCAGGAGTGCGGGGCGAATGGCACGGCACGCCAATATTAATGACATTATTCGTCGTGCTCTTGTCACCGTCGGTGTGCCAGCTGTATTAGAGCCTAATGGCTTGGCACGTGACGATGGAAAGAGACCAGACGGTATGCCACTACTGCCATGGAAATTGGGTAGGCCTTTGGTGTGGGATGCAACTTGCGTCGATACCCTTGCTCCTTCCCATCTTCCAAGTTCGGCGGGTTGTGCTGGCGCTGCCGCTGCTGGTGCAGAGACCCTCAAACGGCGCAAAAATAGCAACCTCAATGGGAACTATAATTTTGAGCGGAAACGCTCGGGCCGTGGGGTCCGAGTGCGCGCCATCTCTTCAAAGAAATTTCTAAGAGACTTGTCGACTCTTCGTGGGATCAGAGGGCTGGTTTATTCTTTGGTCAAAGGATTAGCATTGCCATTCAACGTGGCAATGCAGCCAGTCTTCTGGGTACGTTACCCGATGACAGTGATGTGGAGGATATAGTAAAGTTTAATGCTGAGAGATTTGAATCCTTAACAAACAATCTCTCGTGCAACTGTGATCACTCTGTTCCGCCTCCTGAGCTCCGGCATGTATCTTCATTACCCAAGCTAGCTCAACCTTTGTCTGCCTGTGAACACATCCAGCCAAACTATAAATGTTTAGTCTATTCTGATAAGATAGGAATTGGTTTCGGATCCATACTTCAAAATAATATGAGTCATAGTGTAACTAACAACTGTCATCACAATCTGCATTTTAATCTTATTGTCGACAAGATTGTAAATTCCAATTTAAATAGTCAATCACACATTGTTTTACTTATAGGAAATAGTATTGGGGTTAAAAAAATAGATATTGTTAATGGGATCTCTGCCTTACTAAATTTGAATGTCGGAAAAATTATGATTTGTGCTCTGCCTTACTCCCATTTGTTATCTGATAAAGAAAATGACTATGTTCATAAATTAAACAATATTATTTATATGTTGACATGTCGTCATGGTGATAAATTATTATATTTTGACACAAACAAGTTTGTTAGTGGCTTTCAATTGACTGGTGAAGCTATGTTTCTTCCCAAAAGATGTAAACACGTGATGGCTTCTTTGATAGCCTACAATATTCAATCTGTGATAGAAAATATACCAAAGAATAGGTTAGTTAGTTTTAGTGACGAATCAGTATTATCTAGCCTCACTAATAATACTGTGATAGATTGTTTAAACTTTCCCAACCAACAATCTGTGATTTTTAGTGACAAATCAGTATTATCTAGCCTCACTAATAATGCTGTGATAGATTGTTTAAACTTTCCCAACCGACAATAGAGAGGCATAACGATAGCATTCTTCTTTATCACCAGAACATAAATCGCTTCTCTGGCAAAATTTTAGATGTAGAACTTTTAGTAGATAAATATTGCATTGACATCTTATGTTTTTGTGAAACATGGTTAAAACCTGAGACAATGCAATTTAATGTAACTAACTTCACAGTTGCCAGTGCGTACAACAGAATAACAGCCGCGGGTGGCGGAACATTAATTCTATGTAACAATAATCTTAAATTCAAAGAACGAAAAGACATCACCTCGTGCTCTGTTGATCGCTTATGTGAGGTAGCATGTGCTGAAGTAGAAAACTATATTATCATATGCGTGTATAGGCCACCATCTTCAAGTTTTCCAACATTTTTGATAGTAATGGAAGATGTTCTTAGAAAAGTATTTAAATGCAAGAAACACATATTTGTTTGTGGTGATATAAACATTGATATTTTAATAGAATCCCCTGAAAAACGTAAATTTCTAGCATTATTTAATTCTTTTAATTTGGAACCAATTTTTAATGAACCTACTAGGATTACTGCTACTTCCAATACTTGTATTGATAATATTTTTTCAAATTGTGCAGTTCAAGGCTCTTCAATAGTTAGCGGTGTTAGATCGGATCACATGGGACAACTGATCTCTATAGAGACTAACAAAAGGCCACCTATTAATAAAAACATATTGGTTAGATCTCTGAAAGAAAATAAATTACGTTCGTTCTACGAGCTAATTACAATGCAATTGTGTAACACTAATTTTATTTCTAATGACCCCAACATAAATTTCAATAAGCTATTCAATATAATATGTAAATCATTTAATAAGTCATGCCCTCTTCGAAGAGTTACCCAGCGTAAAAAATGTAAATTTAATGAATGGGCCACAAACGGCATTAGGAAAAGTAGAGATGTTCTTTACAAACTGTACTATGAAAAATCATTAACCTCTGACAAAGGTTTTCATAATTATGTACGACAATATTCTAAGTGTTTTAAAAAAGTATGCATTCTAGCGAAATCGAAACTCATTAGCAGTCAAATTAACAAATCCGATAATAAAATTAAAACAGTGTGGAGGATAATAAATGCGGAAACTAATAAAAACCGAAAACAGGACACAGATCTGAGTTTAAAAGTAAACAATAAAATAATCTCAGACCACGCGGAAGTTGCAAAAGCTTTTGAAAAATACTTTACTAATGTCCCGATCGAGGTCACGAAATGTTTAGATTCGTCCCCTTTAGTAGCAGAATCTCTAGCAAAGATTTTTTTCAAAAGAGACATACCAAACTTTGAGTTTAGCCAAGTATCTCCGCCTATGGTTATAAAAGCGTTTAAAAGTTTAAATATTAAAAATACTGAAGATTTATGGGGCATATCTGTTAAAGCACTAAATTCAATAATTGACAATATCGCTCCAATCCTTACAAATATATTTAATCTTTGTATTAAGACAGGAACCTTTCCAGACTTAATGAAACATAGTAAAGTTATTCCTATCTTCAAATCAGGCTGTAAAGCGAATCCCAGTAATTATAGGCCCATTTCTGTTCTCCCTGCCTTAAGTAAAATATTTGAAAAGCTTATGCTTAATCAAATGATAGCACACTTTCACAAAAACAAGATCTTACATGATCAGCAATTTGGCTTCACGAAAGGCAGGTTTACGTCTGATGCTGGTACAAAGCTAGTCTCTCACATTTTAGAGGCTTGGGAGGGTTCACAGGATGCTATAGGTATCTTCTGTGATCTTTCCAAAGCTTTCGATTGCGTTGATCACGATACGCTTATCCGTAAATTGAACTACTACGGTATAAGAGGGCTATCTTTGGAGCTTGTGTCTTCCTATCTTTCTAAGAGGCTGCAAAAAGTGGGCATAAATGGAGTCACATCTCCCGGGTCTGCAGTTAGAATTGGTGTTCCACAGGGTTCTATTTTAGGCCCTTTTCTTTTCTTAGCGTACATTAATGACCTTCCCTATATGATGTCTGAGATATCGAATATAGTATTATTTGCTGACGATACCTCACTTATATTTAAAATCGATCGATATGATAGCAATCTCTATAATGTAAATGAGAGTCTAAAATCCTTATCCAAATGGTTTGCTGCTAATAACCTACTACTTAATGCTAGCAAAACTAAATGTCTTAAATTTTCGTTACCAAATGTACCACAAATTGAACCTAATCTAATTCTTGAAGGCAGCAAACTCGACCTAGTTAATGAAACTGTTTTCTTAGGTGTTACGGTTGATTGTAAGTTGCAGTGGGGTGCGCACATATCGGCCCTGTCTAGCAGGTTAAGTTCCGCTGCATACGCAGTGAGAAAAATTAGGCAGATCACTGATGTAGCTACAGCCAGACTCGTGTACTTTGCCTACTTTCACAGCATTATGTCGTACGGTATTCTGCTATGGGGATCAGCTGCAGACGTAGATTCCATATTTATCTTACAGAAAAGGGCCATCCGCGCAATCTACGATATGGGCCCTCGCGATTCCCTAAGAGAAGTGTTTAAGAACATCAATATACTTACGATGCCGTCACTCTACATCCTTGAAAACATAATGTATGTGCGCAAAAACCTGCAGAAGTTCAGTGTCAATAGTGACTTTCACAACCTTAATACTAGGAATAAACATAAAATAGTGGTACCTAAATTTAGACTAACTAAAACAAATAAATCATTTCTAGGAAATTGTGTGCGTTTCTATAATAAACTCCCAAAATGTGTCACCGATCTCACTGGCAAGAAATTTAAAAGACACGTCAAATCTGTTCTTCTTAAGAAAGCCTATTACAAAACCAAGGACTATGTTAACGATAAGAATGTGTGGTTGTTAGATACGGATGCATTTGCGGCCTCCCTGGCAAAATGAAACTGTTGATTATTAGAGACTAATATAAGCTTATTAATTTTCATGTTGGTCAGTTAGTAGCTATAGTAGGAACCTTATAAGTAGATGGACATAGCTTTAACAGATTCCATATTATTTACATATCGAGATGTCTTCATATGGAAAGTATTGTTTACCACAACAGAAACTGTAAATGTGTGTACGTTGTGGCTTGTCTAAGTAGACACCTAGTTTTATTTGTCGCTTTGATGGTGTGCGTTACCACATTGTTTTTTATTTAGAAATGACATCGGATTCTCAAATAACGTGAATCTTCGTTTAATATAGTCGACCTCGGTCAAACTTGGACATCCTTCAACGTCCTCACATCTTGTTATCGCAATATTGTACCAGTGAAGTTTGTAATTCATTTATTTTAAAAGAGTGTCCATGGAGTTTCTTGCCGGATTCTTCTCCATAGGATCGACCTTTTGGAACCGTGCAACTAGAATCACAACGTTTCATAAACGCTTGTAAAAGCTTATTTGAAATAAAAACATTTGAACTTGAACTTGAACTTGAGTACTTTGACGACTAGGCGTGTCTATTTTTCTGTCTTTTTTAGTTTATATTTTTATAGATCTTAAATTATAGTTTATTCATTTATTCATGGAAACAATTTTTACAATCGTATTTGAATTTTATAAATATTACAGTGAAACATAATAAAATTAACAATAGAATTTGACATTTTTAAATATAGTTATGTAAATTAAAAATAATCGTTCATTATCTGTTCTATAATTCAAGTTCAAGTTCAAGTTAAAATGTTTTTATTTCAAATAAGCTTTTACAAGCGTTTATGAAACGTTGTGATTCTAGTTGCACGGTTCCAAAAGGTCGATCCTATGGAGAAGAATCCGGCAAGAAACTCCATGGACACTCTTTTAAAATAAATGAATTACAAACTTCACTGGTACAACATTGCGACAACAAGATGTGAGGACGTTGAAGGATGTCCAAGTTTGACCGAGGTCGACTATATTAAACGAAGATTCACGTTATTTGAGAATCCGATGTCATTTCTAAATAAAAAACTATGTGGTAAAAACGCACACCATCAAAGCGACAAATAAAACTAGGTGTCTACTTAGACAAGCCACAACGTACACACATTTACAGTTTCTGTTGTGGTAAACAATACTTTCCATATGAAGACATCTCGATATGTAAATAATATGGAATCTGTTAAAGCTATGTCCATCTACTTATTAGGTTCCTACTATAGCTAAACTGACCAACATGAAAATTAATAAGCTTAAATTAGTCTCTAATAATCAAGTTTCATTTTGCCAGGGAGGCCGCAAATGCATCCGTATCTAACGACCACACATTCTTATCGTTAACATAGTCCTTGGTTTTGTAATAGGCTTTCTTAAGAAGAACAGATTTGACGTGTCTTTTAAATTTCTTGCCAGTGAGATCGGTGACACATTTTGGGAGTTTATTATAGAAACGCACACAATTTCCTAGAAATGATTTATTTGTTTTAGTTAGTCTAAATTTAGGTACCACTATTTTATGTTTATTCCTAGTATTAAGGTTGTGAAAGTCACTATTGACACTGAACTTCTGCAGGTTTTTGCGCACATACATTATGTTTTCAAGGATGTAGAGTGACGGCATCGTAAGTATATTGATGTTCTTAAACACTTCTCTTAGGGAATCGCGAGGGCCCATATCGTAGATTGCGCGGATGGCCCTTTTCTGTAAGATAAATATGGAATCTACGTCTGCAGCTGATCCCCATAGCAGAATACCGTACGACATAATGCTGTGAAAGTAGGCAAAGTACACGAGTCTGGCTGTAGCTACATCAGTGATCTGCCTAATTTTTCTCACTGCATATGCAGCGGAACTTAACCTGCTAGACAGGGCCGATATGTGCGCACCCCACTGCAACTTACAATCAACCGTAACACCTAAGAAAACAGTTTCATTAACTAGGTCGAGTTTGCTGCCTTCAAGAATTATATTAGGTTCAATTTGTGGTACATTTGGTAACGAAAACTTAAGACATTTAGTTTTGCTAGCATTAAGTAGTAGGTTATTAGCAGCAAACCATTTGGATAAGGATTTTAGACTCTCATTTACATTATAGAGATTGCTATCATTTCGATCGATTTTAAATATAAGTGAGGTATCGTCAGCAAATAATACTATATTCGATATCTCAGACATCATATAGGGAAGGTCATTAATGTACGCTAAGAAAAGAAAAGGGCCTAAAATAGAACCCTGTGGAACACCAATTCTAACTGCAGACCCGGGAGATGTGACTCCATTTATGCCCACTTTTTGCAGCCTCTTAGAAAGATAGGAAGACACAAGCTCCAAAGATAGCCCTCTTATACCGTAGTAGTTCAATTTACGGATAAGCGTATCGTGATCAACGCAATCGAAAGCTTTGGAAAGATCACAGAAGATACCTATAGCATCCTGTGAACCCTCCCAAGCCTCTAAAATGTGAGAGACTAGCTTTGTACCAGCATCAGACGTTGACCTGCCTTTCGTGAAGCCAAATTGCTGATCATGTAAGATCTTGTTTTTGTGAAAATGTGCTATCATTTGATTGAGCATAAGCTTTTCAAATATTTTACTTAAGGCAGGGAGAACAGAAATGGGCCTATAATTACTGGGATTCGCTTTACAGCCTGATTTGAAGATAGGAATAACCTTACTATGTTTCATAATAGTAATAGTCATAATAAAAATAAGAATAAGTGCATTGATATGAGAATAATATATATATAAAAAAAGATAACAATAATAATGAAATAGGTATATGTCACAACACATGCAAATCTGAATTCTTGAATTTATTAAATTGTAATCATGTCAATGCAGAATTAAAATATAGTATCAAAATTTGAAATCGTCTACAGAATAAAAGCACCCTTCCAGCAAAAGCTTTTTTTGTTTACTTCTAAATATGTTTGGACTGTCAATAGTTTTTAGTTCAGTAGGTAAGGAGTTATATAGTTTAATTGCTTGATACCGACAACCATGCTTTACCACATTTAATCTCGGACAATGAGGGGTCTCCAAATCTTTCCTTCGCATTTTTAATCTTACTGCTCTGTGTTCTGGGGTTTCGTACTTGAGCGGATACCGAAGGATATCCATAAGAACAAGCAAAATGTAGAGGCTGGGAAGAGTCAAAATTTTTAGTCTCCGGAAGTGATTTTTGCACGATTCCCACGGAGGTATCCGTACCATAATTCGAATGGCTCGTTTCTGTATCACAATTTCCGGACCGATACGACCTTCAAACCCTTAAGAAAAGAGCGTACTCCCTTTTAAAAGGCCGGCAGCGCACTTGTGACTCCTCTGGTGTTGCAGGTGTCCATGGGCGGCGGTGATCGCTTACCATCAGGCGATCCGTCTGCTCGTTTGCCTGCTATCACATAAAAAAAAAATGCTCTATTAATATTGTAGTCATAGCTATTACCCCAGAATTTAACGTACGTCATAGCTATTACCCCAGAATTTAACGTACGTTAGTTGAATGTACCTTGTTAAATTATTAAGTTAATTTGAATCAAAATTTTTAATGAGATAGATATTATAATATTACAAGATCAATAATATAACGTTGTGCTCATATATAGACTAACATTTGGATATAGGAAAGCATTGAGTGGGTACAAACAGAACTCTTAAAAATAAAAAACTACGTAAATAATAATTAGTGCAATCAAGAAATAATAGTACTGGGAGTGGCAATAGACTCGAGGAAAGTCTTAAGAAAACTCAGTTCGGTGCTAGTAAACACATAAGTGAATCATCAAAATGCAAAATATTATTGATTAATTTAAGGGCTAAGTAAAGAGGACTGGTTTTGAGGGTCACGGTACTGGCTGGTGGTATTGAAAATGAGGATGTTGGCGGGGGCGATGTGAATGCCTGATGGGTAGCGGAACATTAATGCAGATGTATTGCAGCAGGAAAGAATTAAGGAGGGAACCACGAATTAGTAGAACGAAGTATTTTACAAGCGAAAGATTTCTCCTTACTTCTAGACTTTGGTACGTAACCATCCCTAGTATAAATGGCGTCGGGTACATTATATGGGTAATAACCGTATAGTTTTAAGTAAAGAATGACAGTGCCTTCTCAGTACATCTATGAGTATAATTTGTACGTAAGAAAAAATGTACACCTTTATTCAAGAAAATGTGAAATGAAAAACATAATTATGATACTAGACATAAATCCAGATTAATGCAGCCGCAGTTTCGTCTCGCCAAAGTCCATACTTCTTTCATAGGATACTGTGTAAGGTGTAAGTCACACAACATTAACTATAAATAATAAAGAAATCGCAGTAAGGAACCTTAGACTTGGCACGACTTTGTCTAGATTTCATTACTTTTTAGAGATAAACAAGCAGCTCCATCGACACTTGGCTAGTTTTTTACAATGTTTTTGCTGGGATATCATTTACAACCTCAGTTTACTCCTAATTAGTGAATGACACAAATGACAGATGTAATAATATTATAATCATTTCATTGAGGAAATAAAAAAGTAATAAAAAATAAACCTCTACCGCAATCTAAAATAATTTTCTATTTAGTCGAGGCCCACCGAATAAGTATCGTGTTATCTTGTTTATGTAATTAGAATAACAGACTGCACTAATACGAATATTAGAATATAATAAATAAAATAAAAAAATAAAATTAATTTATTTCAGGCAATGTGTACCCATAATTTACATGTCCGATTCGTTAGTAACAAAGGTCTTAATAACTATGTTAGTACTTACATATTTTAAAAAAATCCATTAATAAGTAGTATAGTCATTACAAGTACATTCACACAATCACAATAATGTTTTTCAACACAATAATGTCACAATAATGTCAGTTTTTAACTTATTTTGTCTTACTAGCTTGAGCCCCCGTCTTCGCCCCCGTGGAATTCGGTCTGTCACTCAAAGTTTCTATCAACGCCCCATGTCAATTTTCAAATCAATAATAAAATAACTATAATTTTGTAACTTTTTGCATTTTCCTTGCTAAGATTATTTTAAATATTTTAGTAAAGGAAAAATTCGTCTGCGGGCAGGATTCGAACCTGCGTCTTCTGGTTACATGTACACCAAAAACTAAAATAGTTTATAGTCAAGTAATATATAAGTATGTGTAATAAGCCACATCAATGCCTCGCTCTGAACGGCCGGCCAGCGCGCGTGGTACTTGATCATTATTTTGTTGCGGAGATAAGTAGATGGACATAGCTTTGACGGATTCCATATTATTTACATATTGAGGTGTCTTCATATGGTTAGTATTGTTTACCACAACAGAAACTGTAAATGTGTGTACGTTGTAGCTTGTCTAAGTTCACCTTGTTTAATTTGTCGCTTTGATGGTGTGCGTTTTTACCACATAACATAACATACCATCACGCCTGTATTCCCCGAAGGTTTAGGCAGAGGCGTACTAATTAATATACACCCACAGTTCGCCGGTATGTTTAGGTCCCATGTAATAGGGGGCGAGCCTATTGTTACAGTTAGTTTTTACCACATAGTTTATTTATTAGCTAGAAATGACATCGGGTTCTCAAATGTCGACCTCGGTCAAACTTGTTGAACATTCTTCAACGTCCACACATCTTGTTATCGCAATAGGTATTGTACCTGTGAACATTGTAACATAATTTATTTTAAAAGAGTGTCCATGCAGTTTCTTGCCGGATTCTTCTCCATAGGAACGACCATTTGGAACCGTGCAACTAGAATCACAACGTTTCATAAACGCTTGTAAAAGCTTATTTGAAATAAAAACATTTGAACTTGAACTGAAGTTATTCTAAAACTAAATCAAATGATGTAAAAGTCGATTTTGTTCAAATTTTAATTAAATTAAATTCTTTATTTGGATAAGGATTAATATCATGTTTCTAAAAACACATTCGCAAATAGGTACAGCATTATTTCAGCACAAATTTGATTACCTACCATTAAAAAAGTTATAGCGAGTCAACCTTAAAAGATAGACGTGGTGTCAGAGGCTTTTTTTGTAACTTTTAAGGAGGAACGATTCCGTGATACGTGATTTTTACGTAGATAACTATAACCGTTTACGCAGCGCACGCAACAGAAGCTCTCAAAAGGAATAACTTTTTCCCATTTTTGTAACATTTTTCATTGACGCTCCGCTCCTAGTGGTCATAGCATGATGATTATAGCCTATAACCTTCCTCGATAAATGGACAATGGATATTGATATTGAAGGTTTTTTTTTATTGATTTAATTTTGTGATTATCTGTTAATATTTTCCTTGGAAAATGGGCAGGCCTCTAGTGTGGGACGCGACGTGCGTCGACACTCTTGCGCTATCCCATCTTCCTAGCTCGGCGGGCTTAGACGCCCGAATAAGGCGATAAAGACTTTACGTTTATCCAAGTTTATGTTGGTTTTTAATGTGATATTAATAAATGCCTCCAATATAGCAATGGAAAATATCATCACTATTCGAAGGCCACAAAGTTCAAACTCATTGAGCAGCCTCTGTTGTACCAATTATGTCTCATTTCATTTAATCATTTTTCAAACCACAGTTACGAGTTTACCTGACACATCAGTAAAATGATAGTGATACCATCATGGATTTCAACGACACAATAAAGAGGTTAACAAATGAGTTACACAGCGAACATGAGTAGATTGAAAACTTAAACAGTGATAATTTCAGCCTTAAAATGGATATAGGTTAATGCAAGAGTTAATTGATGCCTTCAAAAAAGAACATTAGTAGACAGAAGGTGTATGACACCAACGACTGCTCGAAAAAGCAAATGACGAACAAATAGTTTTTCTACCACAACAGTCAAACCCAGTGACTCTCCCATCCTTGTGACTCATTGCAAGTCCCAATTACTATTACCTAAGGACACAGACGGACGGCAAATAACACAATACATTGTAATTTTGTAATGCCAAGCGGTCTATAAAATTACCTAGCGCCTGCACTAATTCAAAGAGCAAAGATACTCATATGCACAACCCTATGTAATTTATTTATTTACTAGATTCCGCCCGCGACTTCGTCCGCGTGGAAATTGTTACTATTCTATATTTAGTTACTATTTTATCCCCTTAGGGGAGGAATGTATCAAAATCCTTTCTTAGGGGATGCCTACGTCATAGTAGCTATATGCATGCAAAGTCTCAGCCCGATCCGTCCAGTGGTTTGGGCTGTACTGTATGCTGTATGCTGTACTGTATGTCAGTCCTTTGAGTTTTATATATTTAGATTTATTTATTTATTTATCTAAGCATATGCACACCAACAATACAATCACTTAAATTTAATATAAATATAACAAGTAAAATTGACGACACGTTTGGCGTAGCCGCTGGAGCAATTGGCTTCTGCGACACGTGTTGTGGGTTCGATCCCCACACGGAGCAAATATTTGTATGATCTACAGGTAGTTGTTCCGGGTCTGGGTGTTTGTGTATGTGAGAATTTGTGTTTGTAAACGCACCCACGATACAGGAGAAAACCCTAGTGTGGGGCAAAGTTTAAAAAAAAACAATTAAGTTTCTAGCAATCATAGAAGTTACAGGTATGCATGGCATTGACCACACAAATAATGAGGAGACTACAAAAAGTACACCGTGAAGGTATCTTTTAAATAAAACTTAAATCAAAAGCAAGAAAATGCTAATGGCAATAGGCTCGCCCCCTATTACATGGGACCTAAAACATACCGGCGAACTGTGGGTGTACATTAGTACGCCTCTGCCTAACCTTTCGGGGAATACAGGCGTGATGTATATTATGTTATGAAAATGCTAATATTCATTGTAAGTTTAGTAATTATGTATATCTATATCGCACAGATACCCGGACTTACTCTGCTTAATTAGTGCGATTTCAGAGCGCGCACCAATCGAAGAGGGCACGTCTGTATGATACATAGTTCATAGATTTGTTATTAATATATAATAACTAGCTTCTGCCCGCGACTTCGTCCGCGTAGCGTGATGATATATAGCCTATAGCCTTCCTCAATAAATGGGCTATCTAACACTAAAAGAATTTTTCAAATCGGACCAGTAGTTCCTGAGATTAGCGCGTTCAAGCAAACAAACAAACTCTTCAGCTTTATATATTAGTATAGATTTGATTATGTAATGAAAGGGAACAAGGATTTAAATTGCAGGATTACATTTTAAAGAAAAAAGATGTCGCGGGTGTCCTTGGGCGGCGTCGTTTGCTCGTTTGCCCCTGTATTCCATAAAAAAAAGTATAAAGTCACAGTTTTTGCTGATCAAATCGGCTACGGGATCAGACAAAAGTTGCAACACTATCTGGGAGAAGTATCTAATTTTCTGTCATCTCGATTATATAAAACCTAACGCAACAATGGAGGAAGTATTATAGTCGTGCGTACCTATCTATGTGCACTGATTATACCAAATCTGACAATAATCCAATGTTATTTCAGTCAAATCTATATACCACGATGTGCCAAACAAATTTTATAGTGGGTACAATTTACAATAATAATTTTATCAGTTTATTTAAGTAAAAATTAGCTACTGTAACTTATGGTATAATTTTACCAATTCTACTTTTATTTCTCTAGATTCTAATTATTTTGATCAGTCGACAGAACATAAACAAATAGCAAGCAAGTAGACTACTTCCTAGGGAAATCTTACGGGTAACCTACACTTAAATAAAATGCTGGAATGTGTCTATGTGGAAAAGACACTCAGACCCTAAGGATTTAACAATTGCAAAAAACAAAAATATTTTATTTCAGATCGTTTTGTTAAATTACATGTTAATCCAACTATTAAAATAAAGCATAATCTGTTAGATCTATATAATTGCTTCTCTACTTTGCGGCTTATCTGATCCAGACAGCGTTTACCTAGTGATGTCAACAGCGCGCTAGTTAAGAGTTTCAACAGTTTAAACGTTAAGCGAAACCTAAGTAAGTTCGTACAACTTTCAGATTATATGGCAGTTCATTCAAAAGCACACTTGAATCATATTTGAACATAATAATAGGTACTCTTACTTGTTACAAGAGGGGCTCATGGCTCAGTACCCAATGCTCACGCTGATAAATCAAATAAATAAATCAAGCTGCGCTTGCCAGAGACAGTCAGATGGATGACTAATAATTTCCATTTGCAAGTTCCTCCGTTGTCAAATGTACTTGCTTCTTATGTATGATTATTACGTTATACGTTAAGTTAATTAGACGCCCTCAAAAAGCCTTAAAACTAGACTTTCCTTTCCAGATACTAGGATACTAGGACTGCAGAGTTCCGTTAGCAACAGTTTCGTGTAAAATTATTATATTCAGCTGCATCCGGTGAGACTTGAAGCCGACCGTAAAACAATTGGTAAAGGCTGCGAAAATGATTTACTGTTTAAGCCTTGGGAGCACTAGCTGATAGAGAATGCCATGCACTCGTTCATATACCTACAATTAATATTTCATCTAGTGCGTATGCGTATCTACTCGTATGCATTTTCAGCGATATTAGATTTTTCATTGATTTTCATGTAGGTATTAATGTTCTGCAAAGCTCCAATTAGATTAAAATTGGGTGTGTCTGATCGGCGACCATCATCTTGATCATCATCGGTGCTTTGGCAAGGAGTAACTTGGAACACAGCGCGGTGATTTGGGCTCCTCGTGAAGCAAAATACAATATCATGCTGGAGTAAGTCTCTACTATTATAAAATTGTAAAAAAGCTGTGTCTGTACATTGAAGATATTTAAAAAAAATCAAGTGGGTTAGGGTATATAAACGTCTCCGAATCCAAAAATGTCATTTTTAAAATTCTTGTCTGTTTGTCTGTTTGTCTGTTTGTTACGGGTTGGAGCAAAAACTACTGAATAGATTTTCATTTTATTATCACTGTTAGAAATTATATGCTCCAAGTTAAAAACTGGTGAACTTCTTATCTCAATTTATTAAACGAATCGTGAGATACAGCTTGACCTCCCTGATGTATAGAGGCCCATACAAAGAAGAGATCATAACTGTTGGTTATTTATTTAATAACTTTTATTTGATAGTCTTTAATTCAACTAAATAATTGAGGTATGTCTCATTTTATTTGGTTGAGGAGTTCCCGAGATACAGCTTGACCTCTCTATCGTATACATTCTGATAGTAAGGAGGGATCATTACTGTTGGTTAACTAAATTATGTTATCAAATGCAATTCTTTTCTTGATTCACGTAAGTCAGTAGGTACTTGATAAGTTTTTGTCGTATAAAATTACTTAAACTCAAACATATTTTAATCTGTAACGCTGTTAAAGTATTTTAAAAGAGTTACGATTTGAATTATTTGCGTTTATATTGGAACTGGAGACAATTATAGTAGTATACATAAGTTCTCATTAGCCTCATAACTGCCTCATTAGCCAAGTGATCCTGAGTGCGACTGCTACGCTAGAGGTCCTGGGTTTGATTCCCAGGTCGAGCAAAGTGTTATTGGGTTTTGCTATGAAATTCCCAGTAGCAGCTCGGAGTTAGGAATTTGTGCCCGGTTAATGGCAATAGGCTCGCTCTCTATTACATGGGACCTAAACATACCGGAGAACTGCGGGTGTACATTAGACGCTTCTGCCTAACCCTTCGGGGAATACAGGCGTGATGGTATGTTATGTTATATACATAAGTTTACGTAATAATCATGAAAATGGCTGTTATGGTTTATAAAGGTTTTGAATGGTTTAATAGTTTTGTTTTGAGTCACAATACTCTTTAGCTTGATAGATGGCGATGTTGAGATTCTCCGAATACACAGCATTTACTAAATGATAGGTTGAATGTATATAATGATCAAATGTCCGCAGTAAACATTTGATTTATGAATATACAAATGTTGCCATGATTCTTTAGTTAAAAAAATAGATTTATGTTCTTGAGGGATCAAAGATCAAATTGGAACACCAATCCAAATTTCCTATTTTTTTAATACAAAGTCGTGTGCTGAATCGTCAACGTTCTTTAGTATGACATAATGACAGGAATTGGTCAAAGTATAAAAAAATAACATATGTACCGTTTCTTTAAGGAAGTTGGTAATTAAGTTTCAGTTGAATACTCAAACATGCCATTTAGGGAAAGACCTGGTCTTTCATCTATTTCAAGAAACTCAAAAACAATGCGTTTACGTAGGAGTAACGAAAGTTAATCCCAAAACCAGGACCGCCTTGTAATACAAAGAAATCGTCAAGGGAAACAAGAGGTGAGTATGAATCGCGGTTGTCGAGAGATCGTGTGCGACAAGATAATTCCAGGACCGAGGAAAACTCACAAGCGCGTGAGATGAGGCTCATCTCTCAACGAAATCGTCAACGTGCAGAGAGAGCCGCAGAGAGTAGTGAAGAGCGCGCTGCCCGTTTGACTGCAGATCGTAACAACCACGCGAATTTCAGGTCAATGGAATATTCATCAGAGCGTCAGACCCGCCTCAACTCTCAGAGAGATCGTCAAGCTGCTTCTAGAACTACGGAGTCTGGTAGCGTCCATACGTTTAGCCTTGGATCGTACACATCACGCACATAACCGTTCTCTAGAATCTGATGAGCAGCGTGAATCCCGACTCGAAAGTGCCAGAGAACATTATGTGAGAATGCGCGAACAGGTATTGGATAATGCACGTACTGAACGCGACAGAATCAATGAGGTGCGCCGTGAATAAAGTGCTGAGCAACGAGCTGAAAGACTGACTGGAGATCTACTTAGACATGCGCTGACAAGAATGACAACATCAGAAACAGAAATAGATGCGTCTCCGGTTTACGATAGCATTAATGAGCTACCACAGCCGTGGACTGAAAAATGTATGAGTGGCTTTTGCTATACTATCAATATAAATTACGAGGAATACACTTCAATAGGTCGTATGACAGATATATGTATGTATTGTAGAGCATTAAAATGGAGAGAAGAGCCTAAAGGTTTATGTTGCTCAGCGGGAAAAGTTAAGTTGGAACCTCTGCAGGAGCCCCCTGAACCACTCAAATCCCTTATAACTAGACAACATCCCAAGTCTAGACAATTTTTAAATGCAATACGTACATATAACGGGATTTTCCAAATGACCTCTTTCGGTGGCAAGGAAATAAGAGAGGGTAATTTTATGCCCTGTTTTAAAATACAAGAACAAATTTACCACCGCATTGGATCACTCCTGAAATTTAATTTTTGCATCAACAATCTCAATTAAAAACTGCTCAATATATTAATGTAGCATGCATGCTGATTTCTGACACTTACGCAAATATTACACATTGAAATGAAACTACTTTTTGCGGATTTTATCGCGTTGTATTGAAAATATTTAATTCCCGACGTTTCGAACCTTTCGAACGTTTTGAATTAGCTTACATGGTTCATGGCCAAGATTGATATAGAGTAGGTTTCTTTCTTTCTTTCTTACTGGTCCGATTTGAAAAGTTCAAATTCAAATTCAAATCTTTATTGCTTTGTTCTTTCAGTGTTAGATAGCCCATTTATTGAGGAAGGCTATAGGCTATAATATATCATAACGCTACGCGGACGAAGTCGCGGGCAAAAGCTAGTACAGAATAAATTTACAAGACACCTGTATATTAAACTTAATGGGGTGTACCCATTTTACCCACTGATGTATTCTAAACTGTTTGTACTCGGTAATGTGGTGGGGTACGAACTTATAGTGTGCCGGGAATTTACACTTGCGGTGTATGCGCTAAAGCTCCTGCGAGGAGGAGCTTATAACCCGGGTGTGCTGCGTCACCTGATGCTGTGTGTGCCAGACCGGTACGTGTGGAGGCGGCGGCGACCGCCACTGCTGGCCGTGCGTGTTGCCAAAGACCAACCTGCTCTCAAAAACTCCCCTCACCCGCACAATATGTGTCTTGAACGAAGTGCATGAGAGACTCAACATATTTTCATATAAGTAATATGAGTGAATTCGCAAGAGTTCCGTTGAATTTTGTTAGTTATAAGAAAGAAAAATAGATTAGATTTTTAAATATTATCAGAAAGTTGATTTTTTTATCACTATTGTATTGGGGTTACCCTGTAATGACAGTGTGTGTAGGTTATAAATAATCAGCTTATAACAGTCCACTGCTGGACGTAGGCCTCCCCCAATGTGCGTCATTTCACTCTGTCCTCGGCGACCATCCCTTGGAGGGAATTTAATAAAATCGTCACCGCCACGCTGGACCTGCTGTCTGTACACTGACCCGGACCGCCCCGGGCCACTGGACTGTTTCGACAATGTGCATAAGCAGGTACCTAGGTATTGTAAATTTCCAAAAATCAATATTTTTGTCTTTGATCATTATGGAATTGCACCAGTTTGTGTAGGACCATTTCAATGCAACACTACGAGCATGCGCGTAGTTAAGTCTATAGCGTTTTATTGCGAATTTAATACTTACTTGCATTATTGACGTTGATGATTTGCTGATGATTTCTCGGAGTGGTGGTGCCTTTACGTTATAAATATTTATAATTTGGAGTTGAATTTAGAATCTTATTCTTACAAGTAAGGATCACTGCAAATTTGTGCGGCATTTGCGAAGGACAGCATTTTCTTATTAATTTTTAGTTCAGTGCACAAGCAACTCATATATACCCATACTTATGTACAAACAAATAGCTATAGCACATCGCACGCGTACACTGAACTTGCTCAGATTCCCCTGAACCAGCGAGTTGGTCCGCTCCGATTGCACGCATCACTGATTCTTTACGTTAAATTAATTTTATTAAAATCCTTCCTACGAACACTGAAATAAACCGTATCTTTTTATACTTACGGTAGGTTTTACATTATAGTACGTTACCCTGGTGCTGTATCGATGCGAACTCAAAAAGGGACGCTGGAATGAAACACTTGAATATTTTCATATCATTTATTTAATCCGGTATACGACTTCCATAAACACATGGCGATGAATATATGGATTCTGTACATTCAATATCAAAGTAAACAATTAAATGTATATAATAAAATGTAAATATATATTATGATCTATTCAATTATGTTGGCACCGAGATGTATCGAATGGACGCTAAGTACAAGAGGGTAAGGCCGCCGGTGGCGCGGGCGGCGCCGGCTCGCGCTCTTATATTCCTCATAAGACTTACCTACACCCACGGTTGACACTTATCTTTGTAAATCCTCGTATTTACACAGCTAAACTAATATCTCGCTCACAAGTCCCTTGTACCGATAATCGACATAGTAGGTAGGTACTTGCTCATATCGATATTAAGTATGCAAGCCGAATTTATTTATTTCTAGGTAATGATCATGTAGGTACTATGGTTTTAAACGGTTGGTTGTATTACGTATTTCCTGTGTGTAATTTTGTTACAAGTCTTTCTTTACTTGAGCAAAGAGTATGTAGGTGTGTACATGTAGAGCGGCGAGCCGGGGCGACCGCGCGGCCGGTGGCACGAGGTGCGGGGCCGCGGAGGGAACTACTGCCTAAAAGCAGCCGCATGGCCACAGCAGCACAAAATAGTCACACAAGTCATTGTAACGCAAAATAGACAAAGTGACCACAGTGGACTAAAGGGGCATCAGTAGGACAAAATGACCAGAGAAGACCACCTCAGATACTGTTACACAAAGTAGGCTATTGTGGTCACGGTAAAAATGGCAATGGTTCTTGGCCATGGTTTTAGTGGACCATACAGCTCATTATAAGACACAATAAATTAAAAATTCAAAACAGTATCAAACAAAGGGCCACAAAGAGCCTTAGGAGATAAAGAGGAAAGGGACGAGGATGTGCAAAGGGACTAGGAGACAAGAGAACTTGGAGAGAGACACGACACACGACATCCTACAGCGTGATACCACATAACAACGACGTACACACCACACCACCCACTACTAACAACGTATTGCTTATCTGAAATTGCTTTAAATTGAAACATAGCCCTCAAACATTATCATATATGTGCGAAAAACACACAATCGTAGACATTACCTGTAGAAAGTGAACGTCACGCATGTTAGTGTCTCTTTGGTAAAGTAGGTAGGCATTCTGTACGTAGTTATTAGTGTCGATAGTCAGCGAGCTAGACACGACAGAGACGGCGGGAGCGGGACACGAAGGTTCTACGTAGCTCCTTAACTAACTACATCGAATTCCGCATGGACGGATCATTATCATCATCCAGGTACGAACGAAACAACTCCTTTATTTTTGTTTTAGGCGCTGCGCACATGCGACGGCCGACCCGCGACCGCGAAATCAACTGCATTTTGTGCAAACAGACATTATTTTAATTAGAATTACATTATATTATTCCAAACTCATAGTCCAATTGACGATAAACGCTCAGACATACAAAAATACCTCTCGCTACAGCTAACAATCTAACAGTAGTGGTTACAATACACGAATGTTCGGTAATAATATGTACTGTAGTGTGGACCTGCGCACATCCGCGACGCGCCCGCGCCTCGCCACTGTCTTATCAACGACTTTGTACTCGGAGTGTGGCACCTCACATAACTGCGCACAAATATACACAAATGCCAAACAACCAATCTATCATGTTCAACTTTTACGCATATAGTGAGTACTTACGATAAATAAAACAAGTCAAATCGATTCATAAGTCATGCGTGTAACAGACAAGTCATATTATTATCACACCATTTGTGTATAACTTGGTTGTTTCATGATTCACTGTGACGTCACAGATGTTAATATTTGTGCAAAATCTCAGTTCGCCTCACTCGCTTTGGAGACAGCGCCGAGTATTACAAGTAATAGAACGGTACTAAACACAACTTAGTGAACCTAACCGACCAACAAACACCAACACCAACGCGGAACATTTGATCAAAACCCACTTACACTACGAGATTGTTGCAAAACTTGTGGTAGCAAATATTATCAATATGTATCTTGTCCATACAAAAACGACCGATCTAAACGGACCACTAAAATTGACATCGAAATTTACACGATTCAGTTTAAGCTATGATACATAGTATTTATACTTTAAGAATTTGACATCTATATAAAATATATTATAGTTACGTGCTAGCCGGGATGGCTGGAGGCGGTCGGAGCCGAACTCGTCAACGATATTACATACTTTATTTATTGCTCTTATTTGCTGCATTCGATAGAGGCGCCCCTTTATTTGTTGACTCAGCACGCACTACGACTACCTACTTTCAACCACGCCAAAAACAAGATCGAAGTAGTGACAAATTGTTTTGAATTGGCGTGAAACTGTAACTGATCGCATTTTGTAAAAACAAACCGTGGTACAAATACATCTTACGTATCTTATAATCGTAGTGCGTGTCAGTCAGTCAGCGCATGACGGTCGCCGAGTGTGGCTGCATGTGGACGCAAGAGCCTCGCGTACTGCTTCACAACTAGCACATGACTCACATGAGCTTAACTCTCACTAACTTACATTAACTTTATATAATCTCATATCATTTGGTGTTCACATTGCACTAGTAATTCACATTCCTCTAAATACGAACGTAACGTTATAATCGACCATATATTTATAATAATCAATATAAGAAAAATCTATTTTAAATATTAAAATATCAACAATTTGGCACATTTGTTTCCTGTTTATAAATTACGTTAGAAAATAAGAGGATACAGGAAGATGGAGAGAGAATAACGCAAGAGATAAGTATAGGGATTAGGCCGAACACGCGCTCGCTGAGGCAAACTCACTGCAAGTAGTATCAGATACTGACGTTTATAAGAATAGTTAACAAGAAAAAAACAGAGATGCAAACTGCGAAATGTTTCACTGTTACAGACCATCGGTTTGTTAGAGAACATAAATGAGTAGTTGCTTCAGCGAGCCCGTCAGTAGATACACACGAGTATAGACACGCTAGAGTAACCAATAAGGACATAATACAGTAGGTAGCTACAAAGACTAGAGTAGGAGACAGACGGACAAGTCAGCTCGTCTTGGACGAGTAACAACACATTCGTACGAATGCTACAGTTTGCGACAACGAGCGTAAACTTTAATTAACAGTTTGGCGCACCTCTGTGTCCGCTGTCAAGCTTTGGACGCAATGATCACGTCACTATCACTTTTCTTGTTCTTGCTCTTTGGTATAGACTTCCTTTTTCCTAAATAACTACGTCTTTCTTGATCTGCATTTCGGACTCCAGTGACGACGGCAGTCCAACTCCTTCCGTTGCAGGACAGTCTATATAATCACTTGCTTGGCGGTCAACTTTCAGAACATTTATCGGAACGACTGGAGGCTACAAACAATGAGGAGCATCAGTGGGACAACACCTGTGAGTGTGGCGGCGGCGGCGGCGGCGTTGTGCAGCGCCCTGACGGTGTGCCGGGCGGGCGCGGGGGAGGGGGGCGCGGCGCGGCGCGGGAACACGGCCACGGCGCCGCTGTGCGCGGCGGCGGCCACGCACCACACCTCGTCGGGCTCGGCCACGTGCAGCACGGCGCGCCAGCAGTGCTGCGCCAGGTCGGGCGCCAGCGCGGCGGGGCCCAGCGCGGCGCCGCCGGCCCGCACCCACACCACGCGCACGTTGCGCCCGCACGCGCCGCACTCCAGCCGCCACCCGCCGCTCGCCGGCTCCGCACTCAACGCCGTTGCTGTTGCACCGCCTAAATAAACGTTTTGACGAATTATTTTAGTGAAGGAAAAATTCGTCTCGCAGGCAGGTTTCGAACCTGCGTCTTTCTGGCTAGGTACGCCAGACGCTATGACCTCTAAGCCACCGTGAGTCCCACCTGCCATGTCGAAATTTGCCTTTACATTCTGCACTTACGTCTTAAAGGTGACGTCAGTAACATCTATTGAAAGGCAAGTTACTTTGCCTCTCAAAAAAGACGCAGGTTCGTGGTTCGTGGTTCATTCGTTCGAATCCTGCCTGCGAGTCGAATTTTTTCTTCACTAAAATAACTTTATAATCTTAGCATGAAACATGCAAAAAAATCACAAATAGATAATTTTGACGAATTCCTAAGAGATCGGTACCGACAACTAACTTATCGTCTTCAAAGAATCATGAAGACAATGCCAGCAGGAAAATGACGGGAACTCACCAGTAACTTTGAGTGTGACTCTTTTGAGCTCTCTCAGTCGCATGAGGTCGGGAGCGCGTGCGCCCACACAGCGGTACTCGCCTCCTTCTTGATATAACGCATCTTTAATACCTAACAAAACACCAAAAAAATACATTTAAATACGGCTGTTTAAAAACTGTTTATTGGAAGGTCCTCAACTTACCTTAACACCTCGTTTTGTAATAGATTTTTTTACGTAGCTGTGTCACTTACCTAGGACACCATGAGCATGGTGCGAGCCCGCCGGTGCCCAGTTTTCGCTGGAGTTGCCCACCACGCGGCGCCACCAGCACCCCACGCTCCCTTCACACGAAGTAAGACACGAAAGCTCATGAGTGGAATATCAAGCTTGATGCTTACGTCATTATCATTATGTGAAGATAAGTGCCATGTTCACATGTGTCCACTTGGTATAGTGACTTACCCTTTGGACAGTGTAGCTGCACGTTTCCTCCGAGAGGTACTTCCACCTTCTGATGGTCCGGCTCTTCAGGCTCGGCCTCCGCTTCTGTCACTGTCTCCGTGTTCTCTTCGGGAGCTAAATGTGTACGTAAACAAGAAAGAAGGGATTTTGATAATATTTTAGAAACATTCTTATCCACTTGATGCTCGATGGCAGGGATACGCAGTTTACTCACACATGACGTTGAGGTAGTATCCTATGGAGGAGTACTCGGTGTCGAGCCAGGTGGCGCGGCAGCGGTACCAGCCGGCGTGCGAGCCGCGCAGCGCCGCCCAGCGGAGCGTCGCGGAACCGCGCGCGCTCTCGTCGCCGCCTTCCAGCGGTGGCGGAGAACTGGCGCATACACGGATCAAACTAACACCGGAAGCCTTCTAGCTTTACCTAACTAATTGATTACATTAACATTTATCCAATAAGGCGTCAATACGTTTTTAATGATTCCGTATTTTCAAATGACTGCCATGACACAAATGTAGGTCAAGCACGTAGGTAAGTTCTCCGCATATAATAAAAATACTAGTAATAAAAATATATTTTTAAATTTTTTATCCTTATAAAACATTTCGCAGTTATAACAACTTACGTTCTATAATAAGAATTAAAAAAATAAAAACACATTTAAAGTATTCTGACAATTATTGGTTCACACTCAGCATGAAGCCGCATTATGGCACAACCCACAATACAGCGCTGGCTTTCAGTGTGAACCTCAAACGGAAGATGTATGCAATATCAGCAGCTAACACATTTGTTTTTGTGTAAAACAGCAAACCAATCTTTAGTTTCAAACAACAACAAAAAAGTTTTATAGTATTCTATTATCTGTGGTTTTATGAAACAAACAATGTAAACGGTCATAAATAAGTAACAAGTTCCATTCGTGCTACGTATTATACACAACATAACTAGGTGTGCGACCTTGCGATGCCTGCGCGGAGGTCGATACTCACAAAAGACCCCGGCGGCCCCGGCCCGAGGAATAAACGGAATAGAGACATGTGAAATAAAAGTGTTCCGTCAGCACCCGCCCCCCGTCGTTGTGTCAGATTGTTTAGTTCACTTACCACAAGTTACTATCCACCCGTCACTTTACTTTCGTTCACATTGTACACTGTATTATATTGGAGGCGGAGAGAACTTTGGTGTCTAAATATTTTTGTTATCGGTTCTGAGTAAGGGTATAAATAAATAAATATTCTAGTATTCATACAGATATACAATCAAACCGACGAACAGAGAAAAGTTGCCTGATATTATGATTGTTACTGCATCTTATTATACAAAATACGTATCGGTCGGAGGAAGAAGTCATGGTTACGTAATGTCAAGGAGAGGCAGGGATAGCGAGTGCTCGCCTTGCTAGAGATAGGAATCAAAATGCTAAATTAACTGGCAACCTTCGCTAGTCGGAGAGGCACTGTGAGAGAGAGAGTATTCATGTAATATAGGAGTGTAGGCAGATGAATGTGTGTTGAAGGGCTAATAGAGGTTGGTTGTTACCTGGTAGGGTTGGCATCGTCGCGCAGCCACCAGGCGCGCGCGGGCGGGTTGGCGTCCACGTCGCAGCGCAGGGCCGCCGCGCCGCCCGCCGACAGCGACACGCCGAAGCCCGGCCAGCGCGAGATCACGAACGACGGAGGATCTAACACAATGTAACTCCTCATCAAATCATTACCATTGGATTTGTCATCAATTTATCTAATAGTGAACATTCATTATTATATATTATGCCTATGGCGTATCCCAGTAGGTACTGGGCGATAACTCCCTACCTTGAACGATTGAAATGATGCTTGATATTTCCTTATTTGTATGACTTAGATAGAACCATTTACATTTGGATAAAGTCAATATACATTTTCATGATTGTTCATGTTCAAATACGTAGCTACAGATAATATGGATAAAAAGTGGCACAAAGCGCTGAACGTCGCTTTGTGCCACTTTTAAAAACGTACGTAGCGTAAACAAAAAATACGTAGAAATTACGTGCATCACGGAGTAAAATATTTTCCGGTTAGGATGCGCTCTCCCCTGGGAGCGATCCGTGCGGGCGGCCGGAGCGCGTGGAGCCAGCTTCGCATTGCATCGCTCTCATAATCATCTCTGCTAATATTTAAATTGGGCTAAGTTTAGCAGCATTTGCATAGAGTTTCGTACGAAGCTCCAAATAGTGAAGATTGAACCAATATTGAATACATTAGCTTGTGTATAGTTCGTGTGCGTTGTGTTAGTATGTGTCTTGCTAGTTACATAGGTGTTATGTACACGAAGTACATCTACTTACAGTTTTCACATAAGTTGTTGGAGTAAAGCACACAGGCAGTATGTTCGTGTATGCTAGGTAACAATGATAAATTATATTTATTTCTGTAAATAGATCTTTTAAAGACACTTTTTCAATGTTTTACATTTTTTTTAAGTAGATGGCGCCGGCATTTCTTATCTGACGACCTCTGAGAAGAAACACATCATGGTCTCTTTTAAAGTCCAGACAGTAGTAGTAGTATTATAAGTTGTGTAGTGTTAAATGTTACGATGTAGGGCAATATCTGAACAGGCCTTTTGAAGGAGCCATAGCAGCCTTGAGCTGACCTGTCCTAACCAACGGCACGCATACACCAGACATCGTGTTCAATTTAAAACATTTTAGCATCTGTTTTACAACTAGATGGCGTTGTGCCCTTTCCTGAATCGCGATATGGTTTCGTTCACAATTTTTGATTAGGGTCCGTCAATTGTTTAGTTTATGGTTATTTCTACAAGTGCAAAAGTATGTGTTATTCACATCGTGTAGCTCAACCATAACTTATGTGATATACCAATATGTTCCAAAGAGTGTATGTAGTGTTAGCTCACATGTAACATGTATCTCGAGCTTGGCGGTCATGACGTGTTGCGCGGCTGGGGCTGGGGGCTGTGTGGCTTCAGCGGCGGTGGGTGTGGGCGCGCGCTGGCGGGCCGCGCACTGCAGCGTGGCGTTGTGCAGCTCGCGCGCCGCCGTCACCACCGCGTGCGACACCGACACGCCCTCTGCGGGGAACATCTCCAACTAACTAACCACCACGATGTGCCGCCACTACACTACTCGCGTAGTTTCTTCGACGATGTTATGGTGGAAGTTGACCGAAATTCGAAGTTACGTGACTCGTACATACTCGTCAGGAGTCTTCGGGTCCTTTGACTCGGGCGCAAGAATCGACAACGATCGGAAGTCGCCTAGGGCGAGGTGAGTATTTTTTGTGAATTCGCTATGCTCCGTGCAAACTGTGGAATGAACTGTCGCCTGCAGTATTTCCGGACTAATACGACCATCAAACTTTCAAGAAAAGAGCGTACTCCCTTTTAAAAGGCCGGCAGCGTACTTGCGACTCCACTGGTGTTGCCCGCCATCCTATAAAAAAAAAACTCGCCTCACCCGAGGCGACTTCCGATCGTTGTCGGTTCTTGCGCCCGAGTCAAAGGACTCCAAGACTCCTGACGAGGTTGCACGAGGATATAGTAACGTAACTTAGACCTCCGGTCAATTTCCAATAACTTTGAAGAAGAATCTTCGCGAGTAGTGTAGTGGAGGCATTACGAACACTACCCATAACTTATAGCACGTTATATGACAACACTTTCTTCTGCAGGATGTTCGTGAAATATCAAAACTTACCAATAGAGTAGTTGGTGTGATGTATCCTAAGGTAAGGTCGGTGATCGAGCGCTGGCTCCAGCGCCAGCAGCCGCCATGACAGTTCAGGTGGAGGGACGCCACCTGGTGCATTAGTGCAAAGTTATAACTATATGTAGTGTTTTCGTGGCTGGCAGATATTATGTCTATTCAATCCATGTGCTTACACCCAGTATCGAATAGAAACTGTGACGGCATTGATAATGAGGATAAGACAAGTAAAACATCGGTTAGTTCACCTTCAGCCACGCAGCGCACTTCTAGCTCAGTCTTGTCTCTGACGGGCACCCAGGTGTTGCCGGCGTCCAGGCGGCGCCCGTCCACCGCCAGGTACACGGACCGCACCGGCTCTGTACCAACATAACACATTCACTCACGCACCTAACACAATAAGTAGCTGATACCTATTCCATGGCAGAGTTCTACTCCCAAACGATGATATTTTCGTGGTGTAGGAAAATAAAATACCGTATATCATGAGGTTAAT
Source organism: Acronicta leporina (assembly GCA_947256265.1). Lineage (NCBI taxonomy): Eukaryota > Metazoa > Arthropoda > Insecta > Lepidoptera > Noctuidae > Acronicta > Acronicta leporina. The sequence continues at coordinate 9,667,539 of OX366537.1, forward strand.
GGGCTTCCCGGAGACGGTGTTCCCGGTGTGGTCGGTGTAGGTGCAGCGCCAGGCGGCGGCGTCGGCGCGGGAGGCGCGCGCCAGCACGAGCGCGGCGCCCTCGCGCCACGCCGCCTCGCCGCGCGCCTCGCCCGCCGCCGCCTCGCCTCGCACCTCGCCTCGCGCCTCGCCCGCCGCCACCGCCTCGCCCTCCTTGTACCAGCGCACAGAGCTCGCGTTGCTCACGTCGCACTCGAGGCGCGCGCGCGCATGCGCCTCCACCAACAACTCGCGCTCGTACTTTGGTGGCTATACAACAACGATCACAACAGTCAATAAGGCTTAATTTCCTCTTTGACCTTTCAACTATCGTTTGCGCTATGCTAATCCATATTCTATTGTCCATCTACAGTCCGTTTTTTTGGACTTGTCTTTTTTGGTAAACAAACCCTGCCCGATGCGAAAATCACAAGATTTTCTTTAATCACGCACTTGATGTAGGAAACGATTTTATTAACACTTACACTATACACATACACTCTAAATTACACCAAAAACTGCTTCGAAATAACTGTAAAAGTCTATTATTTTTAATAAAAACTAAATTTTATGTAATTACATTTTCACAGAATAAAATAATCATGACAATTTGACATTTCAAAACTCTAGATTATCTACGAATTTTAGGGGATGTGACAAAATAATGAATGATTTTGTTTAAGTGAATGAGCAAAAAATCCAAAAAGTTCTTATCTTCACAAAAATAATATTGTTATTGTACAATATTATCCATAGCATTTTTTTGCTATTTAACATACTACGTTTTTAATCATGAACCCTGTGCTGACATCAAAATATGAAATATTACAGATGGAATTAACAAGAATTAGAATTAAGAACAATAATAGTTGTAGCTAGGAATTTTGTCAAGGGGCAGACATTCTGATGCGGACCACAGTGACGACGTTGTTCCCGAGGTGAACGGCGTAGAAATGAGTGGTGGTTGAAGTCTCAAGGCCAGAAATACTGCTCCAGGACCCGACGGCTTGCATGGCAAAGAGTGGGTCCCGGCCTTGCGATCTCGGGCCTCGATTGAGGGAGTTCCTTAGCGCACGAGGGGCCAATTCCACTCCGATGGAAAACGGGGTAGCAGATCCTCTGCGAAGCCGGGACGCCCTGCAGATTCTCCGTAGGCATTCCGATCCTAGTGCTGCTCGTCGAGGTGGGCGTGGGCAAGCTAATCGAAAGGTGGGGGTGGGTTTACTCTATCGGGTACAATGATACTGCATCAGATGAACCGAACCAGAGGTTCATAATACATGTGTCGGAATCTGATGACTCTTTAAGAGCCATCAGATTCTGACACGTGTATTTTAGAGGAACTACTAATAAATTAATGTTTTGCAGTAGTCGTTTTATTTCTTCATATTCACTTCACACATTCACTTCATATTTAAAATTAAAAAACAAATCAGTACTCGTCAAGGTGAGAATCATTCTTCAATAGTCTTGGCTAAGAGTATTTAGTTCAGTCCTTCATTCATGATTTCCCAACATTATCTAACCACTATCAGTTATCTCTGGTTACTAGGACGCCATATTTGTTTACCAAAAAAGACAAGTTAACTGGGATAGACTGTAGATGTATTCTATTTGAGGTAAGGAGAACGGAGTAAAGGCGCTATGAAAAAAATACCTAAGGAATTCCAACCTCACTATCAGTCAAATAAAGAAAGTAGGTAGGTACTGTAGAGACCGCTCCAAGAAGGCGACAATATTGTCTGTTGACTGGCTGGTTAAAGAATAAACAATCAGTTTGAAATTTTATATTTGACGTAGTTGTGTCTAGTCTGCGGGTCTTGACAGACTCACTTGTATATGAATTAGGGCTTCGCCTCTCAATAAATGATAAAGTCGTACTGCATAATCTGAGTTTAACATCATAATATACTCGGTACCTCGACAGTACCTATTCGATTTTTTGAAACCTTTCGAAATAATGCTTAGCACTAATGTAACATCCCTTGTATGAACATCGTCGATTAAAGGTCAAATACAATTCGACTCCAGATAGTACAGCTACAACAACAAATGAATTTGCAGAAATCACAAATGAACGAAAGAAAAACATTCCCAAAAACAAGTGCCACAAATAACAAGATTAAAATTAAAACGATAATAAAATGTCAAGCAACCGCGGGCGGCAATCAGCGTGCGATGTAAATCAGAGCAGTACGCGGCGCGCTGGAGGCCCGAGACGTTCGTAATTACGTTATAACTCCTGCTAATGAAGTCCAGCCGCGCGGGTGGAGCGCCCAGCGGGTCGCATTCTAAGAAAAAAACACCCTTACACATAACAAGGAGATTTCTTTTACTGTAAATGAAAAAAAAACAGGCACTTTTAACGTGGGAGAGCCATGCTTCGGCACGAATGGGCCGGCTCGACCGGAGTAATACCACAATACCACGGCCTCACAGAAAACCGGCGTGAAGCAGCGCTTGCATTGTGTTTCGCTGGGTGAGTGAGGTTACCGGAGGCCCAAACCCTTTTAAAAGGCGGGCAACGCATTCGTGACTCCTCTGGTGTTGTGGGTGTCCATGGGCAGCGGTTATCGCTTACCATCAGGTGATCGGTCTGCTCGTTTGGCCCCATATCCCATAAAAAAATACTTATAGCGTCCTACAATACTGAACCTCGTGTGTTATTTGTTAACAGACCTTGGAATAATAGCGTTAATTATAACCACCAGTGAATACTAGACGAAGCCAGAGCAAGTCAGCACAAGTAATGATACTAATGGGCCTCTTCGTCATCATCATGATATTCGTCCACTGCTGGATGTAGTAGATCTTCGGCTCTTGCCGCCTTAGTAGGCTGGAATGGGTTCAAATGTTTCAGTACAAAATGTGAGGACACGTACGTGGCGCGGCGCGTGCGGCGCGTGCGGCACGGGCTGGTCGTGCTGCGCGCGGCGCGGCGGCGGCGCGTGCGCGGGCCGGATCACGAAGGTGTCGAGGCGCGACGAGGCGCGCGGGCCGGGCGCCGCGCCCGCGTCGCCGATGGCGTCCCGCACCGCGCCGCGGATGTTCAGGATCGTGTCGCCCGTCTTCACGCGCCGCTCCGACGCGCCCGACTGCTCAACAACATACTACTGTGAGCCAACGGCCCGCCCGCAACCAGATCAAGTGCTACACACGCTTATTCAATAATTCAATTACAACTTTCTCCGTAAGTGAAGAGGAAATCGCCGTGCACACACCATTCAGTAATTCTCTTCTACATCTATTCAACGAGCGTGGGAACTATTTAGAATACTGTTGTTCACTGCCAGTCAAATAGGCATCTCGTAGGAGCCGAGAAGATATCTCATTTATGTATTATATATTTTGTATTCTCATTTATGTATTATTTATGAATTCTAAGTATGTATTTACACAAAAAAAGTATATAAGTATTATATCCAGTCTAGTACTCATAGTACAAGCTCTGCTTAGTTTGGGTCTAGATGGTGCTGTGTAAAATGTCGCAGAATATGTATTTATTTGCTCGATGGTAGGACCTCTGGGATCTGACTGACGAGCGACCTCCCCTACGTCGGATTCTTTCCAAAAATGAAAATGAAATTGAAATATCGGAAAATGCAAGCATCGCGGTGCATGTGTTTCGACTTTTGCGTGGAAAAGCTAGTTCCCCCTCAGTATCTGAGGCTCCAGAAGTCTATCGTCACCCATGGTCATCAGCAACTCCTCTGGTGCAGCAGGTAACCATCAACAACGAGGACTGCTTACCTCCAGGAGGCCCGTCAATTCATTTTCCAACATACAAATACAAAAATGCACTCATATGATACACTAGCTTCTACCCGCGATTTCGTCTGCGTGGACCTAGATAAAAAGTAGTCTATGTGTTATTCCAGACTGTAATCTATCCCTGTACCAAATTATATCCAGATCCGTTCTGCCGGTCTGGGGTGAAAGAGTAACAAACAACTTTTTTATTTATCAAAACAAAGTGATGGCAAATTTTGACATGGCAGGTAGGACTCGCGGTGGCTTAGAGGTCATAGCGTCTGGTGTACCTAACCAGAAGACGCAGGTTCGAAACCTGCCTGCAAGTCGAATTTTTTCTTCACTAAATAACTTTATAATCTTAGCATGAAAAATACAAAAAAACCACAAAAAGATGAGTAACAAACATCCACCCGTCCTCACACACTTTCGCATTTATAATATTAGGCGGAATTTGTGAGTATAATATTGGTCTGATAATGATCTGCCGTATTCTAGATAGTTACTTTGGGCGTTCTGTCCCAGTCTTGTCCATTGCTGCGCTTGGTCCTCACGTTCTGTTTTTGTTCATGCGGTGCGTGTTCAGTCTCGGATGCGTTGCTCTCTGCACCGGATGCGTCGGACGCACACGATGCGCCGCCTGCGCCGAGCTCGCCGGGCAGCGCGGGACACAGCGGGGCGGGCGAGTCGCGCTCCGAGCTCGGCCACGACGACGCGCGCGAAAAGGGGAAGCCTGCACAAACAATACAGTGTATGTTGATGACGATACAATTACAATAAAGGTCAATCTTGATTGAACACTGACAAAATAACACAGTGAAATTGTCCTAAGAATTCAGACTCAATGCTTTATTGTGAAAAGTGAAGTCCTCTTTGCCAACGTTTGGCAAGGGAAGTATTGAAACGCGAGATGGTTTTTGGTCTGATGCCAATCCGCATTAGGCAAGTGTGGTGGACTATAGCCTAATCCCTCTCACTCTGAGAGGAGACTGCCCGTGCCTAGACGTGCCCAGCAGTGGACAAATTCATGGGTTGATTATATAATCTATATACAAATGGTGCTTATATGCTAATGTGGTACGAGCGTATAATTATTTTATTTTATCTGTAAACTTAATCTACAAATGTGACTTATGTAAGTGCGTGCAATTATGTACTACGTTGTCGCTACACTTCTATGAACATCCAATGTCGGTACTTATTATATTTTAATAATTTACTAGCTTCTGCCCGCGGCTTCGCCCCCGTGGAATTTGGTCTGTCATCACATCCCACGGGAACGGGATGGTATCCTATGTCTGTCTCCTGGTTCTAAGCTACCTCTCCACCAATTTTCAGCCAAAGCGGTTCATCCGTTCTTAAGTTATAAATAGTGTAACTAACACGACTTTTTTTTTTATATATAGATTAAACCACAAGAGGAGAACTATATTATATTTTGCATTACCTATAAGTACCTATCTGTCTAATTGCATTATATAGATATCAGTAATTACTTGAAGGATGTTGTACGCTATAATTGTATCGCCACGTAATAAAACTCGATATCTAACCTATCAGTAGATAAGTAACAACACATATTTTTAACGTATTATTTTTAACGTATTAAGGTACATATTTTATAACACAGTGACCTAAAACGTAAAAAAAATCGACAAAACAAATATTTCAGACAAAAAGTCTCAAGATCCTTGTTATTATTTCAGCAACAACTTAAATGGAGCAAACCTTCCGGCGCGGCGCGTCACGTGTGGGACGCCTCGCATGTGCGCACCGTGCGGCCCCGCCCGCCGCCTCGCCCACGGAAAAAATATTCACGAAAAGAACAAAATACAGCAACAAAGGAAAATTATCAAGTAATTTATAAGGAGTTAACAACAAAGTCGGTAAAGTTTCAGCTTAATTGGAGCACAACTTGAAAGGCGAAGTTATTGCTGAAGTAAATTGTGTTATAGGTTATGTAATAAACAGCGGATAGGGCGGCCCGGCCGGTGTGACCGCTCTCATAACAGATATTAAACCGTGGTGTGAAACAAATACGAACAGAATATTGGTTCTATGCCATCTGATTCCAGTACTGTAGGACTCGTAGACGTTGAAAGGATAATATCGATAAAATCCTCGAGAGCAGTGTCGTTTTATACGCGTACGTACAATACGTACATGTACTTATAAAATTAGACGAATGTGTAATAAGCAATCTTGGTGGTTGACCAATTTTTAACCTTATGAACATAATAATAGAGTTTAAACGTGGTCAACTAATATCTTAGTTATAAGGGTTACCGTCTAGTATTCCAAAAAAAAGGGTATATGAGATATGTCGATGTGAATGTCGGCGTTAATCCGCGGCGGTCACGTGTCGCCGCGTGTCGTACGACACGCACGCGACGCAATCGCATTGATAGGGTTAATAGTGTCAACATAGTCTGTTAATTTAAAAAGTTTGTCCCACCGTGTGGGAGCGCGCGGGTGACGCGCTGTTCACAACACTCAACATAATGGTGACGAACTAGAACACAAGTTTATAATTACTACTTTCAAATAACAACGGCCAGTATATAGATATAGAGAAAGAAAGAAAGAAAATGTATTGTGAGTCATAATAAAATATAAATAAAAATAAATAATATTATACATGATTGTAGTGTCAGTGAGATCAGAAATCAAAATCCGGAATACCGCCGTCATTCATATCGACATAACCATCTAAAACTAACAAGCTAACCCTTAGATCTTAGAACTATGCTGCAGCAAGTATGAGCTAGCTGCAGAGACTGATTTCCTGACAAGTCTCTTCGTGAGACAAAGGAAGACAATTAGCGCTCATACTGGTGGGGACTGACACGACATGGGTTTACGATCACTCAATTATATTTTTAAGTCATGTTATCTCGTTCGCCGTTGTTTTAATACGAGATAGGTGATGACATAGCTTTTTAGTATCACGCGTGTTAGCCTCGCCGTAAAAGTTAGAACATCATGACAACAATCTTCAAATTGACGTCATCCTTCGCCTGGCAGATAGTGGTTCTTTCACTAACATTGTTCCTATTTCGATATTGTGCTGACATTCGTTTAAAAACGTTTATGACTAAACATAACTGAAAATCCTTAAGAATTTCTTAGCAATGTTGTTCCATTTATGAATTAGCCACCTCTAACTTTATAGCTTGCATTAGATAAGGGTGACGAAAAAATATTTCTACTCACTAAATATATCATGCAGGTGAGAAAACACAGTTTCATCTCTCTTTCCGGATCCGGTAACCTAGAAACCAGAGGTAAATTGTATATTGTTTTTAAATTAGAATTTCAGGAAGCAAACACTTAGCTACTATAATTGTACTTAGTAGTTAAATTACAGAAAAACGCTGATTTAATTTCTTTTACATAAACAAAACTCAGAACCTAATAATTGATAAGTAGGAGCGAGGCGAGCGTCGAAAAGTCCAGTGTTTTAATATAAAGGGTGCGACAGATAAGCGGCGTGAGCGTGACGGATGGCGCGCTATTAATACAGCCGCGACAAAACAACTCATTATTCACAACGAGCCACAGCGGACGCGGGGCGGGGACCGCCGCGAAACTCTCAAACTGTTCCCGATGAGCCGCACCGGTTTATAATTAGCATACTATACGTAATTTATTATCATCATCTGTTAATTATGTTTTCCTCTCTCGGGTTAGAGTCGTATAAGGTGCGTCGCTCAAATATATATTCGAATTTACTCGCGATTTATGTTTTTATTAAAATACTCATAGTACAATTGTATCTGGGGGCACGGCAGTGCCTCTGCCAAGTCGAGCAAAATTAAATGGTACGGCCGTACCATCCTTTTCTCTAAGCAGTTCAGGCCATTTTTGACCTCCTATAACTTCGTTATGCATGAAAGTAGAAGCCCGAACTTTCAGTAACCAAGCAGGGCATTGTATAACCACGGTGGATCTCACAACTTTTTACGAGAGAAAAACTGAGTTGCGAGACTTGTTATTTTTACAAGTTATGTTTTTAGTGGCATAAAAATATACGCCCAACGCTTACAATGTGGAAAATTCAATATGGCTTATAACTTTCATTAATAGTTCTGTATAAATTAATTCAAACATAGTTCACAGAAACCGTAGTGACTATTTGAAGTGGTACGAGTAGGTACCGCACTTTGTTACAGTGTTGTGGTGAGCACAGAGGACACCCGCGGGACGCGGACCGGGAGCGACCCCTCGCTTAGTTTTATGGGCGCTCTGATTTGACGCCGCACAACAAGTGTTCTCAACTGGGCTTGATTTGTAGTTACTAAGGTGTAATGCTGCGAGATTTATGTTTGGTACGTTTCGTGGACAATTGACTTCTAAATACGATCTGTATCAATACATAATACAAGTTTTAAGGTCTTCAGCAAAAGTTATTTGTGTTTTTTTATTGCTACTATTTCAATTCTGGACTAAAACTTACAATGCTCTAACAGAAAAACCAATAACTCCGGAAACTCGAAGTACCCGCTCCACTGCCAAGCTGGCACCATTCGCATGAAACCGTGAGCCCTTTTATCGATAAAAAATTACCGTCATCCGTCATCACTCGACGTGACGTTTAGACGCGGCGGTGGTAACTGACGAGCATTACTCTAGCGGACACTGCTGAACAAGCTCCGCTGCATAGCACTAAGTGCGCCTCCATTGTATGTATATTCTGGCCCTAGAGAGTACTACTTCAACGATATGTTTTGCGTCTTCTTCGCCAAACAATTTTGGAGTGAATCAAAGTGTTGTAAATGAGACTATGATGATCTATCTATAGCAACCACATGCTTACGTATAGTACGTAGGTATGCTCCGACCAGCAATACATTTAAGAACATTTATTACTTAATGTAGTTATCGGAGGTGAGTCCACAGACCCTGCGTAACACTATTGATACTCGTGCGCTATGTGTCTAGACTAGACAATCAGTTTGGGAACTAAGTCGATACAACAAAGCCTCGCTGGTCACACTCTAACATCGTTAAACTCTCGTCGTCGGCGCTTTGTTCCTAATGTTTGAGTGCCGCTGTCCAACAAATACTTATACGTCCCCGTGACTGCAGAGGGCCCGCACTGCGAACAGCGGACAGCGGACGTACGCGATTGATTGATTGTTGCACATACACACACACACACACACACACACGTAGCTATACACGTTGTGTCACTCGTGTACACATGGCGTCTTTATATGTTGAGTCATTCATATACCTACTTGGAGAGACAGGATGGGATCTATTGCTAATTATAATTACCCGAAGTACTTGACTTGATTGTCTATAGGTACCTAAATCTCTCATAGTGGACGGAGGGCCGTGCCCAAAAGTGAGACAGTTATTAAGCTCTGTTATTTATATTTCATTTTGCTTGGCGTGTGATTAGAGTATCACACGCTGCAGCTGGAGCCACCGGATTCAAATGAATGCTAAACTGCTGTAAGTTAAGCATTCATCATCAGCTGGCTTTTTAAGCATATCTGGGATATTTAATGTAAACCGAATATTATGAAAATGTCAATAGGGTTATTAAATACTAGCTTTGGCCGACGGCTTCGCTCACTTGAAGTTATAGTAGGATTAGAAATGGATATCCAAAAATAAATTAATAAAAACCAACAGTCATGATCTCTGTTTTGTATGGGCCTCTCTCTATACATTAGAGAGGTCAAGCTGTATCTGGGGATCCGATTAATTAATTGAGATAAGAAGTTCACCAGTTTTTAAGTTAGAGCATATAATTTCTAACAGTGATAACAAAATTAAAATCTATTCTGTAATTTTTGCTCCAACCCGTAATAAACACAGCTTTTTTACAATTTTATAATAGTAGAGAAGAAGAGACGAAGAAGATAGAAGATAAATTATCAAAACGATGCATTACGCCATTACTGTTACCATTTCTGCCGTTATACACAAATATCTAGCAGTTGTCCGAGGCATAAGCAAGGTTTAACATTTAACCACATGGCATATCGATTTGCATGCCACAGTGCTATTTGGAGAACTAAACGTCTTTATAGCGTAATTCTGTGTATATGTAGTGTCGCAAAGGCACAGGCGGCTCGCGACTGGCCGCCGCGATGACACGACGCACCTTATTACACGATGTAACACTAGCGAACATCATCTGTATATCAGAGGACAAGCGCGCCCTGTGAGGCAGGCATAAGTACTATTCATCCAGACCCCCGACCCCCAACCATAGTTGTACGTACCTAAACACTCTCCTCCTCTTTTTAGAAAAAGAGTTTCGTCTCTTTTTAACATATTTCGTGAAAGATTTCAGCATTTGTTTAACGACAATAACTAAATACTTATTCAAAGTGTAGAATGATGCTCTAATTAATATCGTCAATCCAAAGTTGCTTGCTGTTTCTTATAGTATAAACATAAGCAGTTAGAGAAAGCTCAATGTGAAACAACTACAATCTTTTTAAAACAAACTATTTACTTACTATAAAATAATAATCCGCTCTACTCCACCTCCTAATATAGTTCAAAACTAGATGTCTATCAATTATCGAATATACACTATCGCTTGATAACATCACTGGCTCAGCTGCGTGTCTGTCGAGTAACAGCGCCCTCGAGTACCACTACATAAGGTTACTTGTTTCAGGACATAGCCTATACAAAAGCTAGTATAAAAAAATACTTACGAATATAATGCCTAGCGCTCTGATAATCTTCTTATCTTACGAATAATAATCTTACGTATAATAAGAATGTAAGTGAGCCGTGTCTGTACATTGCTTATGTTTACAAAAAAACTAATTTGGGGGACTCAGAATCAGTAACACAATCCATTTCTATTATTTTTGGAACTTTTGTCTGTCTGTTTGTCTGTCGGTTTGTCTGTCGGTTTGTCTGTCTGTTTGTCTGTCAGTTTGTCTGTATGTTTGACCGCGCATCAAATGATAACTACCGAAGAGATTTGGAGGAAGTGGACAGGAATTCATAGCCTGTTTCTTGGATTAACATTTAGGCTATATTTCATTAAAATCGGTTCACTCTATCAAAAGTTATTAACATTTTAAAGATTGAAAACGTAGAATTTCAACAATTACCGTTGAAGCAAATTTACTTTTTAAGTATTTCCGTACTAGACTAGCACGGGTCAAACATTATAACAGAATCAAGAAATAAAATTAAAAAATACACTAACAGGTACTAAATAAGATAAAACAAGAAAATAAAACAAAGAAATCAGAAACCATTATTGTGAACGGGAATTGATTATTAGTACAGTTATTCTAACTCTACTTATACAAGGCATCACGGGACATACATAGGACTTATCCAGCAAGCATCAGCCGGTGTAAAAACTAAATATTTGAGTAGGGTAAAGAAGTAAACAAAGAATGACAATTTATTCTCTAGAAGACTAACACGACATCGTTATTACCTCAATGAAATTTGATTCCATAACAGGTGTCATTTTGAGTTGACAATTTTAACAATTATTATTTTCTTTTTTATAGCATCCAGCTTTAAAGTAACTGATTTTATAATGTGAAACCTCTATAGTGTATATTCTAAAGAGTTTCCATCTAATCAATTAATAAAATAATATACCACGTATGTACCTATGTATAATACTTAAATTAAAAAAATGGGTCATTTAATAATAATAATAATTGCAACGTGCGTTAATCTTTACTGATGCCGAAACAGTTATTTATTATTATTTATTATCAGTTATCTATGTAGGTATGTCTGTTTATTATTTATATTTGCGAACATTTTTTTAAAATTCAGAATTGTAAATTAAGTCAATGGCGCTAAGTGTATTAAAAATATGGAAAACCCGAATCCTTTTTTCTATGAGATTTTTCGAGGTATAGTTGAAACCCGGAGAGGACAACGTCTCTCAGGTCAGCTAGTGTTACATAAGACTCTAAATGAAGTCATACAGAGCGATACCACTCAAAACATTACACAGAAGATCCACACTGAAATACTCTGAACGTGCAAACGAAGAGTGACCTGAGTCAGCATCAGCCTATACTCGTTGCCTACTAAACGTAGGCCTCTCGTAGAGAACTCCACAGAGCCGAATCTTCGGCTTTCCTAATCCAATCACCACAACTGTCATTCGTAAGTCGTCACGTCACTCCACCTGGCAGGCGGGCGCCCTACACTATGTTTGCCTAGATGAAGTCTCCACTCGAGAACCCGTTTGCTCCTAGCCATGCCTTTAATGTATGTATGCATGAACAAGTCTTAGGCACTCACGTGTTCCATGTACAAGAGTATGTACCTTCTGTAGTGATTTGTGGCGTGTGTTCGGGTCTCAATACAATTAGCGCAGGATGGTCGTCGCACAATTAACCAGTGGCGCCCTCCGACGGCACCCACCAGTGACGGCCGACGCCCGGCTGATAGTTACGAGCTGTACTTTACGATATAGTCCACACCAGCGGCCTGTCTCTAGCCTTATTTATGCTATACGCAGTCTGGAGCCTTGCTCAATACCTACGTGTATAATACACACCATTTAATAAGAGCCTTGTGACTTGTGAGCCACACAACGCCTAATATGTGACTATAGTTATAGTGTATCACTAATTAATTATTTATATTATCAATCTGATCTAATAGTGATAATAGTGCGCGCGTGACTCATTGTGTGTTGTGTGTGTGTGTGTTTGTAACCGTACTAAATTACTTATATCAAATCGACAATAGATAAATGTCAGTCTTGTTGTTAGCCCGGAGTGATCGCAGAAGCGTGCGTGACGTCACCGACGCCGCCGAGCTAATGCCTCGCGAGTCGCGACACCAAACACCACCAATGAATCTGTGCCTCGGAAGCGATATTAAAATTCCCGACACGATCGGTAGCGACAGTCCCCCTGCACCGGACCAGGGGTGGGGGAGGGGAGGGGGTAGTCCCGACACGCGCGTGTATCTAAAGTGGCTCGATGTAATCTTGAGAGGTCGGAGACTGACGTCTGTCATATCAGTGAATAGGACACCGCCGCCGCCGCCGCCGCCTGGATACATCACCACGTACATACGCATAAAAGGTACACTGTTACAACTGCCTCTTGATCAGACCTATTCCCAATCTTAGGGCCTCTACTGGTAGGTACAGTATTTTACATGAAACGAACGCCGTCTGAATGTTATAAACCAGTAATTGGGTTTTACCCTAAGCCAGACTTCATAGATGAAGTCAAAAAAATCAGTAACAACGTGCCGTCCTGCCCGCGGTTGAATTCTTCCGTCACTAAAATAACTTAATATTATATTAATAATCTTAGCATAGAAAAAGCAATAAAATAATGTAAGCAATAGCTTGAACATTAATTAAACTCAATTTCAATTGTAACATCAGTGAAGCGCAACCGCCACCTATACCTTCACATGATTGTAATTTATTCAGAAACTAGTTATTTGAAAAGTACGAGTCAAGCAGGGCCGGGCCGAGCCGCGCCGAGTTTAATTAGCATTCCGTAATCAAAGTACGAGCGTGTGGCCGGCGACAACGGGAGAGTTCCTCGTTTGTACATGATTGTGACAAGTCACGGTTCATAAGATTACATTACATTACAGAAGACACATTACAAGCTGTACCGCGTGAATGGTTTGATTGCAACATCAGTTCAATAATTTTGTTTACTTATTTTAATTATTGTTACGGTGTAGGAATAGATGAGGCGCACTCACAAATAAAGCGTTGCCATCAACATGTAAATCAGTTGCGGTCATTAGCCGCCGCGTAATCTGTGTTCTTGTGCGTTTGAGTGTTGTGCACAAACATGGTACAGGTAAATGACGCGCGCACCTAATGAGGCGAGCACACCAGTTGTGATGACATCGCTGTACCTTCACGTAGTCACGTTGATCTTTTACATAGATTTAGATAAAGTACTGCTTCTTTTGTAATACAAATAATGTAGCAGTATTTGTAGTCTGCCAGAGACTTGTTGAACAAACCACGTCCTTGTGGGAAATGCATGTACAGAGCGGTTCACGTCACCCCATGAGTCACCAGCGGTGCGGCACGATGTACACGAAATGCTTTATTCGTTACTTTAGGCGAAGCAATTGTTGCTTATCCAAAATATATTCCAGAAAAGATTGTTCTTTCGTTAATTTTGCTTATGGTCTACAAAAACAAAATAAATGGCGTGTTGTGAGATCCCGCGGGAAAAGTAACGACTTATGTAAATGAGCGATAATGTTATAACACGAAAAATTGCTAATGGCGGCCGGAAATGTATGCAATCAGCATAATAACGAGCCGAACGGCCGGCTAACACGAGTCTTGCCACAATAGCTAAGTGGTTGTTACAGCGTCCACGTCTGTGTACACGCGCCGCGCCGCGGAGCTGCCCACTGTCCGCGTTGTGATGATATCTGGTGGTCGCCTCTACGAGCAGGCGACCACCAAACATTCACCAATTATTTTCGTCACGCTGAGTTTAGTGTATATTAAAGCATTAAGACGCTGCTCTGTGCTGTTTAATGCTCACCGCCATTGGCGCCGGCATTATATCACTTCGTGCAGCCACTCACTCGGACACTAATCCAACTAATATTTTAAATGCGCGAAAGTTTATGAGAATGGGTGGATATTTGTTACTCTTTCACGCTAGAACGCCTGAACGGATCTGGATAAAACTTGGCACAGATATAGAGTATAGTCTAGGGATAACACATGGGCTTCTTTTTATCTAGGTTAGACCCAATTCTGAAGTCCACGCAGACGACGTCGTGGGCAGACACTAGTCAGTGTTTATGTATGTACGCAGTGACAGCTCGAGTGTGGTCAGACATCAGTGTGGACACACCGCGTCGACGGGGGCGAGCGCCCGCGCCACCGACCACGTGATAATCGTGAACAAACGCAATATAAAGGTTAAATGAACTGTCCTGTCAGGAGGTGGAGCCCGGCCGCCAGCTCAACTAAGATGTATAACGAATTATACAAAGCGTGGCGCCGCGCGCCGCCCGACCTCATGAATACCTAACAGATGTTATCACCGCGCCTCGTTATTACTTAATTCTTTACAATTTTTTAGATTTCTCCCTCTCCCTCTCTGTCCTGCCCACTCCAATCAGGCGGACTTCACATCTGATTAACATTGATTACATTATCACCTTTCATTTGACAATTCCGGTCACGACCCACAGACTACATTTTAATTTTAAAACATTTTTACAATTATTTTTTTACCATTTTACTTATACTTTATTATAAAATGGTAAAAAAGCTGAATCTGTACATGGAAGATATTAAAAAAAAAAAGTGGGTAGGGTAGGTATATAAAAGTTTCCGAACCCTTCAATGTGATTTTTTAAATTCTTGTGTGTATGTTACGGGTTGGCGCAATAAATACTGAATAGATTTAAATTTTGTCATCAATGTTAGAAAGTATATGCTCCAACTTAAAAACTGGTGAACTTCTTATCTCCATTAATTAAAGGGATCCTGAGATACAGCTTGACCTCTCTGATATATACAGACCCATACAAAGAAGAGATCATCAATGTTGGTTCTTTTTACTCTTAATATATAGCTTCATGTGAAAGCTAGTTTTACATAAATATTAGATGTGCGTTGTTCTCATGATGCAGTTTTTAATTAGGCACACGTAGATATGTTCGAAACCGTACCGTTATTGCAACATACTAGCTAGACGATAATAATCATTCCCGAGTTACACGTTTGATACCTACGTAGCTCGTAGAACTCAGAGCTACGGTCGTAGCCTCGGTGGCGTAGCATAAATACGCTACAGCATACACTTTCTTCTACGTCGCTGTAGCTAGCTGCTACGGTGTGTGCTACGCCGTAGCTGTTCGTAGCCGTAGTAGCTACGACGTCGTAGCCGTAGCAATACAATATTTAAATACAATAAATATTAAGATATAAAATTATTAATGAATAGTGCAGGCTACATATAGTTAAAAAAATATCAACATCTCCCTCTCTCGTACTGAGCTGTGCTGTGGTCAACAATCGTCTATTTATAATTTATGTGTACATAATAGAATGCAATAAAGAATTGATTAAATTTGGAAATGTTATCCTAAATGACAAGTCTACACGACGAAGCTTCGTGTGTCCAACTCTCTGTCGAGCAACTAGAATGTTATCCATCGCATTTTACAACAAAGTCCGACACTGCAGACTAACTGGCGCTGTCCGCACGAATGCGTGTATGTGTGCGCATGTGTGTAACAATGCGTCGCACAAGGATCGATATACACACGTCCAACACGTGTATACACAACAGAAGCTCCACTAAGCTCAGAGTACATTAAGAACTCTGAAGTCTGTTAATTCAACATATTACTTAATACTTGTACAACACACCTGGCCTCTACAGTTTAATAACAAACACACAATTTCTCAGTAAGTACCATGACCTTGTGCTTGTGCAGCTTTGGCACCTCGTGACGATATTTGAAATAATACAATTCATAAAAAAATGTTTTGATGCAATAATGTGACTAGCTGCAAATGCAATAGCTGCGCGGTATTTACCTTTACCGTAGACTCGGTCTAGATTTCTAAATTTAGAGTGAACCTTCTGACCATTAAATTCTATGCTATAACACGCCGCACAAACACAGCGAAGTGCATCGTCCACACACACACACACACACAAAGCACTCACACACACAGGCACAGGTGTGGAGACAGTCGTCGCAGAGATTTGATTTATTTTACACTTGGTGCTCTAAGTCTATTTGTTATAAGCTTCTTGTGTAAGTCTAATGATTAATTTTTTTGTGTGATGATAATTTATTAACGCTCATTATCATTAAACAAAGTACTAGGCTACAGTTCAACAAATAATTTCAATCTAGAAACTGTTCCGATACATAAGCGTACGCAATGTTGTTATTTTAGCAAATTGTTATTTTAGATGTTTTCAATTATACCAAATTAATGAAAACAGCCGACTATCGTGTCTGTATCTTTTATGTGCAGCGATGCTAGATCGAACAAAAGGAACTTGTTCCAACTTAGTTATTTAAGCAGTTTTTCTGTTCGCGAGTTCCGTGCCGCGCCCGTGTGAGCCGTGTGAGCTCAGCAGCGGCTCTTAACCTGCTGCAGTATTGACCTGAACGCCACTCTTTGTTCAGTCTCTGTGTTGAGACATTTTTTCTATCTATACACACAATACTATTGAAATGTGCGCAAATATCGTGAGCACACGGGAATATCGTTAATGTGGATATGAGGCCACAAGCGTAAGCATTTCTTAGAGGTCGAGTTTTGTCGAGAGGCCGACATTGTTTGATTAGGCAGGTCACACATCAAACACAATGCTCTGAAACTGTGAAATTCCTTCGTAAGGAATCACATTTCGTCGGCATTACACGTGAAGAGCGCTAGCTGGTGCTAGGAGAACAGATATCGAGTTCCTTATGACATAAGGGGGGCGATATTTCCACAACAAAGCAATCTGTGAGTGTGACGACACCGACGCGTGTACTGGGACAGACGTATTTGGACGACGGTTTTTATATGTCGTGATTACTGTCTGCGAGCACGAGCGCACATGAGCTCGCTGCAATTGTTGCAATCACATACGTGAGTTAGTGTGAGTTTAGTGAGATTGTTACGTTCGGTCGCGCCACTCGGAATTACTCCGGTATATGTACGTTTATTAACAAAGGCGACGCCTGCAGCGTGTCCGCCCGGCTACGATGCCAACGAGCAGCGTTCAACTCGGGGCTTCATATAAGTTACGCAGAACTCCTCATATGTTTGCATTCAATCTAAGTACTACAATCTAAATTAATGATTATCGGCTTCTATAATTTATTTCATAATAAATTGAAGCAATAGTAAAGAAAATATAAGAGAAATTACAGTAAGCCAACACAGAGTAGAACCTAGCCTTAAATCACTTGTACGGAACACTAACACAACCAATATTCTAATATTACGGAAATATTGCAGCACTTCACAAAAAATATTATGATATAGTGTAGAACATTTCCGAACAGCCGACAAATAAGTGAGCCCTCGACGATAATCTATGTATGACAGCTACGTACGGTGTGTGTGTGTGTGTGTGTGCAGGCGGAGGGTCGCGTCTTGTGAGGCGCGCGGACGCCTCGCCACCTCAATACATCTGTCTGTGCCAGCGTGCCCCACACTGAACTGAAGTACTCTTCTGTATTACTTCTGCTATACTAAGGATCGCAGGATCGATTACCTCATGAAAAAAGTTAAATCTTTAGTAGTAAACCTAATTTCTACCTGACCTGAGAATCAAACTCGGGACCGCCCGACAGACGCTTAAGGTATATGCAGCCCATATCACTCATGCGTAAGGCTTCACTTACCCAATACTCTTATCTATCGTATTCCGTGATGCAGACAGCGGCGGCGGTGGCGCTGCCCAACCATTGAATATATAAACCACGGCGTAATAAAAATAATGCGTTCATCCAGCTGCCTTCCGTATCGGCGGGGGGACGGGTGTAGAACAACGCAGCGCGAGAGCCGGTGAGAGACGCGGTGCCGCCCGTTACGGAACAACACTGATCGCTCCGCTGCGCCGATTACACGCGAATACCGCGCGTTTGTTGTCGATGGCATCCACTCATTTGGATCCTTAACGCTGAAGCTTGTACAGTACGGCATCAAACAAAGTGGCTGGTAATCGTACACGTCACACATCATGTTAGTATACTACAATAGTTTGTTTCATGACGGTGTTCCTTTATTGTGATGACATCGGGAGTGCTGTCCGGGCGCGTCTCACTCTGTCCAATGTGTTACATACAATACACACCAATATATTACAACTACATCGTCTACAAGTTACGTGTCGTCACGCGCCCGCGATCACATTGTTTATTTGCTGATGATTTATTAAATAATCGTTAAATAAACTTACACTTTATGTTTAATTGTTATATTTCGACCTCAGTTTGTAACGAACGCACTCCATTCCGGACTCCGGACCGGATAAGCATCAGAATAGAATAATATCGGGTTTTAAGAGCTTGCCTTCTCTACGGCGTCATGGAACGACTCGCGTAGGGATCCAGCGGTGGCTCGGCGGCTATAAAGTCGCGGAGTCGCGGCGTGCCGCCTGCTATGCTAATGCGAGCCTTAGGGAATACTTATGTAGCGTACGTACTCAATCCAAATAGCTGAAATCTCAATGTTACGTTTTATCGCAAATCGTATCGAGCGCCGCCCGGTCTGTGCGACCTCTTTATTTTGGAGGTTGGGCGAAATGAATTCACAGAGTTTCGACGTGAATAAAATAATGTGCAGTGACACAATAAGATATTAGCATCGACGTAAATGTGTGATTGGTAGGAAAAACCCACGTGGGAACAAGTGAAGGCGCGCGCGCGCCGCCCACACGAGCTCATTATTTATACAACGCACTGACGACGGACGCCGCCGAACATCACCACAGCGGAAACGGGAACACATCACACACCTACCTACTGTATATACCTACATTTTAACTTAACAAACAATTGGCAATACACAACATTAAATAGGTTCGCAGAAAAGAAGGAGACGCTCTCGAAACTGACACAGATATCTGTATTGCAAGTGTTAAAAGTAGCACACTTACACTTGAAATAAGTGCAACGATATACCTATGTACACATGTGGCGCTACGAGCTACGCACTAACTCGAGTTATTAACTAGATATATGGACAATCGATGGTAGAGTTTACTAAATAATATGTCTAGTGTCTAGCGCCTTATCAGGAGTAGGTCAAGCTGCAAGGAAATACAGAGAATACCTACCTACTTTATGTCTCACCGAGGAATAATAGCTTGGCCGGAGCAATTACCATAAACCCTTTACTTGTTACCGTAACTTAATAAATAATTGTTGGTACACATTTTGGTGTTATAGTACAGACGTACTTAGGTATATACAACACAAATTAGTGTTTGGTAGGCGAGCGAGGCGGCACGAGGCGCCCGGCGAGGCCGCCTCCGTGAGCGCTTCACTTAGCTTTTTGTATAATTAACTTAAGACTGGCTGCTCAGTGTGCTCACAAACATTTATTACAAACGTTGTCCGTCTCAATTATAAATAGAAATAATCGTCTTCCAAATAGATATAATTTACAACAGTGATAATGTCTTATTTGTATGGGTCTGCATACATCAGAGAGCTCAAGCTGCAGGTATCTCAGGGTCTGTTCAATTAATTGAGATATGAAGCACCCACACCATTTTTATAGTTGGATTATAATTAGGTATTATGTTTTCTAACAGTGATAAACAAATTAAAATCTATTCATTGGTTCTTGCTCTAATATACCTACAGACAAGGATTCAAAATCATATTTTTGGATTTGGAAACGTTTTTATACTCTAACCCACTTGTTTGTTTTTACATCTTCAAGGTCCTACTGCCACAGCTTTTTTAAGATTTTATAATAGTAAAGATACTTAACACCTCTTACTAAAAACATCACACATAATTATGATTAAACAAATAAGAATTATACTTAAATCCGATCTTGATAAGAGCCTAATTAATATGAAGCTCTGTTTAAAATACTTGTTAAGCGAACAACCCTACATAAAATACTTGAGCAAATTGTAGAAAATACATAAAGCAAGTAAAATGTTTGCTCGTTATAGAAACAGCAAACACCAGCATGAGTCCCGTCTCGTGGGGTTCACGTAAAGCTTTTGTAATTAAATCTCTCCATTAATTTGATGGCAACATAACTCGGATTATATGAGTATGCGCCACGGGGTGTGGCGGAGTGTGGCGGAGTGTGGCGGAGTGTGGCGGCGTGTGGCGGAGTGTGGCGGCGTGTGGCGGCGTGTGGCCATTGCTTATTGTTTAAATAGGTTAATGAGGCCGCCACGTTTTATGTAATAAGTAAAAATCTAGGTATTATGAGGTGGCAGATATCAGTCATCTATTTCTAGTAATTGTGATCGAAATTATTTACAAAAGTGACGTAATCTAATCATTATGATAGCTAGTAAGTAATATGAAACTTACCTGTGAGGAAAGTGAAGCAGAGGAGCGTAGAGAGAAGGGTGCGCGTGCGGCGCGCTGGGCGCGGCCACGTCGTGGCCAGCCTATAGGCGCGCGCCATGCTGAGGTGCGGGGCGGGGCCGGCGCAGAGGGAGAGGGAGGGGGCAGGGAAGACGCTCGCGCGGGCGGGCGACACAGAGGGCCGGCGGCGGGCGGCGGCGGCGGGAGCGACTCGTGCGCAACGCTCATCTCCACGGACGCTGCATCTACAACAAAATAATACTACACTTTAGGCACAGCACATACATTCTAGTACAACCTTGGAGTATATGCGAAACCCGAGACATGTGTCTAGTATTTTTATATAAAGAATCTATGTACAAAATGTCAAAACTGTATCAGCTTGTTATGTTACCTGGTTGTCCGTACAAAAACATGCTCAGCGCGTGTTTTTACCCCCACCCCGCTGGGCGCCCGCGCTTAGTGTCGCTATGACCGCTATGATTGCAGAAAGATACTTAGTGGCACTCGATGTCCACTTGTACTTAACATTTTTTTAATATTTTAGGGACAAAATATAACATGGTGTAAAAATTATTGGAATCGATTCAGTTACTTATTCTGAACAAACTTTATTCAGGTTTCGCATATATTAAGTAGTGTACTAAAAATAAGGTTGTATTGGGTATTGATTACATGCGTCCCGTCGAACTTATACTTGACAATGTACAGTCACGAGCATCAATATAGTATACACTTACTAAAATTCGAAAGCGTTTTTTTATGAAATGACGATTGCAAACTTTGAGATAATAACAATATCATTAAAGCATTGGTTCGAAAATACTATGTTCATTACATCATAAAATTTCAATTAATGCATTAAGAGAAAATCGCTTTTGTTTGCCAAGTCTATATCTAATTATTTTATGTCAGCTGCCATTCACCCACTTAATATCGAAGAATATGTTCTAAAATTATCAACACGGTTTTTAATATTTTATACATAGCCCATACCTATCAACTTAGATCAAATGATTCATGTTGAGTACCTGATATAAGTAATAGAGCTATCTGATATATCGCATCACGAGGGCTCCAATATTATTATACTGGCGATATTCGTATATCGAGTTGAGTTAGTTTCCGGCGAGTGCGGGTGCGGGCGAGCGGGCGAGCGGGCGCTCCGCACCGCAACATAACAATAACAGAAGGCAGATGCGGAACCAATCACCAGTTCACCACACCGTAAGGGTGAACAACAGTTACTAAGAATATTACAATTTACTTCGACTGCTGTGTTTCTGTAATTACCTATTGGATTTTATCATAAACTGCCTTGAGGATAGAATTGCCTCCGGGAACTGTCTCGTTAGGAGGTACCTACACTACTCGTATTTTATTACTTGTATTGGCGGGTACCTGCCTTACGATTTCTTTCTTTCTTCTTTCTTATTATTGGACGAAACGGTGGTAAATTTCTACCTACACTTAAGGTTTTGGGTTTGATTTCCAGGTCAAAAAGCAATTTTACAATGAGTTTCATGAAATTTTCTGTAGCAGTTCGTAGTTTGGATTTCTGCGTAGGTAATGGCAATAGGTTCACTCCCCCACGTAAAAAGGACTTAACACACCAGCGAAATGTGGGTGTACATTAGTACAATTCTGCCTTCTCTTCACGGAACACAGGCTTAATGATTTATTATAAAAATCAAGGAAATAATTAATTTTCCTTCAAGTAATTAAGTAAGTACCTAAATAGTTCAGACTTCACTTCATACAAAATAATTTATATTTTGTATGAAGTGTTTCAATTAGCTGAACTCACAGCGAGCTTGTCAGTTCCCAGTACGTGGTAGACCTTCCGTGCTGTATTTAGGGTTAAGTGGACTACGCCGGGATGAATGGGGACTTGGGGATGCGCGTGTGCGGCGGAGGCGGGGGAGAGGGGGGCAGGCGGCGGGATAGGGGATGCCTGCTGATCGTATTTCCGCGGATCGAGTGGAAGGAAATGTTTAGCGAGCTTCTTCCGCTCGGCTGCGGTGCGCGGCACACAATCGGCAAATCGCAATAGTATCTACATTCCTAACGTGTTTGTTAATACCTAAAGCCCTAGCTCAAAGAGCCCTTAAGGATCTAAGCGTTGAGAAAACCATCAAGTCCTGGACGGAAGAGATAGAAGAGCGATACGTAAACCTGTTGACGCTATGAAGTGAATGCAGATCGCTAATACACAAGCATACTGCACATCAAGGGAAACACACCTTAAGCCAGAACAAGATAAAAGACACCATTAAGAAAATCTTGCGGTTCATAATAGCTACAGGATTCAGCGGTGAACTCTGTAACTCAATGAGTGGCGATCACAATAGACCGTTTGCGGTCGCAGTGATATTATAGCCGCAAGCAAACAATAATAAAAAAGTATTTATTGACTGACAGAGAATCAAACATGTTGTCAAACGGTGATATGTTTTCTCGGACTTATTGTGTTCGGTATAATCGCCGCGCGCCGCGGGCAGTCGTGCGCCCAGCGCGGCAGCCGTGCGTCCTCCGATAGATATGATTAATGCTCATGGATCCAACAGACCAAACATTTTTCATTGTCAGCTCCAAACCGAAACTCTCGCACACAACAATGGGCGAACTGTCGTCCAACAATCGACCTAAAGTTTTATGAAAACGTACGTTTTCGGGGAAGTGGATCGTAAGCGACCCTCCCTTATTTTAAATGACGAATGACCACCGATCGTAAGTGTTGCAGAGTGACAGCTCATACGACTCTGTGACGCCGAAAACATTGCTTACTTGCTTAGCGCATTGTAACACTTGAATTTGGTGTTTGAGAAGTTTGAATGAGCGTTCAGGTGAGCGCGGCCGCCAAAGAACAAAGATCCAAGCTATTATATCTGAACTTTGCTCGTAAACACACATTCACAGCGCTTCATTCTCTCCTTCGTGTTTATCGAAATTTCATTATTCACTCGATGACTTGATGTTCGAAGGTTTTCCTAAGTAATAAGCAATTTAACTGTAATTGTTTCACAGGATTGCTTCCTTTGAAACTTTTCATTTTAATTAATTTAACAGGAATGCTGTCTTTTTACTTAATTTTCATTGAGATGTTCTTTTCCAAAATTCCCTGTTTTATGTTCGCCTAGGTACATCACCCGTTTGTTTAAAATAAGAAAAAATTGTATGAGTAGAATTTAGATAAAGATCGGCTTACTTAGTTAGCTGAAGAAGATATTCATCCCGGATTCTTCTCCATACCGATCACATTTTTGGAACCGTGCATGTGTTCAACTAGACGTTTCATAAACGCTTGTAAAATCTTACTTGAATTACAAACATTTGTACTGGAATACTCGTGTCTCTCGTGGTCACCACATTATCGCACATCGTTCTTTTGCTCAATATCGTGCACCACGGGATTGGTTTGTTAGTTATATTTTCGCAACTTCCTGGTGACAAGGGTGGAACTGGAAGGGAGCGGGGGGCTACAAGGGTGCTTGCTCTTGATAAATGTCAACGACAAATTCGCTCAAGAAAAATTCCAGCAATAACAAGTTGCGACAAGCTTATATTAGCAATTTATCTTTGAACTTTGCAGTTTTATTGCTTCGCTCCAACTTTCGCTTCCACCCCGAGCTATTCGTATGTATTGTTTCACCGCGGGCGCGCACTGTGCACCGCCGATGTCTCCGTCCACTAATCGTAAAGTTGTAGGTACGTAAATATGTTGTAGATCGCGCCACACGCACGGTTGCGAACAGCGCGACCACCGCGCATCTCCCACCTCTGAGCGACTCTAATTGCCTGCGTATTATTATTCAGATTTTGTATACCTAGTTAACTGGCACATTTATTAGTGGTTCTAGTGGTTGTAAGCTAGACTGCTACGCTAGAGGTCCTGGGTCCAATTCCCAGGGTCGAACAAAGTTATTCAGTACATTTTCTCAAGTAGGAAATTCTCAATAGTAGCTCGGAGCTTTGTGTTGTGGCTGATTGATAGCAATAGGCTCATCCCCCTTACAATTGTACACACACAGTTCCTTGATTTCTAAATTAAAACTTTCGGGGAATATAGGCGTGATGCGTCTACTTAACGTATAGTTATGGTATAAAATGATATTGTATACGGTGGCACTGCTAATGCTATAGTAATCTATTTCACCGAGTGTCACATAATTTAACTAACCCAGATGGTTGGTTAAATTATCGTTAACTGAGCAATCTATGTTCTTCTCTTACACCTACCTACGAGAGTCTGGCTTACGCGACATTCCAAGTGCCTCGTTCACTTAAGTTTTTTAAAGTCTCCACCGGTAGGAACAATGTAGAAATAAAATCTCATTTACCTCTATGTAAATAACTAGATACGCATGAAAAGTATAAATAAAGATAAAAACAATACTTGCCGGTTAGATCCTAAATAGGTATTAGTAACCAACAAACTTGTAGCTCGTAACGAGAATGATTTGTGATAGCAATCTCCAGTTTCAAATCAAATGTGACCCAAGTTGACATTCCCCGTAACATTCCCATCGAGTGAAAACTTAGATGAACATCCAACCAATCCCGGTAATATAGTCGGGCGGATAGTGGATAGTAGATGGTAGACCACGTTCAATACACAAACCCATTTGCGTCGCAGTGTCCAGTGCTCGGGGACCGCACACATTTCTATCTGTATGGACACGTTTCCTTCAAAGGCTCGTTGTCTTAAATTCATGTTCACGGAGACCAGGCTCTGTGATGTTATTGTTGGTGTCGACTGTGATTCAATGGATACTGGAGCACTCAGTAGGACCGCCGTACAGCGGTACAGGTCACAACAACAATATCTACTTTTGATAAAAGCCGTACGTACTCAGGAGAACCATCAATTACCGGAGTGTATTCATCAATAAGATTAACTACCAATAGGTATTTAATCTAAGCACCTAATTACTAAAATATGCAAGTAATGTACCTAAACTGTTATATAAATATATAGTGTTTCCTAGTTGCGTCTGTGTCTCCCTTTTCTTTCTCAAAATATTTTCTAAGTTATCTTCAAGTTCAGTGTTTGGCTAATCCTGACAGTTGCCAGGATAGGAATCAGAAAAAAAAAAACAATGATGCATTGAAATAAACGTGTGTTTTATACGTAACAAAAGAGTCGTGCGTACTTCACAACGTGGACTCATTTCAGTTACAGGCCTAGCTGACTCTTATGATTAAACAGAATGATCACCTTGAAGGTTACAGGGTGCTTGATTTATATAGACTGTTCAGTGCCAAAATAATTATGTCTTAATAAGGATTGACTTGTGTTTTATTTCATTCAGGATTATATACAATGACGTAATAATGCATTGATGATGATAATTAATGCTAACAGCTGACTATACAACAAAGCAGTAAAGTGGATCATTATCTTTTTGTGATTTTTTTGCATTTTTCATGCTAAGATTTTAAAGTTATTTTAGTGAAGGAAAAATTCGACTCGCAGGCAGGATTCAAACCTGCGTCTTCTGGCTAGGTACGCCAGACGCTATGACCTCTAAGCCACCGTGAGTCCTACCTGCCATGTCGAAATTTGCCTTCACATGCTGAACTTACGTCTTAAAGGTGACGTCAGTAACATCTATTGAAAGACAAGTTACTTTGCCTCTCAACCGATCATTATGTTCACTGACTAGGTATTGTGCACAGCACAGTTAGTTTCAAACAGTTGATGCTATCATCATGAACCCCATGTCCTGTTCCACTGCTGGGCGTGAGTCTCTTTTCTAAAAGGGGTTTCGGCCACACAAGAAAGCCTCTGAGGCAGGCACAGCTTCTTTAAGATTTTTACCTTGTTTAAGCGAGTGATCATTCATTATGGGGAGTTCATTACTGTAATTACCATATTGTATTAGTCACTGAAAGAACCTATTTAAATAAAATTCTTACTCAGTATAAGTAAATAAGTTAACTTAGGTCAGGTTTACTTAATAAAGTCATCAAAAACAAATCAACGGAAAAACATGTTGTTCAAATCTTAGTAGGTGGGTAACCTAGGTACCTATAAAGTCGCCGTATCCCAGTGCGCGCAAGCAAACTACCCACATGTTCTACAACACCTGTCAAATCCTTTTAGATGTTCACTTGTGTAGGCTTCCTCACGAAGTTTTCCTTCATATTTAAAGCTAACGATAATTCATTTCTGATCCTGACCTTATCTCAAGTGAATAGATTATTTGATATCTAAATGGGAACAGTGGGTAAAAGGAAAAATGTTTTCTGTCCAAAAAATGTTTTCTGACTTTCATCAAAAACTAACTTCAAATTAAGTGTGATGTATCGCCAGAGGTGTGTTCACATCACTGTAACACTGTTTTGTCCTGGTGTGACACTCACCGTTGTCGGACGCGGAGCCGAGTGACACTGAACACACACACACGAGGCGTCCACTCCCGCCGGGCGCCGCGACGAAACTGACTGAAGCCCCCGCCCTGCCGCCCGCCAATCGCCGCGCCTTCCCCTGCGGGCTCCCCACTTCCCCCACCCCGCATCCCGCACCCTTTGCCGCTCCACACCACGCACAAAGAGGGGATCAGCCTCTCCCGATACCGATGATATTCCCGATGCCATGAAACAATGAACCAAGCCACTGAGCTATACAAAATGGACAAAGCAATAGGTAAGTATTTAGAGGACGTAAATCAATTTATGATAATATAACAATAAACAATAACAATTTTATAATATGAACTATACCTAGTTATTGTGATCATCGAAAGTGGCATTTGCAGACCTCCCTGTACTATCGAGAGTTGCATAAGCAGCTGCAGCTGTATAGTGCATAAGACAGACAGCGCAGGGTACTCAAGAGTCCGGTACAAGGAGGTTGCATAATTATGAAATTGACCGGTATATTATAAATAAACAATCATGACAG
This sequence comes from Acronicta leporina, assembly GCA_947256265.1. Lineage (NCBI taxonomy): Eukaryota > Metazoa > Arthropoda > Insecta > Lepidoptera > Noctuidae > Acronicta > Acronicta leporina. The sequence goes on from OX366537.1 coordinate 9,695,212, forward strand.
AAGTAGAACTGTCTAGTCTGGGAGAGTCTTTAACAGACTCCGTCTGTATTAGGACTTCGCTCCATAAAAGATTAAACTTAAATTTGAACTATAAACATAATTTTAATAAACGCCTCCCGTAGGAATTAGGTCCTATAGTAGCTATTTAATGTAAGAGCGACACCTCGTTTGCAATACAATCACGTAACTTTGAACAGGGCCACGTTGAAATGACAGTAGTAGCCTTCACCCATAAGTTGTATGACGGATGACATTGCGCGGATGTCGGCGTGACGAGGAATTACACGCGCTAATTGATGGTCACCGTGCGATTATACGATCCCGACACTCACTCCCCTATAGGAACACACGCACAGAAGTGGCACTCCGTAGTACCTACTTAACATAATCCTCCTCCTCACGGTACCGCCGCCTTCTTCATTGGGGTATAGGGAAAAATACCTTAGACGGAACCGGAACATTAATTATGTTAACATCGAAGTTCCAGCTTTCCAAGTATTAATCTAGTTGGGCTAGATGAATACTTGAAAAGCTGGAACTTCGATGTTTTAGAGTAAAATGCAATTTACTCGCACGATCTACTATCATTAGTTTAAATTATTACAATTGCATGACTCAATTCCATGGCGATTCCATTTCTTCTCCCAAGACTCACTCCCGTATTTGTAGTCAGTAGCTATACCTAGTGATGGTGCCACGTACAGTACGTGCACCGTATCAGTGTTCATGTTCAGTGCTGCTATAACATCACAGCAGTAGCTCTTCTGCTTACTAGTATTCGTTGTGGTAATAGCGGTGCGCACGCGTCTATTGTGATGTAAATGCGCGTGTGATATATACACGGCAGCGGCCGCTCTCCGGGCACTCGCTTCCTCGCACTGTCGTACCCTCTGCCTGCACCGCACCGCACCCGAGCATCCTGGACTCAACTGTTCTGTGTGCGTGTCCGTGTGCACGTGTGTACTGCGTGATGTCGCGCTGCTCGTGTGCCGCGCTGCTGGCGACGCTGGTGCTGCTGCTAATGCTTGTGAGTTAAATCTCCCTTATCTACTAGTTACGTCCTCGCCATTGAGGCATTCAGACCACCGCCATAGACAGGCACTACCTGGCTGTACACGATAAATACACCTCAAATCAACGAAACAACATTTTGTGCAGCTGACTTTATATGCGAAATTTTGAATATAATGTGAGTTGTCAAATTGTCAGTAAAATATTATATTGTTCGCTTAAGTACTATTATACTGATCATTCTTCTATTATTGTAGTTACTACCATCTTCTAGTTTTGAGTCTGTCTTATCTGTTTAAATAAATAGATTGACTTGGCCATCGCATGGAAACACAATGTAGCCCACCAGTAATACATCTTATATTAATTAGATTGTTAAGTGCGATTGCCAAGAAAATCTATCTAAATAAAACGTAAAAGATTTTGAATATTGACACCGACTTAGTATTACATGGATCTCACAACTTTTTACGATAGAAGAACTGAGTTGCGAGACTTGGGTTTTTTACGAGTTATGTTTTTAGTGGCATAACTATTTACTCAACTTATTTCCATTATTAAGTCGCCGTTTTCAATATTCGTAGTCGCTCACAGTCTATCGCCTACTTAGTATTTCAGGAGTAAATAACGGGTATGCAGAATTACAACTAAAAATAGTTTTAGTTCTGTATACCCCTGTAATAAAAATCTAGATGAAATTGTACTACTGTGACAGCAATAGCAAGCCCTGCGTACTTTGTAAGCATTCACTGTTCTTTGTAACCGTCCAATTCAACAACAGATTTTTGTTGTTGAAAATGTGCGTTGTTCGAGCGTGTGTTGATGTGACTTGTCGACTGTCGTGTATGCACGTGCAGAGGTGCGGGCCGGCGCGCGCGGAGCCAATGCCGGGCCCGGAGCCGGCGCCGGAGCCGGGGCCGGAGCCGGAGCCGGAGCCGCTGTTCGGGCTGCTCAACCTGCTCACTGCCAGGTACGTACCACACCACAATACACATCACACCTGCTTTGTGTAACCACATAACTTGTATAACTTGTGTTTCAATAAAATAACTTTATAATTTATTAAATTTACATTATTAAATCACCAAAAAGGTAACAAAAATATATACCTTCCTTTTTTATAAAGTTACTAGCTTCTGCCCGCGACTTCGTCCGCGTAGCGTGATGATATATAGCCTACCTCAATAAATGGGCTATCTTACACTGAAAGAACTTTTCAAATCGGACCAGTAAGAAAGAAAGAAACCTACTCTATGTCTATCTAGGCGACGAACCATGTACGCTAATTTGAAACGTTCGAAAGGTTCGAAACGTCGGGAATTAAATATTTTCAATACAACGCGATAAAATCCGTAAAAAGTAGTTTCATTTCAATGTGTAATATTCGCGTAAGTGTCAGAAATCAGCATGCATGCTACATTAATATATTGGGCAGTTTTTAATTGAGATTGTTGATGCAAAAATTTAATTTCAGGAGTGATCCAATGCGGTGGTATATTTGTTCTTGTATTTTAAAACAGGGCATAAATTTACCTCATTCAGGTCATTTGGAAAATCCCGTTATATGCACGTATTGCATTTAAAAATTGTCTAGACTTGGGATGTTGTCTAGTTATAAGCGATTTGAGTGGTTCAGGGGGCTCCTGCAGAGGTTCCAACTTAACTTTTCCCGCTGAGCAACATAAACCTTTAGGCTCTTCTCTTCATTTTAATGCTCTACAATACATAAATATATCTGTCATACGACCTATTGAAGCGTATTCCTCGTAATTTATATTGATAGTATAGCAAAAGCCAAAAAAAAAGAGCTCACCCCTAGGAAAATCCTGCAGTTCATAGTAGCTGCAGGATTCAGCGGTGAACTCTAACTCAAAGAGTGGCGATCACAATAGACCATTTTCGGTCGCAGTGACATTATAGCCGCAAGCAAACAATAAAAAAAAAATAGCAAAAGCCACTCATACATTTTTCAGTCCACGGCTGTGGTACCTCATCAATGCTATCGTAAACCGGAGACGCATCTATTTCTGTTTCTGATATTGTCATTCTTGTCAGCGCATGTCTAATTAGATCTCCAGTCAGTCTTTCAGCTCGTTGCTCAGCACTTTCTTCACGGCGCACCTCATTGATTCTGTCGCGTTCAGTACGTGCATTATCCAATACCTGTTCGCGCATTCTCACATAATGTTCTCTGGCACTTTCGAGTCGGGATTCACGCTGCTCATGATTCTAGAGAACGGTTATGTGCGGGATGTGTACGATCCAAGGCTAAACGTATAAGATGGACGCTATCAGACTCCGTAGTTCTAGTAGCAGCTTGACGATCTCTCTGCGAGTTGAGGCGGGTCTGACGCTCTGGTGAATTTTCCATTGACCTGAAATTCGCGTGGTTGTTACGATCTGCAGTCAAACGGGCAGCGCGCTCTTCACTACTCTCTGCGGCTCTCTCTGCACGTTGACGATTTCGTTGAGAGATGAGCCTCATCTCACGCGCTTGTGAGTTTTCCTCGGTCCTGGAATTTTCTTGTCGCACACGATCTCTCGCCAACCGCGATTCATACTCACCTCCTGTTTCTAAAGATCTAGTCAATGCTTGACGATTTCTTTGTATTACAAGGCGGTCCTGGTATGATGTATGGATTGACTTTCGTTACTCCTATGTAAACGCATTGTTTTTGCGTTTCTTGAAATAGATGAAAGACCAGGTCTTTTCCTAAATGGCATGTTTGAGTATTCAACTGAAACTTAATTACCAACTTCCTTAAAGAAACGGTACATATGCTAGTTTTTTATACTTTGACAAATTCCTGTCATTATGTCATACTAAAGAACGTTAGCTATTCAGCACACGACTTTGTATTAAAAAAATAAGAAATTTGGATTGGTGTTCCAATTTATCTTTGATGCCTCAAGAACATAAATCTATTTTTTTAACTTAAGAATCATGGCAACATTTGTATATTAATAAATCAAATGTTTACTGCGGAGATTTGATCATTATACATTCAACCTATCATTTAGTAAATTGTGTGTATTCGGAGAACCTCAACATCGCCATCTATCAAGCTAAAGAGTATTGTGACTCAAAACAAAACTATTAAACCATTCAAAACCTTTAAAAACCACGCCAGCCATTTTCATGATTATTACGTAAACCTATGTATATAACATAACATACCATAACGCCTGTATTCTCCGAAGGGTTAGGCAGAGGCGTACTAATGTTCACCCGCAGTTCGCCAGGATGTTTAGGTCCCATGTAATAGGGGGCGAGCCTATTGCCACTAACCGGGCACAAATTCCTAACTCCGAGCTGCTACTGGGAATTTCATAGCAAAACCCAATAACACTTTTCTCGACCTGGGAATCGAACTCGAGCGTAGCAGTCGCACTCAGGATCACTTGGCTAATGAGGCAGTTATGAGGCTAATGAGAACTTATGTATACTACTATAATTATCTCCAGTTCCAATATAAACGCAAATAATTCAAACCGTAACTCTTTTAAAATACTGTAACAGCGTTACAGATTATAATATGTTTGAGTTTAAGTAATTTTATACAACAAAAACTTATCAAGTACCTACTGACTTACGTGAATCATCAAGAAAATAATTGCATTTGATAACATAATTTAGTTAACCAACAATAATGATCCCTCCTTACTATGAGAATGTATACGATAGAGAGGTCAAGCTGTATCTCGGGATCTCCTCAACCGAATAAAATGAGACATACCTCAATTATTTAGTTGAATTAAAGTCTATCAAATAAAAGTTATTAAATAAATAACCAACAGTTATGATCTCTTCTTTGTATGGGCCTCTATCCATCAGGGAGGTCAAGCTGTATCTCAGGATTCGTTTAATAAATTGAGATAAGAAGTTCACCAGTTTTTAATTTGGAGCATATAATTTCTAACAGTGATAATAAAATTAAAATCTATTCAGTAGTTTTTGCTCCAACCCGTAACAAACAGACAAACAGACAAACAGACAAGAATTTTAAAAATGTCATTTTTGGATTCGGAGACGTTTATATACCCTAACCCACTTGTTTTTTTTTAAATATCTTCAATGTACAGACACAGCTTTTTTACAATTTTATAATAGTAGAGAAGAGAAGAAATTTAGTGAAGGAAAAATTCGACTCGCAGGCAGGATTCGAACCTGCGTCTTCTGGCTAGGTACGCCAGACGCTATGACCACTAAGCCCCCGAATTTTTCCTTCACTAAATAACTTTATAAAAATTAGCATAAAAAATGCAAAAAATCCCAAAAAGTTAGTATATACCTTCCTGTCTGTATAAAATCGGCTAATAAAGTTCTAAAATAATTATGAGTTCTTTGGCGGGGAATGAGAGGGGTTGCTTTCTCCATTTCCAGAAAAAGGAGTGTTAGTATTGAATTAGTATGGTACACCTTATTATTGACACATTTGATCACAACTCGCTAGAGTATACGTTCAGTACTTATAATATACGTTAAACGCTTACTATGACCGCAGATAAGTCATTCTACAAAAAACTAAATGTGGGTAGGTAGCCGCTAAAAAAGCTATGACATTTACGGTCTTTACCTACTTACGTCGACATAACGCACGGATAATTTGGTTAAAAAAAATAAATAATAATAATTGTTGCTTTATTTAAGAAATCAACTGAACGGGAGGCAACAAATTCTTCAAAGGCATTTTGTACTGCCTCTCGGGTATTAAATTTTATTTTCCCGCCAATAAATTGTCCAAATTCTGGAAAAAGTTGAAGTCTGTAGGCGCAAGGTCTAGTGAGCACGGCGGATGACGATCGTGCTGAAGCAGCGAAGATGGAAGATTGAGGAAAGACGGACGGAGATTGACCAAAGCTGTAGGATGATGTGGGAGCTTCTCCATCAATATTTTCAATTCTTCTTAGTACCTACACATCTGCAGTAATGCTCATCCAGTTTGGTAAGATGATGCTGCGATGAATCCCATCGTCGGCGCTAAACCATCGATCAGTGACCATCAACACTTTTGTAGGGGAAATTTACGTTTAAGGCATTGTTTAGGTGCTGAGCTAAGATCCAACCAATTTGCTGAGCGCTTGCGATTGTCAAACAGAACCCATTTTTCGTCGGTACAAAATGTCTTCAATTTTTACCTTGCCAATTTGACGCAAATAGACCAATATTGTTTTGACGCTGACGGCGAAAACTGCTGCTAATTCAGCCGCAGATTGAGTATCATCAGCTTCCACAATCGCCTTTAATTGGACATTGTCGACTTCGTCGATTCGTCAAAGTTTTTGGATAAAGTTTACTTTAAATTATAATTCTAAGCCAAAGAAAAATTTTGTTGATTTCAAAAGTAGCTGGTACCAGTACTGCAGAACGGTAATTACATAGGACCTTTTATTTGGACTGATTTTTTGCTTTAATAATAATTTTTGACTGGGTACTTTGGGATGAAAGAAATTTAAATATTAATAGGTACTAGTAGGTAGTTTAGTTTAGGTTAGAACTGCTACCATCATACCCGATATACGAGCTGATTTAGGGGTGCGAATGGGGCTGCAGCAGCTACTGGCGAGTCATGTAATCTATACTAATACTAATATTATAAAGCTGAAGAGTTTATTTGTTTGTTTGTTCGGCTGAACGCGCTAATCTCAGGAACTACTAGTTTGAATTGAAAAATATTTTTTGTGTTACCTACCTTGCCTGATACCTGACGTAATAACTACCTTTTTGGAATTTCTGGTAAAGTCTGGTGTATCTAACAAGAAAACGTAGGTTTGAATCCTGCCTGCAGTTGAATTTTTTCTTCACTAAAATACTTTGTAATCTCAGCATGGAAAATGTAAACAAATAGTTATTTGATTATTAAATAAATAAATAGGACGGAGGCTAGTATTGTAATATTGATTGATCTGCAACGCATTGCAGCACGTCGGCGAGCAACAGCACCGGGCTGCTGGCGACGCTGGTGCAGTCGCACCTGCAGCACAAGATCAACGCGCTCGAGACGCTCGAAGACCTGCTCGCCATCGCCGCCAACATCACCAGCTCCGGTCAGTGCACACACACAAAGATACACACACACATACGTGCACGATAGTTAAAGTCTAATATTATTACTTTCTACTTGCAGGACTGAGCTCACTAGGATAGAGCAGTCTCCGTGAGCCTGCAGCCAGCACACACCCACTCCGCCGCTGCCGCTGCGGCGCTGCCATTCTGCTGCAAGCGTATACCTACGCAGTGTTTCAGTCTGATTTGACGTTAAATTATCTTAAAATAATGTATAAGTACCTACCTGTAAATATTATTATTTAATTTAATAAAATCAGTAATTTTATGGAGGTGTCTATTTAAACTAGCTAGCTAGACCTCAACTCCGCTCCATTGAATTGTTGTTTATTATCTTAGGTGGCTCAATGATGTAGCTTCAATACGAGTAATAACATTAATTATTTTATTTGTTGTAATAGCTTAAACTATCATAAAAGGGTTAACCCTAATGCGACAGTTAAGAACTTAAAATATTACTTACTTATAAAAAAAATAAACTACTAGCTGACCTGACAGCCGTTGTCCTCTCCAAATTGTCTCTGGAGTGGATTCCAAGTCCTCTCTGGCATACCTGACACCGTTGGGCACAGGCGATCGAGACTAAGGGGGAAGCCTTGGCAGTCAGTTTGGACATAGCGAAGGCCTTCGATCGGGTATGGCACAAAGCGCTTCTCTCGAAGCTCCCTTCCTACGGGCTTCCCGAGATACTGTGCGGATGGGTCACCAGCTTTCTTGCAGACAGAAGCATTAAGGTCGTAGATGACGGTGAATGCTCTCCTTGTTCATTAATGCTGGTGTCCCTCAAGGCTGTGTGCTATCGCCTACTCTGTTCCTCCTCCATATCAATGACATGCTGCAAATCAGTGGCATTCATTGTTATGCGGATAACAGCACAGGCGATGCTTTATATACCGGCCGTGCTAACATTTCTCGGGAAACCGTCATCGAAAGCCGAAACAAACTTGTGTCTGAAATTGAGACCACCTTGGAGAAAGTCTCAGATTGGGGCAGACTTAATTTGGTCCAATTTAACCCTATTAAGACACAAGTTTGCGTGTTCACCGCTAAAAAACTACCGTTGGTCGTATCTTCTCGTTTTGAGAGCACCCCCTTAATTGCCTCAGCCAATATTGGAATACTTGGCATCGACATATCGAATCAACTCCAGTTCCGCGGTCATTTAGAGGTTAAGGCTAAGTTAGCCTCAAAGAAGCTTGGCGTGCTTAACAGATCGAGACAGTATTTCACTCCGGCCCACCGCCTATTACTTTATAAGGCGCAGGTCCGGCCTCATATGGAATACTGTTCTCATCTCTGGGCAGGAGCACCCCAGTACCAGCTTCTCCCTCTGGACCGCATCCAACGAAGAGCGATTCGAATCGTCGACTGCCAAGTTATTTCAAACCGGCTTGACCCCTTGGCGCTGCGTAGAGATGTGGCCTCGCTTTGCATCCTCTATCGCCTATACTATGGGGTATGGGGAGTGCTCCAAGGAATTGTTCGGATTGATCCCTGCAGCCTCTTTTCGCAGGCGACAACAGTTCCATCCCCATCATCTTGATGGCTGGCAGTCCACAACTGTGCGTTTCTCTAGAAACTTTCTGCCTCGCACAACAAAACTGTGGAATGAACTGTCGCCTGCAGGCGACAGTTATACTGCAGTATATCCGGACCAATACGACCTTCAAACCTTCAAGAAAAGAGCGTACTACCTTTTAAAGGCCAGCAGCGCACTTGTGACTCCTCTGGTATTGCAGGTGTCCATGGGCGGCGGTGATCGCTTACCATCAGGCGATCCGTCTGCTCGTTTAAATATCTTCAATGTACAGACACAGCTTTATTACAATTTTATAATAGTAGAGAAGAAGATGTATTTACAGGGAGAATGAGATATGAAGATTCGAATGACGTTATTGCGACGCACTCTAGGTCGAAAATAAATTAAGAGTGGTACGCCAGTTCGAAATCACATTAAGTCGAAAACCGCTATATCGAATGACGTTGTCGCGATCACGCTGATTCGAAAAACTATTTGAATGGTACGCTAGTACAAAAGCTTTGGTATCGAAATCCACTGTTGCGAATGAAATATTCCAATCTTAATTTGTCTGGGGATCAAATAGTTTTTACTCAATTAAAAACACTTTAACCCGGTTCCCGTACCAGTGCTGGAAGATTTTAACAACCTCAGGCTCAAGTCGTCTATCAAGCAACTTTTGCCGCAGCACTTTGTAAGAAACCAGGTTAAACGCCTTGGACAGATCGAAGAAGCAGGCGTAAACAGGCGTGGTCCGATCCGTGTAATATCTGACAGCATGCTTTAAACTAAGGCCCACTTGCACCAACCATCATCATCATCATCATCATCATCATCATCATCATCATCATCATCATCATCATCATCATCATCATCATCATCATCATCATCATCATCATCATCATCATCATCATCATCATCATCATCATCATCATCATCATCATCATCATCATCATCATCATCATCATCATCATCATCATCATCATCATCATCATCATCATCATCATCATCATCATCATCATCATCATCATCATCATCATCATCATCATCATCATCATCATCATCATCATCATCATCATCATCATCATCATCATCATCATCATCATCATCATCATCATCATCATCATCATCATCATCATCATCATCATCATCATCATCATCATCATCATCATCATCATCATCATCATCATCA